>CM057815.1:94630635-95061165 GCA_030067965.1 Latrodectus elegans
AAACAGAAAATTTTTTATTATATAACTTATTAAAAGCAATAAAACAATACACACACACACACACACACACACATATATATATACATATATATATTTCAGATACGCGCTGACGAGAATTTACAAAATAAAAATAACGGTTTAATTTTAAAATACAAATTATTTTAACACAGAAGACGATTTTTTACTGACTTACTTCAAGTTGTTTAGCGTAGAATAAATTTTAAGCACAAGAGAAAATGGACTTGACGCGAGAACATTTTTGCGCTATGATTTTCGACGATTTTAAAGCAGGATTAAATCAAGAAGAATGCGTTCAAAGGTTGCAATCAGCATTTGGTGATGAGCTCGTGCTAATGAATGTGCTAATCTCCAGCTCGTGCTGATCTCCAGCTAATCTCTAGCTCGTGCTACTGAATTCAGATGGTTCAGAGAATTTAGAAGGGGGCGCAATTTTCTTCAGGATGAAGAACACAAAGGAAGGTCGCCGTCGGCAGTAATCCCGGATAATGTGTCTGCCATACGAAAAATATTAAAGGATGATAATCGCTGTACCTATCAAATGATACAGAAGGAACTTATATAGCATTGGATCCGCAGCAATACACAAAATCATTCATGAAGAATTACATATGAAAAAAGTAGTTTACCGCTGGGTTCCCCATAATCTAACTGAGCACCAAAAGAAGAGCTTGTCAGAATCAGAGAAACTCTTAAATTGTTTCTAAATGATGGGGGCTACTGACGCCGACAATGGTGAAAAAACAACGTGCACTGAAAAAAATGATGTATGCCGTTTTCTTCAGAAGTACGGGATTGGTCAAAGCCATCAAGTTGGAAGGACAGAAGGCAGTAACAGCAAACTGGTATACCACTAAATGTCTTCCAGAAATTCTACAAGAACTGAATATTAGGGGACTAATGCTTCACAATGACAATGCATCTTCACATACAGCCAGATTAACAGTCGAGTTTCTTAAACAAAAACAAATTAAAGTGATCAAACATCCACCGTATCCACCTGATCTAGTTATGTGCGACTTTTGGTTATTCTTTAATCTAAAAAAGAACTTACGTGGACGTCGTTTTCATTCAGAAGAAGAGATTGATGTGGCTATAAATGCATTTCTTTCATCTATTCCACGAAATGAATGGCTTGAGACATTTAATTTGTGGAAAATTCGTCTACAAGTGCATTGATGCTGGAGGAGACTGCTTTGAACACACCTAAAATTTTGTAAGTATAACTTTAAAAACCTAGTTGTATCTAAAAAATTTCAGAGTGACCCTCGTGTGTATATATATATATATATATATATATATATATATATATATATATATATATATATATATATATATATATATATATATATATATATATATATATAATTTTTTTATTCTTGACCCTTTTGAACTCTGAGGAGATAAAATTACAATTTTAGTCCATGGATCACCGAGGCCGATCAACCGTTGACCAAGCATTGGATTCAAATGATAACGGACAAATGCTAAAACGGTATTTTTTAATTGTTGGAAAAATTAGTCGTAATAAAAACGTTTACTTTGTCCAGTAAGTCTGCTAAAATTTTCTAAATGTATTGAAAAACATTTGGTTTCTGGTCAGAGGCGAATAAGTAATCCAATCAAGCAGCTTATTCATGGTGAGATTTTGAAGAGAGCACAATATTCCTGGAATACCACATTTTGTGACGATGTGCCTCAATGTACTGCCATGAAACATCTGAGCATAGCGCTCTAAAATTGTCCACTTTTCTAACATGATTTGGCTTAATACCGAACGTTTTTATTTGTGTCCCTATTACTTTGAGCTGCGAGCGTTTTTCTTGTGAAGAAGTGTTACTTGAAAACAAAAACTAAGTTATATACCATATGTATTTCGAAGAGACAAAACTATAGTGCATATGAACTGAGATAAGCTTCCTATTCAATATTTTGAGGTTATAAGATTTCTATTATCTATAACGTGCAGATATATTTTCTTTTCCTTGTTATTTTGGATTGCGTGTAAAAGTTTAATCAGTGACAGGGAAATTCTCTCTCTTCTCGTAAAATAATTTGATATCTAAAGAATGAGGAGAAATATTTTATCATTCATATTATCGATTATGCGATAAAAGGGTGAAATTTCTGAATATATTAAAATTCTATTGAACTAAAACGATTAAGGAAGCCCAATAGGTCGTTTTTATAGTGTATACCGTTTGTTTCATATTTTATCCTGTTTCTGCTGATTTTAAGTTTTTAATCGAAAGGATTTGGAGCCCAATCATTACCCTTCAGTATCTCCTGATGATCTACTTTTTACAGGGAGATTATAAAATTTATTCTGTGTCAGTAAGAGAAGCCTCAAATGTTCAGAGTGATTGAACACAACTCAAATGGCACTCCATCGGGGAACGCTATTTGTGACATCTTCCTCTGTGGAACCAAGCCCGGCACGCACGGTTTAAAATGTTTTTTGTAATGCTCAAGATGTGTCGACAAGAATGAAACAAAAACGTCCTCTCCTTCTATCAAGACGGCCATCAGATGGACAGCGGACGGGATTCCCATTTGTATTCCCTGCTCAAAGCGGCAGATCCACACACTGAGTGGGGAAGACTCTGTAATGCACTCTATTTGTAGTCGTGCTCTTTCTAACAATCTTCATTCATGGTCAGGGCACTAGGCGCAGAAAAAGCAGGTGACAAAGGGGAGTGGGTAAAGTCCAGTTCCACAAATCCCTTTCACTCGAGCAAAATATAAAAAAATAAAAAATTTGTTGCACAATCCTTATTATAACTTTCCTCTAAGTCTACTTAAATTATAATATTTTCTTTCTGATACGTATTATTTCTCTAAAATATCCCTGCAACCTGGCGAAGACGGGTGTTGTTGTCGAGAGTGGTGGGGAGTAGATTCGACACCTTATAAAGCCGAGGACATTGTGTTATGAGACATTATGCGCAGTAAAAATTCCACATGATGCAATGTACCTTCACCCGTACAGCCTATGAAGGAGGGTTAGACATCAACTTTATTTTTTGAGCTTGGTTAGTAAAATAACGAAGTGCGTGACTGTGTTCAAAGGCTTTGATCAGCAGAAATACGAATCAAAAACCTATGTGTATACATATATATATATATTGTATACTCCATAAAATGCAGCGCCACCGCTACTGCCCCCCACTTGAGCTCCTCTCATCTACCCACACATTGCGCGGGGTGATGGATCAGCGAGGACGTAGTAAAAACGCTCCTGCAATCTAATATTTTGTATTATTAAATATCTTTGTTAGTTATTATTCAATCCTTATTCAGCAAACCCCTAGACACCCCCACTACAACATGGAGGCTCCTGCGGCTCTTCATCTTCTCAGGTATTTTTAAACTTGAAATAGAGAAAGTCGCAGAATATAATGCACACATGTAGCGTCGGTCAACATCCTCACCGTCGTATCTGAAAAGAGTCAATAAAACGGCTCCTAGGATCAATTCCACCATCCTACCAGCTCAGAGCCAATACTGACACTCTGGAAAACCGAAACTTCTCGCTTCATCGAAAAAGAACCAAAACTACCTCTCTGGAAAACTAAATTGATCACCTCGTCGGAAAAGAGCCAATACCACCCCGCTCTGAGGATCAATTCAACTGCCCAACCAGTCAAGAGCTTTGGAGATTCAAATCATCGCTTCAACAAGAGCCGCTCCGAGGACCAATCCAACCAGCAAGGAGTCAATAACACCACTCTGAAAAAACCTAATTCATCGCTTCAGAGGAAAGAAGCCCAACGCTTCGAGAACAATCCCACCACCAGAGCCAACAATTTCAAATAGGCATCGCACATCCAGGTAGGATCGAACCATCTAACCTTTTTTACTAAGCATGTACCGAAACACGAAAAAAGAAGATCTAATTAAAAACGTCATAAAACTAAATATAACTCTACCTGATAATGCTACAATTATTTGCCTAAAAGAATTGATTGAAAAAACAGATGCATTCAAAAATGAACCTGACTTCAGCAAAGATATGATTTCGGTAATTATGAAAGAAAGAAAAGAAGTCGAACTGTCAACAAAAGAAAAAAATAAACTGATACAAATAGGAAAAGAAATAGAGTTAGCAAAAATTAACTCCGGCATAAATCATCAACATCCCGATTCCAGGTGCACAGCAATCGAAACAAATCTCGAAAGTCTCATCAAATCCATTAAAACACTTAGTATGCCCGTCCCGAGCAAACCCAAAAATTTCAATTTATTCTTTTATTCCCTCGAACGTGTTTTCACGACTGAAAATGTTCCCCACGAATTAAAATCGGAGATATTAAATAATATTCTCGGTGGAAAAGCCAACAGCATATTACTTTACATCTCAGAAAACGAATTTCAAAATTATGAAAAAGTTAAAAATACTATTTTACGTGCATTTCAACTAACCCCCCAAAATGCTTAATAAATTTCTGTAGAGCTCAACGCCTAGCAAATGAATCTCATGTGCAATTCTCGTCACGATTAACTAGTGCTTTCGAATATTATTGTTAACTTCGTAATGTTAGTGACTTTAAAACTTAATGCGAATTAATGATAGCGGACAAATTATTTTCCACCCTTAACCGTGAAACGCAACAACATATTTCGATACGTCAAAGCGAAAACTGGTTCAAACCAACTGAATTAGCAAAAGAATGTGATATATATATTTTGTTTCGAAAAGAAAATCTTGAACCAAACTCGCCAACCGCTGTTTGAGAACAAACAAAAAAACAATTCATTTCAAAACTACAAACGCTACTCACGCGACAGAAAGACCATTCGCGAAATACTGCAATAAACAACTCACGTGGAGGATATCACCACAGAAATGAAACTACCTCAAACTCTCGATTTAGTGTTCATTCAAATAATCCCGTTTGCAAAGTCACTGAATCACACTATGAAAAATATTTTTGTTAATGGTAAAATCGTAAAAACACTTCTAGATTCTGGGACTATTTGTATAAAATCCCATCTTATTTCACCAAACACTCATTATTTAGGTACTGTGCAGCTCACATGCGATTTTAACAGCAAGTTCAAGCGCAACTAGCAAAAATAAAATTAGCCCTTCCAAATTTTCGAGAAAATCCGATAACGGTAACAGCAGCCGTATGCCAAAATCTTTACTGTGATATAATAATCCCCCCTAATATTTTTGATGGTTTAGAAACTGCAAAGAAAGAATGTATCAGAATCGAAAGAGAACTCTCACTCATTCTAAAAATGATTTTCCACTTCTATGCATAACATGAAGCAGCGCTCCTCTGATTCGAATACAATCGGCGAAAATGAATGTGAAGTTTTCCCACATAGCATCCACCTCGCCAATCGCGTCTGGTTTCTAAAAATAGATCCGGTGTTACTGAACGGGTCGAACTGATAAGCTTCTCTTATAAGAAAACTACAAGAGTGTCAAGTGAAAACATCTGCTCATAATTTAGTCCCCGTTCGCGAGGGCGACTCCAAACCACCCTCACCACAGAAGGAAGTGACGTCACTCAACATTTCACGTAGTCCCGAAAGTGCAACTTCCGATGTAAACACAGCCACTTGTTTTCACAACGGGAACGATCGTTTATATGAAGATACCGAATGCTCATTTTTCGAAAATAAACACTGTTAAGTTACCGAATTCAAATATCTACACTGAAGTTGATTTATCACTTATTTTAAACGTTAATACGCGCAAACATAGAGGACAAATTATTAAATCTTGTAAACCAAATAAAATTAAAGATACAAATTTACGTATGAAAATAATTTTAATGACACACCTATAGCATTTACGCCTAGAAAATTAGGACAAATAGAGAAAAATTTGTTGAAAAGCCGATTGAACAATGACTAAAATACGGTATCATTTCTGAATCTAATTCAGATTTCGCCGCACCTTGGGTCTTATTGAAGAAAAAAGGCAAACCAATAAGACTCTGTGTCGATTACCGTGCTCTTAATTCAAAGACTATGAAACAAAGATTTCCACTACCCCTCATCGAAGATGTTTTTGATAATCTACAAGGAGCAATATTTTTTCAATCCTCGATCTCAAGTCAAGTTTTTTCCATTTATCCGTTGAACCTGATAGTCGTAAATATACCAGCTTCATAACACACAACGGACAATATAAATTCATAAAATTTCTCTTTAGTCTATGCAATTCACCCCAATTATTTCAAAAATACGTTCAAACTGTCATCAAAGAACTCATTAAAGGCAATACTGTTATTATTTATATTGATGACTTCATAATCCCATCAAAAACTGAATCTGGAGGAATTTCAAAGCTTGAAAAAGTGTTCCAAGTTGCTTCTAATTATGGATTAGAGTTCAACTTTAAAAAGTGTAATTTTCTACAACGTAAGATAAATTTTCTTGGTCATATAATCGAGCAAGGTATCATTTGTCCCTCGACAGCTAAAACAAATGCAGTTAGGAATTTTCTTGAACCTAAAACAATTCAATACATTCAATCTTTCTTAGGACTTACTGGTTACTTCAAAAATTTATTAAAGACTATGCATTAATCGCAAAACCCTTAAGTGACCTTTTACGAAAAAAATTCCCATTTACATTTGGCCATGAACAAAAACAAGCTTTCCAAATTTTAAAACAAATCCTGTCAGCAGAACCTGTGCTGCATCTGTTTCAGCAAAATGCCCGTTACAAATACACTGTGATGCCAGTTCGAAAGGATTCGGTGCCATACTCCTTCAAATGGATTCTGACAATAATTTCCATTCCATGTACTACATGAGCAGAAAAATATTTCCACAAGAAAAGAAATACTCGAGTTATGAACTAGAAGCTTTAGCGGTAATCACAGCGCTGAAAAAGTTTCAACACTACTTCGTGGGCACAAAATTCCAAATTTACACAGATTGTCAAGCTTTCCAAAAAACTGTGTCTAAAAAAGACTTACCTCCCAAAATAGCACGATGGACTCTCTTCTTGGAAGATTTTGATTACGAGATACTCCACAGATCAGCACGACAAATGCAACATGCTGATGCTCTCAGACGTTACCCAATCATGGTCATACAATACAACGAAATAACACAAAAAATAAAAGAAGCACAAAGTAAAGATAAGTATACGTCAAGCATTAAACAATTACTTCAAACATCTACTTCAAATGATTTTACATTAAAAAGTGATATTTTGCGCAAAGTGGTGAACAATTAAGAACTTTTAATTGTACCACTGGATATGCAAAAACAAATTGTACCACTTGAACATTCTAAAGGACATTTTGACATAAACAAAACAGAAAATTTGGTCAAACAACAATTCTATTTCCCCAATATACGGAAAACTGTAGAAAATGTTATCACAAATTGCATCCACTGAATACTTTCATCAAGAAAAAAAAACAAAAACTTGGCAAACAAAAAGGTTTTCTACATCCAATACCAAAAGGAGACTTACCGCTTGACACATACCACATGGATTTCCTAGGACCACTCCCGTCCACCAACAAAAACTACGCACACATTTTTACAGTAGTAGATGCTTTTACAAAGTTTGTTTGGATTTATCCAGTAAAATCCACTTCAACACATGATGCCTTAGAAAAATTGAAACTACAACAAATGAATTTCGGAAACCCACGACGAATAATTTGTGATGAAGGACCAGCTTTTACTTCTACAAAATTTCAAAAATATTGCAGGGAAGAAGACATCGAAATTATTTTAATCGCCACAGGAGTACCACGTGGCAAAGGACAATTGGAGAAATTCAAGGAACATTAATATCAGTTTTAACAAAACTAACACTTGACAATCCTAATCAATGGTACAAGCACACATCATCACTACAAGGAGTTATCAACAGCACCATATCAACAGCCACCCAATTTCCACCATTTGAACTTTTAACAGGCATCAAAATGAAAAATAAAAATGACATCAAAACCAAAAAAAAAGAAAATTAGCAATCGGTACTACAGAATAAGCAGCAAATGAAATAAGGTGCCGAATTAAGCATTTTATAGTTATAAGAACGAAGTAAAAAAACAATACAACAAACAACGAAAAGAAGCAAAGAAATATAGCATAGGAGACAAAGTTGCTATGAAGAAAACCCAGTTTGGTATAGGAATGAAACTACGCCCAAAATGTTTCGGCTCCTACAAAATCGTGAATGTCCGGTGTAATGACAAACAAGAAGATATGCAGATACGAAAACTGACTTCCTCATCTGCAGATATAATGAAACCATGGGACAATTCCAAAGAACTTTAATTAAAAAACTATTGACTTTTACTTTTCAACCAAACAAGAACAATTGAAATTTAATTTTTGCATTTTTTCTTTTAATATTGTTTTTTTTTTATCTTTAATTACTTTCTATTTATATTTTAATCTAATAATTAGCAAATTGGTCGGGACCAACCACATCAGGATGGACGAGTGTTGTATACTCCAGAGAATGCAGAGCCACCGCTACTGCCTCCCACTTGAGCTCTTCTCATCTACCCATACATTGCGCGGAGAGATGGATCAGCGAGGACGTAGTAAAAACGCTCCTGTAATCTAATATTTTGTATTCTTAAATATATTTGTTAGTCATTATGCAGCAAACCCCTAAACACACCCTTACTACAACATATATATTAGATATTTCTACGTTTCAGATATTTTTTATTTAACAACATTAAAAATATTAAAATATTTTGACATTTAATTTTAATAGATTGGAGTAAAAAGTTTTATTGGGTGTAAAGTATTGATATTTAATTAATTTAGATAATTAAAATTCTGATCTTAATATATAGAGCTGCTTTCATAGGGGTATTGTTCTTTCTTTCGGGTTGAACGTTCATGTATTCGATTCCCACCTCGGGTTGGGTGTAGTGGTCACCTTATAATGTAAGTCTCATCAAGCCTGATATTGATAAGGTAGTTGTTGAGTGTAAAATGGATGCTAAATTTTACAATCAACTGAGCCTTCAAGAAGCATCATTATTCTGAAGAGATTATGCCTAATTAGAGCTCGCTGTTTTATGGTTTGTTGCGGATGGAATGAAAGAAATTCTGCTCTTCTAGCTAATAACTGAGACTGAAATTTAACTTTTAATTGATTTCCTTTTATGAAGGCTAACCTGTTTGTTAAAAACAAAACTATTCTTTATTAAAATAAAGTATTAAAAAATTGAATTTGCTATCTTTCTATTTTTATTTTAACAAACAGTTGACGAAGCATGAAATGAATGCATAGTTATAAAAGGAAAAAATTATAGGTCTAACAAAAGAGTTTTTCTAAAAACTCCTTCTGAGTGATTAAAGTAAACTACCATAAGGAAACTTCTACAAGATTATTCTATAAACTTTAAATTTTAGCAGAGTAATTTTTTACAAAGTCACATTTTTTTAGAAATTTCTTATGATTATTAGAGTCACAATAAGAATTTTAAAGTAATAAATAAGTTTTGAATACATTTCCATATTACTACGCTATTAAATGATAAAAATTATTAATTAAATAAAATAAAAATCATTAATAGAGCATCAGTAATAGAGATCTATTCGAAAGGAAAACACAGATTGCTTATATTTGATGTTTCATTTACATTTCATCGTCGAAGCTATTTAAATGCGTTTTTTATAGCAATGTTCATCGGTTTTTAGTAGTCTCTTCTTCGCTTTGATTTTGAATACCAAGTAAAAAAGCCCGACGAGCTGATGAGAGTGAAATGTGAGGATTTTGAACATCCATATTTTCCAAAAGAAGTTCTTAAGGACCAAGGAAAATAATTTCAGTATCCTCATTCAGATAGTATGCACAAAGAGATGAAACATGCATCGTTCGTTGTCCATCAGTGGCTGAAATTGAACCCAGCACATAGTATTCCATAAAGCTTTTCTTCATTGACAGGGCAGAGGAATGCATACCAGTGAAGACATTCCTCTTGAACGGATGACACCACAATCAGTAGCAGACGCCGTAGTTTTTAAGTGTGCTTCTCACTAATCAACCAAGCAATTTCATCTTGTTTTTAGGAAACAAATCTCAACTACCCGTATAGCATGGAGTTTGTACCAAAAAGCTCTGCACCAGATTTTCTCACATTTACAAAGAATATCAGGTTGTTCAATCGTCAACAAAATAGGACTAGATTTTATTATCTTTTTCTCATTAATTTAGTAGATTTTTGAATTTACATAAATAAAATATTTTGAATTTCCCAAAAATTTTTTAAATATGTATCGCATATGATTCATTTCTGTGTTTCATTATCTTATTCACTAAAATATAAGTTTTCTGATAGAGCAACAGGTGAACGATGAATGGCGTAGTTTTCAAGTTCTCTAGTTTTTAAAAGCAGTATTTTTGTTTAATTTAAAAGTACTAATTTTATGCATAAAAGTCATTTTAAAGTAGCATTTTTGTACATAAAAGCCATTTTAAAGTAGTATTTTTATGCATAAATTGAGCATAAAAGTCATCCGAAATGTTAAGGTTCTAAATAAATGTTTCAAATACAAGAATAATTTTTATTACTTCAATTTATTGATTTTTTGATAATTTTTTTATTTTGATAAATTTATAATTTCGATACATATTCTATACAGTTAACACTAACAAAGCAGTAGTATTTGTGTTTCTTTCTTTTTGAATAATCATGCATATCTTATTAGGTCAACAAATAATATTCTAAATTTTGTAGATAATTTCATTCATTCAGCGTGGGTCTCTTTTTCTTTACTTTTTTTATTTTTATTTATTTATTTTTGAAAAAGGAACATTTTTTTCTGACTTTTAATGAAATATGATTTTAGTAAAAATGAATTTAGAATTAAAATGATCTTCAATAAAATAATTCCATAATCACTTCTATAAATTAATTCAGATTCTTTCAAAATGACCTCTCATTGGTAGCTTTTTCTCATTTAGAATGCGAAAGTGCGCTTTGTTTTTTGAGAAAAATATTATCATTCGAAGATTAAATCTCAGGTCAAGAGAACAAATGAGATGAGAGCAGAATTTTTTAAGAAAAAAATTATCAAATCAAAAAATTTGAAACTTTGTTGTACAAAAATTGCAATTATATTCATTAATTTATATGCAAGTTGTTATAAAACTGTGAACCATTCACTTTTGAATTACGTGATTCAGCTTTAAATGTGTTATTTCAGCTAAAATGTTTTTGACTTGATAAAAATTTTTGAATGAAATGTAATCTTATATATTTGGAAGGTAAGATTCTAATGGTAAACTCCTTTTATGTCTATATATGCTTGCCTACCTCCAAAATACCATGTAGAATAATTAAAGCTACACCATTATTTTGTTGTTATGCAATTTTTGATATACCTATGATACACAAATTAATATTCCACTAATGTTTTTGTAAAAGATTTACGCTAGTTATATGTCATAATTTTACTGTATATTATCAAAAATTTCATTTCAATTTTTTGGTGAAAATGTCTTTTTCACCTCTACCTATATGCAAAATCATGTTATGTTCAAAATAACTATTATACACTTTATAACATTCTAATATTTTATTTGGGATTTAGTTTGCAAGTGAGAAACAAATTGTAATTAATGACTTATATACGTCCCAACTGACGAAATAGTTTTACTCGTCAAAAATAATAAGGAACTGATAAATGAACTTTAATCTTTGAACAATTTTCTAAATACCATGTACTTCTTATAGTTTATTTTCCTTATAGTTCTTTTAATCAGTGCAATTCAAATTAGTGAAAAAAAATTTGATTTCACATTCAGGTATGGATATATATGATGGCCTCTGTCAACGATATATTATTAACATTTCAATAAAGCGAATTATGTATCACATCTATATTATTATAGTTAGTTTAATTAGTTGACTTTCGAAAAGATGCATCTTTTCAATGTTATAAGTTAATTTTTTCATATGTAAAGAAAAAAAATTGTTTCTAGGCACCTTATACACACACACACATATGTGTGTGTGCTTGTGTAAAATTATTATTTATTTTTACTTTTAAGAAACTGCTTTATCTTTACTCATTAAGTACATTAATAAATTTTGAAACATAGTTTTTAGAGTCAATAGCATGCTGATTCTTCACTGACATGATTGCGTTTCAATAGTGAAATGAGTGAGTAGGAAATGCGGTGTCTCCCTTCATTTTCAAATTATTCATTAGCAATGCAGCATTTATAAGACCTTACTAATAAAATAGCATAAATGGTTTTGATTTTAGTTCATGTATGTGTATATATACATTTACCATTACGACGAGTTTCATAGTTTTTCATGTTCATTACTTTCAATATAACGTTATTAAAAATTATTTAAATTAAAACAAATTCTTTTTTATATTACCTTAATCTAAAGAAAATAAAAGAGTTTAAAAATGCATAGTAGAGAAATGCAAATCTTAATTGTTCCTTTGCCACAAGTGCTTGTATATGAGAAAAAGTTTCCTTTCATAACAAAATGAAAACTGAATATGTTCTTACAAATAACTTGTCATGGTTAGACAAATCTTTTTCTCAATTTAGGATTTATTGTGAGTGCTGTAAAAACGGAGCACTTATTTTTATTTTGGATTAAAGGTAACTAATATTTTCTTTTCCAACGGAAAATTAAATCATTTGAATTCTCAGTTACGTATATAAGCTGTATAAGTTTAAATATATATTTTCTATTATTTTACAAAAGGAACAAATGTCCAAACATAATTTTTTTAATAAATTCGCTACACATGGCATCGAAACCAGGTTGTCTTGATATTTTTAGATATTTCATTTACTATTCGAAATGTGTTCCTTGTAGGAACGGTTTGTGGTTTCGTTATTCTGCAGTGAAATTAGTACAAAACATTTTTTCAGTAAGCTATGCACCATTTTATTTTAATTTACTTCTGCATTGAATATCACAAGTGAAAAAAAAAGTAAAAGGTAGAGTGAGTTTTTGTGTGTCGTAAGAAGAAAGTGAAGAAGAGATATCTGCATGAACAATGAGGTACAATAAAGTAACCTCAAATTCGTGTTAAGCGGAACAATGCGAGAAAGCCATCTTCCTGCAGATGTAATCTACGAGGCTGTCGTGATCTAGATATTACGTGCTATGCTGCCGTGATCTCATCCTTTGCTCTGTGATAGGATTACCTAAGCCCGTATGTAACGCGCATGCCCACTGCAACCCACAAGGAAAGAACTTCACTGGCCGTCTTATCGCACTTCACATTAGCTCCGAGCTAAATAAAAACGCATCAGATTTATTTATATAGATAGATATCTTTTTGTTCTATCTTTTAAGTACTAGCATGCTGTATATATTCCTACATACAAACGTAGATATATATTTCTATACATAATTTGACAAGTTTAAGGTATTTTGTATCTCATTGCAATGGAATTCAATTAGTGTCGCCATTTCTTACAAGTAATACTCCGCACAAAAAAGCTCTCATAAAATCCTCTTTGAAGATACTAAACTTTTGGGACTTGTGTATAATTTATTTACATTTTTAATGTTTGCTTAGGAAAATAAATGTGTACAAGTTTAAATTATGATTTGTTCATTCATCAAAGACTTATACGAGTGGCTGAAGCAACTTTGGCATTCTAGAGAACGCGGAGGTCTTTTAGTTCCTTTCATTCTTAATTAGAGCAAAAAATGGGAGAATTTTATGTAGATTTTATGCTTTAGTGAAGATGCTTTAGTGACCTGTTAATTTTATTATAAAAGAAAATGTGTATGTTTTTTTTTTTATATAAGTTAAACTCAATAAAATGTCAACCTACTTCTTGATTGATTATTCTGAATTGACCTGAATTCTTACTAAAAAATTAATTGTTTAAAATTTACATTTTTATAAATTATTATGTCGTCGTTTTAATGCTTCTAAACTGTGAGCATTTATTTTTAAACTATTTTTTAATGGGTTTGCTATTTGACAATTAGATTTTTTAATAAGACTGAAACAAGATAAAATGTTAAAAAGTTTGTACATGAAAGTACTCTAAATGAATTTAAAATTATCATATGAAGATGATAAAACATTAATAAGCGTAGTTTAAAGAAATAAATACTAGTTTGGGGAAGAAGAAATCCAAGTACTGCAGGCAGAGTTACGAAAAATTAATATATTTCTTAATTGCTAGATTTTTTAACCTAAATGTTATAATATCGAAAAATATAATTGTATTTCATATTTAGCAGTAAGTTTATTTTAAAAATGCTAAGCATTAGTACTTATGCCATTAGTTCACAGGTCCTCCAATACTTCTTTGATAGTGTTGCTGTTACACCAGCATGCTTCCCTTCCCTGAAGTGGGCTCCTTTATACTGAGAAAGTACGGAACAATTATTTAAATGTTAAGAAATCCATTGTTGATTAGAGTCACACAGCTGGGGAATACACCGCTTATAATTCCAAAGAAAAATGGTCCTGTGAGCAGTTCTCTACACCGCAGTGGAAAACAGTTCTTTCCTCCCTCAGTATCTTCCATCCTTTGAATCATACCCTCTTTATGAGTTTTTCTAAAGGCTAGGCAGTTTAGTGGTGCGAAAAAAAAAGATTTAAGCTTTGCTCCATCAAATGCCCCTTCTCAGCCAGTTTTTCAAGTGGGAAACAGCATCCATTGGAATTCTGAGCGCCTGCAAGAGTCTGCGTACTAGTAACGTGATTCTGTTTTATACTGCCGTTTTCTCCCTTCAATTCAAGAGAGATTTTCTTGATTCTAATGAAAATTTTTTCACCATTTTTTTTTTATTTAGTTAGATATGTTTAATTTTTTTGTCAGAATCGAAGTATTTTCGTGAGGTACTTCATCCCAAAAATGTAGAATATGCAATAAATTACAACGAATGGTTGTTAATACACTAGTAGAACAAATAATAATTTTTCATACTTCACTTTTTATTCAAGTAATACATATAGTTTGCTTAAAATCTCATTTCATATTATAATTCATTTGAAGAAATGTGAACATTTTAATTAATTTTTGCTTAAACAAACCTATTCAAGAGTGATGATGAAAATTTGCCTGTGATTATCTGGAAAAATGAACTAGGCAAAATATTTTGACTATGTATAAAACTGAAAATGTTTTCATGTAAAATAAATTGAATGTTTACTCATGTTATTTTCCTTATGCATAAATTGAATTTACATTCACGAAAGCATTTCATTTCTTTCTGATCTTCTACCAACTATCAACACAAATAAGACTTCAACCCTTTCCTCATTCATGTTGTGCTTTAGTTTTATTGATTTCGAGGAAATGTTTTTATAATCATTTATTATCTTACTACAGAAGACAACAAATAATATTTAATTTCTTCAATATATCAATTGTTGTTTATTTTTTATGAATTTGCTTATCTTCATTCAAAACCAGCATTTTTCTCACAATTTCCAAGGACAAACCAACACAATAAAATTTAAAATTCATAATTATAAAATAAATCAAAAACACGAATATAACGTGAGATAAATGATGAAGGTTATATAAAGATTACATAAATGATAAACCATGAATTTTGGAAGTCAGAGAAGAAACACAATAGTAGCAGTGGAAACGCATTCGGTTGCAACACATTAAAAACAAGAAAACTAAGCACAAATTCCTAAGTCTTGTTCCAAAAATAATTTTTATATATATGTAGTCAATATAATTTGATATATAAGTATCTTTTTTAAAAAAAAAAATAAAAAATATATTTAGCAATGTGAAAAAAACACAAATTAAGCAAAAATCTTTCTTACAGAATATTAAAAATGTCGAAGTGGGATAGGAAATGTAAAGGTGCTAAACATAATTAAGTTCAAATGAACTAGGCGAAAAGAAAACTAAGATAAATAATATCGAGAGTAGAAGAAGAACATATTTCTTCTCAATATAGGAAGCAAAGTATGTACGTATACATATATATATTTTTTCAAATGTCATTAGACAACAAATAGAAATTTTAGTCGTAAAATATTAATAGTCTAATTTTAATATAATTTTTAGTCGTAAGATTTTTCGTAAAATTTTAATTTATGTTCCTAAATTTTTTTTTTGTACTTTTTTATTTTGAGGGAATTTAAATCTTTAGAAATCTAAAGATTTTGAAATATAAAAGTTCAAAAAATTTTGATCAATTTTTTATTAAAAAATTATAGGTTAGAATTTTTCGGTGTCTGTAATTCCACATCTCTTTGGATCTCTAACACTGTTTCTATTTTCTTACATTGTTATTAGTCACATGACAACACTGGGTTTTCCATTGAAGAGTGAACTTTTCTGGTTTCCCAGGTCCGATAGTTTAACTTGTTATAAAAATGTATTATATTGATATTTTATAGTTAAATAGTGATATTCATTTCGAGGGGGGAAACGCTAATTATTTTTAGAAAAGTTTACTTTTCTACTCCGTGTTCTGAAAACGCTATGATACCTGAATACTGGTTTCCCCCTATTGTATACAATGCATCGAGCATAAAATGGAGACCTGAAAGATCATGTTTAAATGAGGATATTGAATGTGCAGTAGTAGTTTTGTTTTAGTTTAAGAGTTTTCTCTCTTTAATTAAATTAAATTTACTATCTTTAATATGGCGACACATTACTTTGAAAAATGAGCGGTGCATATTTAATTCTTTGGTGAAGTAAAAATTGCAAGCTTCGTGCAAGAATTCGTTTATTTCATATTGTCTGTACCCCTCCATGATAAGATGATTTAAATTAATAATTTAAAATTAAAATCTATGAATATTATTACATAATGCATCAGGGTATCTTGTAAAACTTATGCTTCATAAATGATATTCTCAGTGGCGTTCTTTTTCTAACTGAAATGTCCATCATTATTTTTATTATTAACTATTAAAAACTTAATATTTTCAACACACACAAATATACATATTACTGACCTCATACAGACCATGACCACGTCCTGTTAATCCACAAATGTTGCATTTGACAAAGTAAATTGAACTTATATTCTTTAAAATCTCTTTTTATTTTTTTGCAACAATAAAATAATTTTTAGAACACTTTTACATAACAATCGTTTCCTGTTGCCACCCAAAGAATTAATTATCAATATTCCAATCAAAAGAGCAACTACAATATCGTTTTCTGTTTAAGAAACAACTTTATAGAAAAAATGAATGGCCTTATGTTGCATCAATTGTTGAAAAGAATTCATTTATAATTAACAATAATTTTATAGTAATATAAAAATTATTTAATACAAAACTTTTTTTAAATAATATCCTTGCATCATAATAATTCTTAAATTGTTAAACCATTTTAAATTGTATTTTAAAACTGATAACTTTTCTCGTCTTAACTGAAATTTTCTTTTAAATAAGCAAATATAATTTAATTTCTGACAGGTAAAACCTATATCCCATGAGTTTCATTGATGGAATAGATTAAGAGATATCGCCACTAGTATTATAGTGGCGATTTATTTGTCGATTAAACGCGATGCAATAAGAAGCACAATTCCGTTATTTGAAAAGACAAAAATAATTTTTTTAACTTTATACACACAAAACATTTTAGCACTCAAACATCTTAAATTTCTAATCAACGTTTTTTAAACCTGAAATGCAAAATTTGATTTACAATAATTACACTTTTGAGAATTTAAAAATCGACAGCATAAAAACGAATTCTTAAAATTGTAGAAGAAATTCAGAAAAACTTGCTTTTCATACCAGAAAAACAAATTCATTGTTGCCATATAAAAAGTTACATCCCTAGAAATAAATGTCTTTTGTACTGTGATTAAAACAAATTAGAAAAATAAACATTATTAAATGTGCATGTGTATTATTAATAAAATTAAAATTTCAATTTAAAACATCAGGAATTATTAAAAATTTAATCATAAATTATTTTCCAATCGTTCAAACTTTTCGAAATATTTGACATGTAGTGCCATATATTTTAACTCTACCCTTTGTATAAGTCTTTGGATCTATTTCTTTTAACGCATGACGTTAATCTTTAGAAACTAAGCATTCCAAAATCATGCATCTTAGAAAAATTCATAGTTACATTCAAATTTTGATATAGTATCTCTGTTATTAAACGCACCAGCAAAACAATCTTATGTACTTAATAGAGTTCAAAGCATTCAACTTTTCTGATGAAATTGTCTATTGCTTTCTTCTAACACTGATCAGTTTTTTTCTAAAGCAAACAGATGCAATAACTTTTAACGACTCTGACATAGCATGTTTCAACAGATCAACCACAGCTGATCAACAGCTCATCCAGAAAGTAAGGACATTCTTTACAAAAAAGAAAAATGCAATACATATGGCTAAGAAATTAATTTTGTTATATACTTGTGAACTGATCTACATAATCGCTTCTTATATTTATATACGTGCTCGTTAAATCTGTGGAATCGAATATCTTGATGTCGGTCGTTGAGTAGTTACCATGGGTGTAATGGTCTGGAGAAAATTTTCCTCTCAAATTTGTCTTACAAAATTGAGAGAGTGGCTCTTCTTAGAGTATTATCCATCGGATTAGTCTTCAAATATTTTCTGTTTGTATACGCAATTATTTATTAAAAGAGTTTACGAAGAAAAATGATTGACACTCAGAAAGCAAAGAGGAATTCGGAAATGAAAAGCTCGATTTACGAAGCTATTTTCCCCTAAATGTGAAAGAAAAACTTTCTAGAAAACTTTATTTTTCTTATCACAGGAGACAGGTTTTATACAGTCATGCAACAACAGATGAATAATTCTATAAATTTAAAACAAACTTATTTTCATCTCTCTCTCCCTCAAGTTTTGATAAAAATAGAGGACTCTTTCACGGTCCATTGCTGATACAAGTTTCAGAAGAAAAGCAATTGATGGAAAACGAATTTCCTCTAATTTTAATCAATTAATTTAAAGTGAATATTTGAAAATATTTCTATAAAGTTAATAGTTATTAGTAATATTTTCCAGGAAAGTAAAATAGATTTATTTTAAATAAGATTCTGAAATATCTTTTTATATTTTATATATTTAAGATTCTTTTTATATATTTAAGATTCTGAAATATCTTCACATATATTTTTATTGCTTACGGAGAGCTTTTGTAACAAATAAATGATACATTTGCTCGATTGTAATATTATATTATTCTGATTTAGCACTGTTTTTTCAAAGGATATTTTATAATTTAAATCATATTCAAATGAATATTTATTATTTTGATTCTTTTGAGAAATTCATCTTTTTTTCATTTCTTTATGAATACAGAAATGCTTGTGCTGTCTCATGCATAATAATCTTGGAAAATAATACCATGTACCACAGAACTCTCAAGAATGAAATAGGAATGTTACAGTACTTATCACATAAAATATCAAAATAAATTCATTTAGAATAAGAATGCATCTCACAACAAATGTATGATATTTAACAACTTGTACGCAAATTAGAAAATAAAAATATTTAATAGAGAGAGGTGCATTTATTGTCAATGTAAATTTGCTATGAGAGCATTGTGTAAAAGGGATGAGTTCACTAAAACATATCGGAAGGAGTGCCTGTTGCGTGCACGTCAGAGACAGCATGACGTCACTCGAGTATCGAGTATTTCGGAAAACTTTCCCTGCAGGGCTCACGTGGCGACACGCATGACGGCGCATGGAATGGAGTCACGTCTGCAGAGAAGATTCCACGTGCAATTGGGGTCAGGAGTATTCGCTTTCTCTGGGAGAATGAACTTCTCCTTTGTTTGTAAACTTTTGGGGATGCTGGACAAGTTCGTGGGAATCGGGATCAAGATTCTCATTTGACTCGGTTTGTATAAGAACAACTATGATACCATATGTTTTTCTTTTTCTTTCAGTTTTTACTTATTTAAAAAAAATATAGCTTTGAGGAAAGTTATCCATTTCATTTCTTTGCTTTGTGTTCCTATTTCATTCAGGGAGATGCAATGGAAGTTGCAGAAAATCAATTTTTTAGTGAACGTTTAGCACTGAAACAAGATAACTTACCTCGATACATACAAATCGGGACCACAATCCTGCTGATAATACTTTTAAAAAATAACACATTTGCTTATCATTACAAAAGATCATGATTTAAAGATATTTTTATTCAGGAAAGGAAAATTGCATAAAATTTACACCAAGTAGTTTAATTTTAAAAAAATGTGATATAATCATGGGTTTACATATTTTTTTCTATTATGTGAATAATTGCAAAAAAAAGCGATAATTTTCTTAACTATACTTTGGCACCGCACATTGGAAAAGTCCGCATGGTTAGTGAGATGTACTGTTGTAACCCAATTCAGGACCAGGCACAGAGAAGCACGCCGCCGAACACTCTCTCGACCATCACCTGAACTCCGGATCTTCGCCAGCACCTATACTTCGTAAAGGACCCACTTGGAAAAGCCTACAAATGGCAGCAGTTCATTTACTTTTGTCCAGTGGGATGCCCCTTAAAATGTTTTATAACTTCTTGCCACCAATTTGTAAGCCTTTTTAAATGCCACGATGGTGGCGCTCTCAGGGAACTCATAGAAATGTGGAGTACACTAGGTGTTGGGGAGACGGCACCTGTTAACTTTAAGGTATAGTCCGCGGTCTCCCCACACAGTTTTGCTTGTCCTAGTGGGATGAAGCCCAGGAAGCCTCACTTTGAAGAGCGCTACTTTACCACTAAACCACGATGAACCCAATCACATTATACTCACTAAGATGATAACGTGAGCTGTCTTGGAAATTAAATAAGTTTTAGTCTACTGTCTAAGGGTTTAAAAGACAATTCGTCTATGCATATTTTGCCGGCTTTATTATTTGGTAGTTGCAACTTGTCAAAACTATTGAACGAAGATTTGCATCAAATATAATCTTAATTTCATTTCTGTGCAATTCAACTGTGTTTATACCAGATTTGAAAACTTATCCTTGATTACCAACTGTCTCTTCTGAGATTGATTGACTAGCTTAGAAGGTGTTCTAAATTTTTGACGAGTTTTGTTAAAAAACTCAATCGAGCTATAAGCCTACGAGCATAAAGCTCTAAAACTGCTTATGCCATATCACTACATTCAAAAAATTCAACTGTCTGCGTTTGATTGAATGAATTACTTATTAAGTGAGATTCTTGAAACTGAGAAATATTGCTTGAGTATATTATTGAAGTCTTTAGTTATCATCATTTTATGGCGATCCCTCGGCAGTTCAGAAGTGGAGTTTGGGATGGCTTAGAATCTGTTCTTCATTATTATTAGTCCCAATTAAATGAGTCCTTATTGTCAAAAAGTGCGCACAAGAGGCAAAGTAAATGACTATTGATTGCAATTAGTATTGACCCATGGAATGTGGCTTTGTGTTAACAAACACATAGATGTAAAACTTACGTATATAAAAAAATATTTACTACAGTAAAATTATGTAACATTTTTTTCGACTGCTCGGATTCTACTCTTTTTCGATGAATACTTCAAGGATTATAACACCCTTAAAATAAATGTATTATTCTATTAGCTGAAATGAAAATACTATTTACTAAATTACTAACGTTTTTTTTTTTTTTTTTTTAATTTTTATGTTTAGATTTCAATAAATAAAAGAATCTAGTAATGTTTTTGCAGTGTTTTCATGTGGTGCAAAAATCCTTACAAAATTATTACAATGCTAGAAAATAAGATACTATTATTTGCTTAAATGATATTTATAATATTAATACAATGTGTGAAGTTTCACTTTTATACAACTTAATAAGGTGATGTGTTGCTTTTAATATATTTTTATAAGATAGTAAATATAAAATAAATCTTGAATATATAAATTTACTCTGATTTCTTTCTGCAAATATGCCTCTTTTCAAATCATGCGAATTTGAATGATTAGCGCTCTATTCGGATACCCTCACCGCGTTTCTGAGTATTTGAAATACTCTATTAATTATAGGTTCAGATTAAATTAGACTTTGAGTGCGTAAAGAGTAAGTACAGAGTGACAAAAACAAACGCTTCAAATCTTATGACGTGTGTAGTTATATAATTATTAATTTTTTGCATGTGGCCTTCAGCCAGTTCCAGTAACATTAAAGACGCCCCAAAAATTCAGCACCATCGCGATAGATCCAGAAAATTTGCTCAAATGATTATTTATGAAAATGTATCCCATATGATTTTAAAATTACGAAGTTCACCTTTATTTGTTGAGAAATAAAATTGTATAGAAGTCGTGTGTGTTTTTAAACTAGATTTATGCAATTATGTTTCCTGCTTAATATTGCTGAAATAAAATCCAAAATGTTTAGATGTTATTTTTATAAATTAGAATTTTAAAATACAAAATAAAGTATAAGTGTTTAAAATGTGTGTGTGTGTGTGTAAATATTTTAAGTAATTATCAATAATATTTGAAGTGTAATCTAAAAGTTCATGCATTCGAATCCCATCATCCTGGATTATGGCTATGTGCCTAGGTACAGAAAATGATCAGTGACGGATAAACAAACCGGAATACAGTATAAATGTTTAGAATAGGAATATTCTAAATTTTTAGATGCTAAAATGTTTAAATTACAAAACGTTTAAATTTTATGTAAATAAGTGTAATGTAAAACTAAGTATTTAATATATAAATTTTTTTAAATGCAGTTTAAAGTATAAATTCTTAAGATATAAGCTTTAAATTCCTATTTTAACACTAAGCATATATTATAAGATATTTCATAAATATAAATATTTTGAATATTTAGGTACATTATTTTTTATGTATGAAAATATTTTAAATTTAAAATTTTTTTATTTTATTATAGAGTATAAACTTACCTATTGTAAATTATTAGATGTAATATTTTAAGTGCAATATATAAAGTATAAATTTCTATATATAAGAGGAAATATTTTAATGTTTGGATATTTATATTTCCAACGTAGGTCACCCAAAATCTGCACTTCTTTAATATAGAAGCCTTTCTCAACCGAGTTTTTAAGCTTTTTACTTTCACCTGGGAGCCCAGTGGAAAAAAATCGCTTCAGGTGTCACGCAACGAGTTGGTTCCTCATGCCGCGTCTTCCTCCTTCCCTAAGGAGCCTTTTTTTAAGGTACCGATGAAGTAAATTAAAACGTGTGAAAAATGGTTTTCCGTTTAGATTAAACTTTGACACAAATGCTTTTTTAAGGCTGTGTAAATGCTTGTCACCGGTGCATTTTTCACGGCTAAGCATTGATTTAGTTTACGCTTTTCCCGTAATTTAAATTCAGGTTCATGTGGGCGAACTTGTGTCAAATAATCCTTATTAAAAATAATAGTTATTGTAATTTCTTCATTTGTTGAGTTTAAAAAATAAAACTTAAGAAACTTGTTTACTGTGTCACCTCATATGAAATGCTTCTGTAACTACAAATTATAAATCATCAGAAATTTATAGATAGTCCGTATCAACATAATTTTTATGCTTTGTTCTAACTTCCATCCATCAATATCATCATTCGACGTCGTTTAAATAAAAACATGTGCAACATTATTCAACAAAGATTATAGTAAGGAATTGGTTTGTTTTTTTCTTTTCACTTCATATGATTTATTTATTGTAGCTACACTCACATTTAGATAAAGGAAAAAACTGTATTATTTTAAAATTAAAAAAAAAAAAAAAAAAAAAAAAAAAAAAAAATTCTTGGTTACGTGTTCAACAATTCTTCTTTGTTTCATGTATATTTGGCCAATTTTTGTCTTATTAAAAGAGTTGAAAAATTTTATTAAAACAAATTGAGGAACACTTGACCCCATGCAGTGAATAATCTAATCTCTCGAATCTGCCTTAAGACAGTTAAAAATCTGCCAGTCTTTCGAAAAGACTTCTCAAAGATAATGGATCACTTTTACTTTTGTCAAGAAGAAAGTCGAACTCACTGACATTCTTGAAGAAACGCTCATCCCTCCTCTCTTTGTTCAGCCATAATCTTCGCATTACTATATTAAAAATGTATTTCTTTGACACCAAGTTTGGAATCAAAAAACAAAATTATGCGTATCTGGTTTCGATGTCCTTTCAGAAATATTTTACTAATGACTCCAGAAAAGCGTTTGAATAATTAAAAAAGTAAAACATTCTTGAATGTTATGGTTCTAATATGGTTTCTTATTATTAGTTACATTATAAAAGGAATTCAATGTGTTTTTTTGTTGATTACCCATACAAATATATAGAATACACAAATATATGTATAGTCAAGCATTCATTTTGACAACAAGAAATGCGAATATTTAACACGTAGCAACTGAAGAAAAAATCCATGTTCTCCTAACTGATTTCATTGTTCTCGTCTTTGAATATTTTTCTTGTCAATATCAGATCACATCATCTTTACTGTAACTTTGATTATTTATATCACAATTTATTCGCATGGGAAAAATGTCAAAATTGAACTATCACAAATTTTAAAAGATCAAGCAAAAAATGTATGAAATTCGGAAAATAATGTTTTCTTAAATTATTAATAAAGAGAATGAAGAACACATGGCAGATTGTTTGCCAAGATTAATAATTAAATTGTGAGATGCATTATTCTGCGATAGTAAACTGGCTATAGTTTAGCCTCATTTCGATAAATTCGTAGAGTTGCACTAAACATTCTACATTAACAGGTAGTGAGAAAGTCGTAGGGCACCTCCTAATATCGTGTCAAATCTCTGTCTTCCAGGCGAAATGTATCAAGTCGACAGAGCATAGTTTCAGCAAATCGTTGGAGGTCCTCTGAAGAATCCCTGCTGTCTTAATGAATAACAGGTGCAGACTTTCTGAGCGTCAATTGATTCCTCAGTCTGTCCGATAGATATATTGAACTAACTAAGTATCCAGATCATTTGCTGGGACTTTACAGAATGTTCGCCAGACTAAACGAATACAATTATGGACAATGTTATGGCTTGCTTAAAATAGATCTTTGGGTGCCGGAATGACTGAAAGTAGACTTCAATCAACTGAATCATTGGAATTTCATATCCAGTGTATACAGCCTTGTGCAATAATTTATTCTGCTGGATTTAGTTCAAAGCATGAAAAAACAGCCATTGCACAGTACTTCGGTAAAGACAGGAGTCTAAGGTATAGTGGAATCGGGACCACTTTTGAGCAGCAACTGTCAAAGGCACGCTTCTCTTCTGGGATCAGAAGGCGTTACACCGACTTAGTAAAGACAATCAAGCCAGTCTTTTATGCCGCTGCATTGCTATTACAACATCTTATATCCTATACTGGTAGTCTGTTTACATACTCAATAAAGCTGATAGTCTATTTACATTCAAGAAGTATCAGTCATTTAGTGACTACTCTCAACTATACTGCTTTCATCGTAGTCGGAGTTTATGCTTAAAATTAAAAGTTCCGGAAATATGCCTGACATTGTAGATGGTGAATTCCAAAACGATTTTCTGAAGGGAATGTTCTAGTCGTTCAGCACCACAACCATTATTTCACGTTTGAAAACTGCGAATTCCCGTCGAACGGTAATTATCACATCAAGAACCATTATATTTGTATTTAACCACTTGAATACAAATGAAATCCTTGTCAGAAACGCACTGCTCTTTTATAAATTTTGTATGAGCACAATTGGATTATCATCTGGATATATTTGCGTATTGCTATCTCATAATTAATTTTTTCGCATTGTAATAAAAAAAATTCAGATTTGTTGCCAACTTATTTTGGTAAAAAATTGGTTACAGTGCCCATTAATTTCTGAAGTATAGCAATACATTTTGTTAAACTTTAACAAAATTTATATTTTATATTATATTTAGTTTGAAAGATGCACAATTTTTAAAATTTCCTAGCATAATTTTTATGTATTAAAAAAATCTTCAAAAAGTTTACAAAAACCATTTATTTTAAAATTATAGGCACGGCAATTTCTTTCATTAATTTTAGAAAAATTGAATGTTTATAGAATATATTTAACGAAGAAAAAAATTCTAAAAAAACGTCGGGTAATTAACTAGGCTTAATTCATTCTCAGTGTCCTTGTAACGTACTCAGTTTGGATAAGCTGATTTATAGGTAGGCAAGGGCCGTTAAGGAATCAGGCTGACGTAATTTAATATTCTTGACTAAATATTTATTTACAAATTAACAGGATTATTCACAAGAATTGTCGTAAATTTTAAGCTCCAGGAAAACTGATGAATTTCTCACTTTCTGGAACGTTCGCTTCACATTCGATCGGAAACTCCTCGCTGGTAATAGGGACCAGACTCCTAAATTCCGTACTAGGACAATCACTCGATAAGGTCGACGATCCTCCCCGGACAGTACTGGAGCATCAGGGTAGTCAAACTCGAGGCCTGTCGTGTGATCTCAATTCTCTCTCAGACTCCTCGTTCCATCGCTGGGACGTGTCCTCTCCGAGACCTTTTTCAGAGAAGTATCAGGAACGCCAGACGTATGTCGAAGCTCTCCTCCGTCCCAAGGGCCTGCTATTTATCTTAAACTTTTCCCCAAAATCTGGTCTCCAGTAATCTCCAGATCCATCTTCTAATGCCACTTTTAGACCTTGATTTCCAGCCACTCCACCGATTTGAATTAACGAGTGAAGAGGAAATAAATTCTTCGAAAGCTCATTGCCCATTCACCAGGTGATTCCAATTAAATTCGAAGAATTATTTTTTTTATGAAAAACTTAATGGCCCTTCACGAATCCTGTTTGCCGTTCCCGCATCATATTCCAATCAGAACTAATTGACTGTTTTGGGACACTATGTTGTTCCTAGAATTGAAACGTGGGAAATCAATCTCGTTGACAGCTGCAAAGGTGTTAACGTCCGATCGAAAGTCCCGAAGACACTTGGGGGGTTTCAAGCAATAACGGTTACGTTATGCTATATTTTATGTAGTTTACAGTCACTATTCCATAAAAACTTTCGTTTGAATTGCTTTCCATTGCATGCTTAAGAAAAACGTAGAAAAAGAGAGGCACAGAGTCTTTTTGGCAACACTCAATCAAATTATACTTTAGGACAATCGCACCACTAATGAAGACAGAAGACCTGCTCATAATTTAAAGAAAAGTAAAATAAAAGCACGTGCGTTTAATAACAAGATGTGCGGATTAAACTTTGTAGAAGGAAAAATAGGACGGGAAGGGGAAAACGTTATTTTCTGGAAAAATAATGTAATAACTTTAAAAAAGAAATGAATGGTTGAAACATATTGATTCATTGCTGCATCAAATGGACGCCTGTTCATAGAGTAATAAGAAATAAATATCCTTCAGCTCAGTGTTAAACGACTTGAGAATGTTCCGTTGACTTCATGATGATTAATAATTTAAAATTAATTATTGCTCTTTATTTCTTAGGGTGATAAACATTATTTTGGTAAGATAAATTGCAGCTCTTGATAACAAAGAAAATAACGCAACCAAATATTACCTCACCAAGTATATTTTTTAATTAAATACTTAGTTCATAATTACAGATTGCTAATTTTTCTGAGATTAAGCAAAAAACCACTGAAACAAATTAATCGCTGATCTGGTTCACAGCTGAAAAACTGGATAGAAAATTAATGGATAAAAAGCATGACTGGATAAAAAGCATAGAAAAAAAAATGTATACTATATTGCGAATTTTTATTCATTTTTAATATAACTTCCTTAAAACACATGCATATGATTAATTATGCAACATCTCCAGTCAATAGAACCATATAGGTAGCATTGACCCTGAAATGCCCACGTGTTTGACGTCAAATAGTCAGTGCTCCGATCGACATTCCACTTGCTATCATACTTCTTCAGCATAGCTGCCAAGTCCAAAAAAGGAAATCTGTTATTTCAGGAAATAAAAAAAATTAACCAGAAGAATCAAAGTTTTGGTAACATTTAAATGTAAACTTGTTCAAACTAAAATTGTTTTGACATTGAATTCGTAAACATTTGCCTTTGAATTTATACAAAAAAGGTATAATCTGAAGTATTCTAAAAATTCTCTAAAGGTCAAGAATCATAATATATATTTAATAAAAAGCAGTTCCTAAAAATTTGGCAATGTTTTTAATAAGTATTGAAATATTTGAATTAATTGCTCAAAGATAACTTTGACGACATAATACATATCTATATGTTTATATATATATATACACGAGGGTCACTCTGAAATTTTTTAGATACAACTAGGTTTTTAAAGTTATACTTACAAAATTTTAGGTGTGTTCAAAGCAGTCTCCTCCAGCATCAATGCACTTGTAGACGAATTTTGAATCTCTTGTTCTGAATGAAAACGACGTCCACGTAAGTTCTTTTTCAGATTAAAGAATAAACAAAAGTCGCACATTGCTAGATGAAGTGAATACGGCGCATGTTCGAAGATTTAATTAGTTTTCGTTTAAGAAACTCAATTGTTAATCCGGTTCTATGTGAAGATGCATTGTCATTGTGAAGCACTAGTCCCCTAATATTCAGTTCTTGTGGAATTTCTGGAAGACATTTAGTGGTATAGCAGTTTGCTGTTACTGTCTTCTGTCCTTCCAACTTGATGGCTTTGACAAATCCCGTACTTCTGAAGAAAACGACGGCATGAATCACTTTTTTCAGTGCGCGTAGTTTTTTCACCATTGTTAGCGTGGGATCATCTTCAAAGACCCATAATATGCTTTCTTGATGTGTTGGAACGTCAAAAAACGGTATGTACGTTTCATCACATGTTACAACTTTAGAAATGATGCGGTGGCCACCATCATTTAACAATTTAAGAGTTTCTTTTCTGATTCTGACACGCTGCTCTTTTTGGTGCTCAGATAGATTATGGGGAACCCAACGGCAAACTACTTTTTTCATATGTAATTCTTCACGAATGATTTTGTGTATGGCTGCGGATCCAATGTTAAATTTCTTCTGTATCATTTGATAGGTACAGCGATTATCATCCATTAACATTTTTCGTATGGCAAACACATTATCCGGGATTACTGCCGACGGCGTCCTTCCTGTGTGTTCTTCATCCTGAAGGAAATTGCGACCCCTTCTAAATTCTCTGAACCATCTGAATACAGTAGCACGAGCTGGAGATTCATCTCCAAATGCTAATTGCAGCCATTGAACGCATTCTTCTTGATATAATCCTGCTTTAAAATCGTAGAAAATTATAGCGCGAAAATGTTCTCGCGTCAACTCCATTTTCTCTTGTGCATAAAATTTATTCCACGCTAAACAAGTTGAAGTAAGTTAATAAAAATCGTCTTCTGTGTTAAAATAATTTGTATTTTAAAATTAAACCGTTATTTTTATTTTGTAAATTCTCGCCTGCGAGTATCTCAAATATATATATATATATATATATATGTGTGTGTGCGTGTGTGTGTGTGTGTATTGTTTTATTGCTTTTAATAAGTTATATGATAAAAAAAATTCTGTTTATAATTTAAGTCTTTATTTACATAAAATATTTCAGGATTTTATCAAATAATTTACTATGAAATATAAATTACGTATTGCAAATAAATGATACGCTATTATATTCTTTGCATGTTGACAGTTGAGCAATAATTTGACTAATTCATTATAATTTGAGTAACCCTCATATATATATATATATATATATATATATATATATTATGTCAAAATTGGATTCTGCAGTAAAACACTGAAAGCAACAGTAATTCTTAAGTAACCCAGTAGACTCTGGAAAAAACATCTTGGATTGTTATGTTTCGTGATGTTTGGATTTATGGCGCTCTTTTCTGCTTCTTAAATCTCGAATGTCTCTGGTTCTGAAACTATTTCTAAATAAAAATACCTTAATGAATCCTAATTAAAACTCTCTTAAAAATTCTCATTTAATATTTAAACTTATTCTTCAAAAATAATTGATTGCTTTTAGTTTCCTTTAAGAAAGCATTTTTAATAATTTAATTCTATTTATAACTGATATTTCCGTATAACAGCAGATAAAAACGTATAACAACAGTTATCTTTTAATGCATTGAATCAACAGAGATTGCAAAATAAGTTTGAGGTTCCAACAATGTACGTTTTGCGCTCTGTTTCGCAAAATATCTCATTTTGGAATGTTTCTCCCTAAAATTAACACAAGGAATGGACCTATTGGAATGATTTTTCTTTAATATAATAAAAACCGTTTACGTCAAATTAATTAGAATATTGCAATGTACGTTCACAAGTGATTACTAAAATATTGAAAGCAACTGTGAATCAAAGAGACATTTTTAAATGCTCTTCATAAGTATTAAATTATAATAACAGCTCTAGTTACTTTTATAAATAAAAAAATTATAATATATTATGATATTATGTGGTAATTGTTTATTGAAATTTTGTAGATATTTTTAAAAGCGTAAAGTATTGGACCTCTCAGATTCTGAAGCTGTAGGAGCCACCTGCAGCAAGATTTACAGTCGTTTCTACAAGTGCGCCAGGACGGCATACACGCAGCAAAGTGCACGGAAAGACAGCCTCGGTGAAAGGGGTTCTAAAAAGCGTACTCAACTGCAGCAGCTGATTTGAATCAGCACAAGGATTCTCCCGTGTCAAAATCTACAGTTAGAAAGCACCTTCATAAACAAGATATTTACACCCATTTCCCAAGCCACTTGTCACAGATAGTAATGAGGACGCGGTGGCCTGGTTGGTTAGGGCGTTGTTTTCATATGTTCGAATCCTGGTTTAAACGAAAATCCATCATGTTCGATAATATCGGCTGTGGCACGTTAAAACTGGCTGTGGTCGCAATGTCCTCCAAGTGAAATGATACCTCTGGGGGTGTCAGGCCAAGTATTGGGGGTCTCCTGCTTGCTTCAAAAGGACGAAGACTCCACCCGGCTGCTTCTATCTAACAGGTAGAACCCAACTCAGGACTTGGTGCTGGGAAGCAGCGGCAACAGATGGTAACGCCTTGTTTCTCCCACTTCCAGTATTGAATCGATTGATAAGTAAAAGAAAGTGATATAGTCTGACGAATCCCATTTCGTATTTTTCTCTCCAACAGGATAGTTTCCCGCTTAGAGGACACCAGCACAAGGTTATGATCGGGTTGTCCCTTTCCAACTGTCAAGCAGGGGCGGGGGGGGTGAATGTGTCATGATATGGAGAACCATGACATAGTCTTCTGTCGAACCAAGCGTAACTCTGAAAGGAATCATTATTTGGGGGGAAGTACAGAGAAATTTTAATTGACCAAGAGTATCCCATGATGTATCGCACTTTATTAAACCTTGTTCAGGATGTTAATGTATCTATTTATGCTTCTAATCATAGTACTAATTATTCTACTTACCTCTTGGTAAGCACGAGGACAAAGTAAAACATCTACTGTGGCCAGCAAAATCACCCAATCTCAATATAGTTAAACCGTCATGGTCTGTTTTAGTGAATTCAGTACGGATTCTTGAATACAGTATTTCGGTGATTCAAGGCGAATCAAAGCTGTATTTCATGCCCAAGGCGATACGACATTATACTAATAAAGGTTTTGTTATAAATTTAAAGTGTTTTCTTCCTTTTGAAAACCGCATGTATGAGTATATATAAACAGAAAAACACTTCCTTTCTATACATCAAAATCGAGAACATTTTCGAAAAATGACATTGAATTTCGTATGCAATATTTCTGAAATATTTTGTTCTTCAGTTGTTAAAATATTTAAATGCTATTCTATCTTCTTTCTAATTCAGAGTTCTATTTAAATATTAAAATATTTAAATCGAATATTGGAATGTCAAGACTAGAACGAATTGCCACTTCTTTCTTTCTCTATTTCAAAACTATAATAAAGATCTCTTTTTTGCTGAAATCGTCGAAGGCTTCGCAGACATTCAAATAAATAAATAGGGATTTCCCATCATTTACGTAGGAATTGACGGTTAAAAAAAAACGTTCTTCCGTTTACTTTATATTACTAATAATTTAGTAGAACAATGGGTTTCAGAAGGTCGTATTTGAGAAAAAGAATCTTTCTAGCCTTATTCCAGAACTTATTTTAATTCAAAGTAGATAAACTTCAACATATTATTAAATATAAAGGATGCGATTTTTTTTTAATTTTAGGGATTATTCAACTTTTTATCAACATATAATTCTTTAGCAAATTATTCTCGGATTGAAATTAATTTCTTATAACTCCATTCTATATCCGTAATTCTAACTGATGGTCTAATAATATAGGCCAAGGTTCAAACAAAACTTGAGAGATATCTACCTCATTGTGTATGTACCGATGCGGGTTAAGACTTGATTCATAGATAATGACTACGGATTCTCCAAAAGGCGTGGCGAGAAAGTTTATTTTGATGTCCTTGTAGCTCCATTTTGATTGTCGTCTTTATTTCTGAAGATTTTTATTTACCATTTCGAAGGACTGTATCATCGTTTGTCTTTACGCATTAAAACTAGATTTTTTGTATAATCGTCATCGAAATAAATCAGGACAGTCGAGAAAACTATGTCCTTGTCGTTTCTTGGAATTGTTTGTAGTCCAAAAATAATTACCGCTTAATTATGGACTTAGCACAAATATCCTTTTTTTAATAAAATTCTTTTGCTCTTCTTAATTTGTAACCTTCAACCACAAACAGAAGCTTTTGTGTAAAAACATCTCAGATATTTTACAAAAGCTTCATTAAGAGTTATGTAATTTCAAAAATATTTATAAAGAAAAAAATTAAAATTAATGCAATATTAACAGTGTAGTTCAATTTTCTTTTTTTGCCAACTGTTTTGCATTATTCAAAGACTGGGGAAAACATTACCTTCCAAAATTAAATATTTGGATTTTGAGAAATTTGAATGGTACCCTCAATATATTGCAAAAGTTCTGGTAATAAATTTAACGTTAATCTTCTATAAGACCATCAAAACAAATTATTGAAATAAAAATTTCATGTAGATAAAAATTAAAAACAGACAACATTTAAAGTATCTTTTGCATATTTGAAAATTGAATGCTCGAGGAGAGGGGGTCTTACAACCATTGATAAAATGCACATCCAATGCTGATATTATTCAGTAACTGGCTCTCTGAGACGCTACTTTGCTCCAGAAATATGTTGCAATTTCTTAAAAAAGCATATTTTTTCTTATTAAAACCTATAAAAGCATTTCTGTAAAAGTAATAAAATACAAATTCTGGCGTAGTTCCTAGATTTTAAATAAAATTTAATTAATACATATAGAACAAAAAGATATTTCATTGTTGTCTGATAAAATTGAATTCATCAATTCATGCTACAAGCCGAAATATTTTTTTCAAGAGCTGAACTACACCAAATAGCATAAATGATATAAATATATAAGAACAATTTTATTAATATATATATATATATAGATAGATAGATAGATAGATAGGTCCATAAAATATTATAATAATTAAAGCTACATAGTTTGTTTTCCATAGTATGTGTGTGTATTAATATTAGAAAGATGTTTATCTTATATAGGTCAAAGATTTTCATTCCATATAGTTTTGTGCAATAATATGGTTACGATAGTGCATTATCACCCCTGTTGCTATTATCGTGAGACCCTTTTAAAATTTAGATTTCGTTGTGCATAGAATAACTATTTAGCAAGTTCACCAGAATGTCTCAATTTTTGTTTAAAAGTGTCTTAAAATTGTTGTGTTATAAGCAAATTATGTTCAATTAATGAAATTGTATTCTTTGTAGCGTACCGAGGTGGCAAGGCAATTGAAGACAATTTCAATTTAATTTAATTTTTAATTTATTGATGAAGATAAATTTCAAGTATACATAATTTTTACTATTTACACAAATTTTAATACAACTTAATAGTTATGACAATATCATTGGCAGACACCGCCACAAGCGCACCTCCAGTGCGTTGCCTCGCTGAGAATACACTTTTCTAACTAAAATAAACAAAAACAATATAATCGGAAAGGAGGAGAGCGGCAGAATTTAAATGATGTTTTTCGGTTACTTTTTTATAAGTAACCGAAAAACATCATTTAAATGCTTAAGGTGGCATTTCCAAGAATTAGAAAATATGGCAATGTCATCTAAATATGGAATCGCAAAAGGTTTCATTCCTTGTAACATTCGGTTATCATTTTACAGAAAAAATATGGTGCATTCTTTAAACCAAACGGCATTCTAAGTGGTCTGTAACAACCAAAATTTGTTACAAAAGTCGCCAATTGTTGAGCTTTCTTAGTAAGGGGAATCTGCCAATAGCCTTTTGCTAAATCGATTATTGCAATAAATTTAGCACTTGAAACAGTTTCAATCCTTTCCTCAATATTAGGAAGTGGGAAATATTCAGTTTCTGTAAGTTCATTCAATTTCCTGTAATCAATACAAGGCCTTGGTTCTCTACCAGAAACTTCTACTAATAATATCATGGGAGAAGTATAATTAGACATTCCCACCTCAATAATTTTATTAGCTAACATTTTATTTATTTCAGTTTTTAAAATTTCATTTTGTCGGGGTGACATTCTATATGGTCTGGCACATACTGGTTTATTGGAAGTCAATTGGATATCGTGCTCTACAATATTTGTTAATCCAGGTTCATTCGAAAATGTGTCAGAATATTTACATAGCAATTCACTTAAGATTCGAATTCGTTCTTTATTTAATCTCTCTACTAAATAATTTTTTTGAATTAATTCAGAACAATTAAAAATATTTGGGTTGTTTTCAATAAATGGGGATTTAATTTCTAAATCTGGAGGATCTTTCATTTCATCTAAGTCAACAAGATTTATAACATTGGATCTACTGTAATAGGGCTTTAGTAAATTCACAGGATAAATTTGTGATTTCTATTTCTTATCAGACAAAGAGACAATGTAGTTAGTATCAGAGATTTTAGATTCAATCGTTCCTGGGCCATGCCATTGAACAGCTAATTTATTTGCAGGAGAAGGTGCCAAAACAAGAACTTGGCTTCCTTCTTTAAATTCTGGCTTAACACTGTTTCTATCATAATATGTCTTTCGCTTTTCTTGACATCCTTCCATTTTTTCCACAGCTAGATTTTGACATCGTTTTAGTATATTGATAAGATTTAAAACATATTCAAGAACAGAATTTTGCTCTTCTTCAGGCTGTAATCAGTGTTTGTAGAATAAGATTATTAGTGTTCTTAAGTTTTTTCCATAAACTAATTCTGCAGGGCTGAATCCGGTTTACTCGTGAGTTATAGTTCTTAAAGCAAACAAAGCTGCATGAATATGCGGCTCCCAATCTGGGGACGATTCTAAATATAGTACTCTAAGAATTCGTTTGATAGTTCTGTGGAATCTTTCTACAGGATTACTTTGTGGATGATATACTGAACTATGTATTATTTTGATTCCATACCTCTCTAGACATTCTGTAGTTAAAGCACTCATAAACGAGGTTCCTTTATCATGTTGGATCTCTTTAGGAAAGCCCATTCGGAATTGAATACATTTGAAGAATTGAATACATTCCAATACATTTGAAGTAATGAATCAACAACTAATGTGGATGGTATATCTTCTAACACAACAGCATCTGGATATTTGGATGCAAGACACATAGCAGTAAGAATATATTTTTTTATGAAGGTGGGACAGGCAAAGGACCTACAGCATCTATATTTATCTTTCTAAAAACTTCAGATATTATTATTACTACTTTCGTAGAAGCTTTCTTTTTCTCGCCAACTTTTCCGGCTCTTTGACAAGGACCTTACAAATTCTTTTAATTCTTTGTAACAATTTGGCCAGTAAAAATTTCAAGAAAGTCTGTAGTTTGCTTTAGTAACACCAAGATGAGCAGGTGGATGTACCTTCATGACAAGCTATTTTTAGTTTTTCTCTGAACTCCTTAGGAACAACTAATAAAAAAATTTTGTGTCCTAATTTATCTACTTTTCCTTTAAGTAACACTTCATTTTTTATTACATAATTTGTTTTATTGACTTCTCCAGACTCGATATTCTCATCCTGTTTAAACAATAGTTTGAGATGCTCACTTTTTCGTTGGCATTCTTTGAATTTTTCTTTCTCAATTTTAGGTAAGGAAACAAAATGATCATCCGACTGAGCCTCTGGTAAAACTGTTAATTCTTCCCTATCCCCAACCTCTTCATTGGAATTTGTTTTCAAACCTTCTTTTGTTTTGTTTGAGTTCATCTTCAATTTTTCTTCTATACGTTTCTGACTTCTAATCTGCACATTGTTTATCTCATCTGCCAAATTCTTATTTTCCTTCTTTTCTTCTATTAATGAGGCTGTTCGGTTTCCTAATAGGTATCTACCACGATCCAATTCATTTGCAATAATAGCAGCCTTTGTAATAACATTTCCTAAATCACAACTCCGATATAATTCGTGCAATTGGCAAACATGTGGGATTCAAATCTAAGGATTGTTGTGCCCAAACATGTTCACCAGTCATATCATTAGGCAACACATACTTCCTACTAACAATATCTATTGTGGCTCCAGTATCTCTCAAAATTTCACATTTAATTCCATTCACTTTCCCAATAATTGTATATGGTTTGAGTAATTTCTTAACCATTTCTTCTCCTACGTTATTTATAGAATTAGGGACGTGTCTTTTAATTAAAGGGCATTGTGGTCTCAAATGATCAGTAGATTTACATTCAAAACATTTCAATATTCTTCTTTTTTCAAGACTTTTATCTTTAAATCCTTCGTTAAGATCTTTCTTCTCTGTCTTAAAATTTTCATTCCTATGATTATTATCACGTTTCACAAACCTGTGAGGAAGGTTATATGATCTTTGATGTTGAATAGTTTTCTTCTTCATCACATTAATTGGTTTGATAATTTTCTTAATGTCCTCAAATTCTTCTAATTTCTTTGCCAAATGAAGTGGATTGTTTATACTACCCCATTCATCTAAATAGAATTCTTTAAATTCTTGTGGAGCTCTCTTTTTAATCTGATCTGCTCGGATTAAATCACTTTACTTTTCAAAAGTATCAACTTTAAGTCCATTGATACATCCATAAAAATAATTTTAAAGTTCATGATAATAATCTATCCAAGTAATATCATTTTCCTTTTGATGTTTTACAAACAGTTGTCTAAACTTCTCTGGGGTCAATTATAATCTTTTAAATGAAACTTCCTTAACATAATCATAATTCTGTGACTCTTCTTCTGTCTCACGTGTAATTATTTGTGTGACTTCATACGGCAGTAAGCCTAACAAATATGACACCCAAGATTCTTTAGGTACTTGGGCAGGACGTGGCTGGCGTTCAAAAAGAATTAAATATAGACTAATATCTTCTTTTACATCATATCTATAGGTCATTCCTTGAAGATCTTTACGAAAATGTTGCGCATCTTCATTGGGAAATCCATTAGTAAGTTTCAATTGAGCGTCTAATCTCAGCTTTTCTAATTCTGTTCCCTTTCTGCTTCTCTTCTCCGTTCTTCAACTTCTATTTCAGCTTTCTTAAGTTCTCTCTCAGCTTCTTTTCTCCGTTCTTCAGTTTCTATTTCAGCTTTCCTTCTCCGTTCTTCAGTTTCTATTTGAATTTTCTCTTTCTCAATTTGTTCTTGTTTTTTACTTTCGTCGATTCTAGAAAGGAACAATTCTTTCACAAAGTCCTCTTCATAGTTAGGGCTTTTAATAATAGCTCGTTTAATAGATATACTAGATAAGTTTGATTTAACATCTACCTCGAGCTTCGAAGCTAAAGCTAACAAGTCCTGCTTTTTACCTTTTCCCAAGAATGACATAATTAATGGTTAATCTAAGCCTATTTTAACTCGTTTCTAACAAAACCCAAATACGTAACTAACAATATTGATTGTTTCAACTTCACATGAAATTATAATATTTCATAAATTAATTTTTGTTTTCAGTTGGAAAACAAAAGTAATCTACCATTATTATGCACACAAAATATATAAATATTTCAAAAACAATGAAATAATATCTAACTTAAAATATTTATATTATATTCAAACTTAAGATAAAATTTCAATACTTAATATATAATAATTTTTTCACTTTTGGTAACAGAATTGGCTTAAAAACATATCATATACCTTAAAAATCAATTTTTTTTCTCTTAGAAAAAATTAATTCTACAAAAATTCGTTCAAACCTGTACTGTTCGTCTACGATATACTTAGCAGATGACCTCTAGACTAAAAAGCTTGCATATAAGAATAATAACAATTTAAATACGAGTTTCTAGAAATAAACAAATTCGGTACCAAAATTTAACAGTAATAGTATGCAAATATACATGATATATATACCAACTATTATATTTACTCAAACTTAAATGTCAATAAAACGAAAATACTATTAGGAAAGATTTTCATTTATAACGTCCCAAATCAAAACTAAACAGGATAGGGTACCCAGTAAGAAAATAATTCTAATCAAATATTTCTGCAAATGTGCAAGAAGTTTTCACTAACAATATATAAAATTAATGAAATTATATACCATACACACAATTTTACTATACAAAACACTAATGTAAATATAAGAATGTTTGCACTAATCCTACAAAACAAAACTTGACAAAACAAAACAAAACTTCACCGAGTTAAAAAAAAAAAAAATAACAAACACACTTTCTGGTATTTTTTTAAACCCAAACATAATTCTTATCAAATTACATCAACATTTAAAGTGAAATAATTATATATATATATATATATATATATATATATATATATATATATATATATACATTTTTTTTCCACTTATTTTCGATTTTGAATTTGATTTCGAATTCTCACTTTCACAAGAAATTTCACTTTCTTTTTTCACTTTTTCTTTTTTCGTGGTTTTACCGAAAAAAACACACGCGTATAACACTTCTTGATTATCACACTTTTCTTGATTCCAGGAACAGGAATTTTCAGGCACACAATTCCGAAACGGTATACTTGGACAGGATGGATTCAAAAATCAGAAGTAGCGCAATATTTCTTAGATTCTCAATCCAAAATTTCGGATGGAATTAAATCACAAAGAGAAAGCTATTTTCTTTTTGTTCCAAGGGCTGGAATCAAAACAGTATATTTCTATTCCACTGGTGGGAATTAATCATAACAGGAAACACATCAAAATAGCAGGGTGTTATGGATTGAATTAATACTTCAAGCTGGATGCTTTTTTTCCCAAGGGTTGGAACTAACCGTTTTTCTTCTATTTCACGGGTGGGAATTTAACTGGAAATCCTTTTTTCTTTCCACTCCAAAATAGCGTGATGCTAAATCTTCTGATTCCAAGGGTCGGAATCGAAACCAAGAAATCAAACTCAACAAATATCAATAGCAGGTTGCTATCAATTTTTCTTCTACTATCGGGATGACAACACTTCTCAGAAATAAATTTTACTAAGAATCACTAATTAATTCTTCAGAATTATTCGAAACAGTTCTATCTGCACTGATGGCACGATATAAAGCTGTAGCGTACCGAGGTGGCAAGGCAATTGAAGACAATTTCAATTTAATTTAATTTTTAATTTATTGATGAAGATAAAGTTTAAGTAAACATAATTTTTACTATTTACACAAATTTTAATACAAGTTAATAATCATGACAATATCATTGGCGGACACCACCACAAGCGCACCTCCAGTGCGTTGTCTCTCTGAGAATACACTTTTCTAACTAAAATAAACAAAGCAATATAATCGGAAAGGAGAAGGGCGGCAGAATCTGGCGCGCATGCGCTGTACTGATCCTCGCCTTTTTAGGACGTTACATCTTTGGACAAATGTATAAAATAGAAAGATTTCAATATAATAAAACCTTTTTTTAAAGTAAAAATATAAAAATTTTTATCAACTGTGATATTTATGCTAAGCACTTAAGAATTGAAAAAAAAATAAATTACACTTTTGTTCATGTAATAAACCATTATAGTTATTAATTATTGCACAACACTAAGCAAATATCAGAATCAACGGGAAAAATGCTTTTCTTAAGGGGCAAAAGAAAATGTACAGCGCAATGCGAAAATATCTCACAAGTTTTATTTTTTATGAACTAACTTTCGTTAAATGTCAGTAAAACAAATTTAAATTGATGAACGGCCTTCAAATTAGGATTTTTAAAATTCAAAAAACATAAAGATATATAAATTTGAAATTTTAAATTCGGAATCTTTTAAAAATATCTTCAGATTTGGTGAATTTTACTGTCACGCTTTATACATCAGAATTCCACGTGGTGGCTCATAAATGAAAAATGTTCCTAAAAAATGAATCACTTCTTAAAAGTGCTCTGTAATTGAAAGTAATCTTAGCCCGGAAATTTTTAAAAATATTCAAGATATCTGCTAACAACACTTACTCATGATGTTACTCCTCCTAATGCATTTTAGGAATGACTTCATAAGAAAACATGAAGTAGATATTTCTCATATGAAATTATTTTAGTCTGCTCAGCACGCAAACTTTTCAGATTGAGTCATTCATCAAGAGGAAACCCTACAGTTGCTTCTAAATAATATACTGTGTATCCCCCGTTGACAGACACGTTTACTATTTAGACTTGATAGCATCACTTTCATAGACATTTTACGGAGGCCTCAGAACGCTCTCGATGCTCCCATGTTTGAACATGACCGTTCATTGGCATTTCATGAATGGCATCCATCAAGGAAGTTATCGTTGAGCGGGGAGATGAACCCCCAAGTATCAAGTCGCAGTCGTTTCAGATAAGGTACGCTTTTGTTTAGGCCAAAGCAGCAAGTCTCATCTGTCTGGTCACAAATGGGAAAGGCCACATACCACTTGAACACTACCAGAAAATGTCCCACTTCCAGAAATGGCATCATTGTGACACAATCGATGTAACCCTACTCATCGGCTTTTATGTTAGTATGATGTGGACACGGATCTAAAAATCAACACCCGTCTTGAAACAGGTATCTTGATGCTTTGTTACCCACCTAGGACCAATCAAAAATATCTGAGACATGTTTGGACGTCAGTTGCATACATTATACTGTCTTGTAAAGAAAATGAACAAATGGTTGAGTTAGAATGGACCAGGAAGCAATCCCGATTCCTTTTGTTTCGTTAATTAGATATGTAACTGAACGTATTGTCAGTAAGGATGATATTTATAGTAGCATTACTTTTAAGGTACAATATCATAAACATTATTTATTGTTTCTTACTGTGTTCACTTTATAACAAGATTCATTAAATTATGCGTTCTAGAAATTGTACTTTCAGTAATGATATTCAGTAATGTTTTAAATTTATATAAGGCATTTATAAAAGAAACAAACTCAATAATTGAGAAATATAATGCGTAGAAACTCAAATTTAAAATGTTCACTATAAATTAAGTGAAAGTATTAGAGGTAAATACACAACATTTCTTTATTTTTTATATGTGTGGAAACTCTCTAAAGCAAGATTACGTTGTTTCCTTTAAATCGTTTCACTCATTCTTTGAAATTCATTGAGGTACTAAAATCTCTGAAACACCCCATTTTAATTTGGTCAGCCTAAATGAAATATTCTAAGCCGCAATCCTTTCTACAAGCATGCTTTGATTAATCAACCAATCAATAAAGGGTCGTCTTCAATTCCTGAATGGTATTTAAGGGGCGTGATTCTGATAGGGTTTTCCAAGGCGTAGTTTTAATGTTTACCTTCATCTATCATGTCGACTAGCCTTGATACCTACTTGCAGATGAGTGATAATTGGTTGAGTCTCTTTAATTGGCATATTTTGGTTATTTTTCCATTATAAACGTGGATAACTTGCAGGTAGTTTCGCAACTGTTCAAATGATAGTGGAAAATTTATTCACTTATTATATGAATTAGATCTCTTGATTCGTAATAAGTTCTAATTTGATATCATTATCAAATGAATAAGAATCGAAAGTGAATAATTAAGCAATTTATATTGAAATCTTGGTTTTATTTTTCAACATTATTTATTATAAGATTTTATCATGAATATTAATTACCAAGGAATCTTTATCTGACTATTTATTACTAAGAAATTGGCTCCGATTTTCTGTTAATTTTAATTCGATAATTTATGTAAGGAATATAAATAAGCTGAAATTTATTCAAATATATATATACATTTAATATTTATTGCAATATATCTTTTTATTATAAGGCCAAATGCAAAAATGAATTCAGAATATTTGCAATCAATTTGCATATTTTCTGATATTTGTTACTGGGACCGCTGATCAGAATTGACAAGCAAATATTTCTTAAATAAATTACCGGCAAGAACTCCTGCTTAAAAAAAGCATCCTTATACCTGGTATTCATTCATTTGCTAAAGTTGTGTTTCATCCATATTGTCATAAATGACTTAATTTATAAATATGACCTTCAAGGTCTCCCTTTCCATTGTGGAGGACCAGCAAGATTTCTTGCCGCCACTCGATGTATTGCTTCCGCGTTTTCAATTAATCTACATCTGATGACCGGGGAAATAAGCATCAGATGTATGCGCCGATCTTTTGACCTCTTTTCCACGATTGGAGGGAAAATTTGCCCTAAAACATGCATGCGAATGAAGGGGCGCGTATGAAAATAAATCTTCTTCCAACTTTCCTTTTGAAATTATATATATTTTGCTCTTCGTGTATTCAGAGTGTTGTTCAATGGGGAAAACCAAATGGTCACAATTATTGTAAGGATTGCTTTTAACTGACGAATACATCAGCAGCTTTAAATTTCTCACCCCACACACAATGCATATTTTTAAGTAAAGCGTTTCTGTTAGAATCGAAGAGAAATTACTATGCGGTAAGATGCTCAGTGCATAACCTCCTAAAAATATGCCACTCTTACCATATTAAAATATTTCTATAAGCAATTTGGCAAAAAAAAAAATACATTCTTCCATTCATATAAAAAAAGAGTAAAACCATTGAGGGAAAGGAATATTCTTTTTCGTCAAACTTACTAGATTCATCAAAGTTAGTAAAATATCAAGCATATATACCATTTAGCTTCAATCATTGTGATTATTCAAAACTTGAAAATTTTTTCCTTTTCTCTTCTTGGCGAGAAAATAATCATTAGGAGATTTTGTAACGTTTTCTTTTAGCTTGTTCATCTTCAAGGAAAAAATATGAACGTGCTAATCGTAACTGGGCCGGAAATTGGTTTTCTTTTGATTAGTTGACTGATATTGGTATTTTGCTATTTCGTGACCAATTTTGTATGTAGACAATATAGTATTCATTTTAACAAAGCAATATCAACAGTTAATTTTTAGATACATGTTTTCAAGAGTGCTCATATCAGACATCAATCATTTTTGACGCTCTTTGTATAGCTGTTTCCTTAATTTGATTATTAGTTTCAGTAAAAAAATTATTGGCCTGAAGGTGAAAGATTAATAACTTTTAAGATGGCTGATCGTGCTTATATGTTTTCTGAGTGCATACATCTTAAGGGGTGATGGTATTCCGGGTTTTTTCTCTCGTGACACGTGAAAGTCACCTTTCAAAGATCAAGTATAAGACAATTTATATGCTTCTAAATCAATCGAGATAAGTAAAAAATGTATTTAGCATTTAGTTGATTGTATATTAATCTTTTTTTCGTACTTTTATTTTTCTTAAGGTAGCGGAACTGGTGGTCCAGGAGATAGCGTTCAGCATTTCGTGGATTGGATTCTTCCTTCGGCTTAACGCTTTCTACTTTGAACTGTAAGTCCTAGTCCAATTAATTCTCATGTCCAAAAATTTCATACGCATGGACATACATATTAATATTTATCATAGGAAATAAAATACGATTTTTCTTTCATCTTCTAAGGTTTAGTATAGTTATAATTGTGTATTTTTTAAGAATATACAAAATCAAAATGAAATAAATAATGGTTAATATTACAGATACAAGTTTTCATGGTCTAGATATATCACCTGAATAATATTTAAAATATACGCGCGCGCGCGCGCTCTTTTGCATATTTTTTTTTCATATTATATATCCTGAAATCCTGAGTACGCCACTTTATAAAGATTCTCATTGGTTATCCATGACGTCAGATAACGTTTCATGCACGTCGCACATTGTATTGAGACGGAGTTGTCAATCCGACTTGTCAATGTACTTGCCGCCTTCCTTTATGTCACATTCTTAAAGCAAACAACGCGACGTTTAATTTTTCGCAAAATTTTTTATTGCAGTCACGCGAATCGTAAAACGTTTGAAATATAAATAAACTGTCGTTATTATTACTTCAACATCAATTGTTATGGCGCTGTGTTTATTGCATTTGACAAAATATGTGCATTACACAACCTATGCTTAGTATTTATTTTGGAGTAAATCTTGTAATTTGACAAAGATATTATTTACTGTTTTCCGTCTTGGCCTACCAAAATACTAAAATTTGTGTTTGCATTGTTTGTTATTAGAGCTGCTATAATTTTTTATTCCGAATTGTTTTCATTTATTACTCTGTGCAAGTGGTTCGCCCTCAATGAACTCTAAATTTAAAATTCATAGATGAAGCCCCTTGTCTTACATAGAATTTTGTTTCCCAATGATTTGATGCATCAGATAAAACCGTTACAAAAGCTGTGTTTTTCAAGTCTTCTGCAAGTACATAATCACAGTAATTTTTTTTAATACTGATTTAATAATTGACATTTCGTTCTGGCACAAAAAAATTTAGGATTGTGGAAGTTTTTCAATAATTTCCTTGTACAATCCATACAAAGAAATTAGAAATTATTGATTGAAATAAAAATGCTTCCTCCATTACTACTAACTGTTTTTCCTCTTGGGGGTAATTTGAAGTTTTAAAAAAAATTCTTTAAAAAGTTTTATATTTGTCGGTGTTCTTAGCTATGGCTGCTTTGCCTCCAACTGCAATGCAAAATCCTCCTACGCAAACATTGCAGGAAACAATGGTGTTTTTCTTTGACACGGGAAACGAAAATTCCTTTCTCAACTCTTCGTTGAAATTCTTCTTCTTTGATTTTTCTATCCTTTAAATAAAATTTAAAACAAAATCTAAAGCTACACGAAAAATGTAAGCACATTATAAATAAATAAAACTAAATTTTCAATAGAAAAACTTCACTTTACTAAATCTATATTTCAACTTTAAATTATTTTATATTTGTGTTGAAAACAAAGTTGTATAATAAAACTATATTAAGGAACAGATAAAACACGTGAATTCTACTTAGTAAGGCACTTACCTGAGTATAATAATTATACAATGAAAGAAGGAAATCACATTTGTGCATCAGATGCAAACGCGAACTATAATATTATGGACACATTAATATAAAGAAAGTGAAGTGTGTGGGCAAAGTTGCGAGACGAATGAGGCTGCGTAAGTTTTGCTATGTCCAGAATGTACGTTTTATAATCATGTCTTTTCGAACTGTACCACCCCATGGTGAAAGCGGCATCAGACACAAACAGATTAGTTGTAAAATATTGAAAAGAAGGATATTTGGGCTTCTTAAGGAAGAACAGAGCCTACCAAAGGAGGACGATTGGTCACTTTAGTATAACAACTGGTATGTTTTATAATCATGTCTTTTCGAACTGTACCCCCCCCATGGTGCAAGCGGCATCTTTAAGTCATACAGACACAAACAGATTAGCTGTAAAATATTGAAAAGAAGGATATTTGGGCTTCTTGAGGAAGAACAGAGCCTACCAAAGGAGGACGATTGGTCACTTAACAACTGATCCTCATAAGTCGGTTGATTGGCCACCAGAGAATAAAGTTGTGCATCTCACAAAATGCACAGTAATTATTTGAATTATGAATAGATTTTTTTTCATGAATATGATCTGAGAGAGAAGTATGCGAAATTTTAACAAAGTCACAAGAATTATTTTTAGTATATAGTGAAGGAATTGATCAGACGCAAGAATTTTATCATTAGATCTGATTTTCACAAAGCAAACTGGAAAGAAATGCGTTTTACTGTTTGTCAATGAACATTATATAAGTGTTTCATGTCAAGTGTCGCAGAATAAATATTTTCTTTGCTCACATTTCTTGTAGGACCAAGTCAGATTTTGCAAAATAATAACAAAAAACACTGCTTATATAAGCATTGAGAAACATTTAAAAATAATATGGTTTAATATCAATAAAAATTGCAAAAAAAGAAAAGAAAAAATGTTTAACAGTGGTATATTTAACACAGGTTCCAATAATAGCATAAATGGTATACACCGAGTTTTCATGAAAAGTTAATAAAAATCCTTACGCAACCCATCAGTAAAATGCAACGAAAAATATAAAAATAATGTTTGATATTAATGAAGGTCAACAAATAAAAAGGAGAATTCACATGTCTATAAAATGAACGCATATTCAACCGGTTCCAGCAATAATACCAGAATTTTGTCAATATTTTTTTTTTTTCATCTGCCGAAATTTTTCCTTACATGAAGGATACTTCAACTTGTACACGCCCCCTGCTGCTATTCATTATTCAAGGAATAAATCAGATTTTTATTTATAAAATGATTTTAATCATTCGGCAACATCGTGATTCGTTCACTGTCTCTAATCGCTTTCGTCATGATATCCGCCTGCTCAGAGGAAGAGCCGGTCCCTCGCAAAGTCCCGCTGCACAAGGTCGAGCAACCTTTGCTACACACTCAACCTCGCATCTTCCCGTCCTTGCAGGTTTGCACTTTCTGGTGCTTTTGACGTCATTTGTAGTTACTTCCGCACATTCAAAATAGATCTGACAACACATACTTTGAAATTCACGCTAAAAAAATAACATATCAATATTTAAATCGAAAAATATTCACACAAAATGGAAGCAGCTCTATCCGATTAGAGCAGCGTCCTTCCCTCTTGCACACAACTAACAAAAAATATTTATAAAAATTCCAATTTAAAATGCCGAAATATGTTGTTAAAAACAAGTTTAGATAATTTTATCACAAACGAAAAAAGTATAAATGAATAATAATATTAAGATCTGCATATATTTTCACTTATAAATTCTTTTGCACGCATATTCTTCTGTATTATGTACTCTCTATACTCCATTCCCATATGGTGGAACTGCCACAGCAGGGAAGGATTCCAGGAGTTTAAAATACGTCATCACAAAGGAACTCTTCATGGAAATGCTGATGCAGTATCAAGAAAACCGTGTAATGGAAACTGCCGTAATTGTTCTAGAGTAGAGAAAAACTATCAATTAGTAACTCATTTGGTACGACAAGTTACTGTTTCACCGCCATCGAAATCAGACCCATGGAGTGATGAAGGATTTAGAGAAGCCCAAAAAGAAGACCCAGATATAAATCCAATTTGTGAATTAAAAGAATCTTCCACTATGAGACCAAGATGGCAGGACATCTCCACCTACAGTCCTGCTACAAAGCAATAATGGGCTCTTTGGGACTCACTCCATATTACAAATGGCGTGTTATACAGGAAATGGGAGTCCGATGATGGACGTAATTTCAAATGGAAGCTTGTTCTTCCAAAATCAAGAATTTCAGATGTTTTGAAAGAATTGCACAGTAGCTTAACTGGAGTAATGGAGACTCTACAGAAAGTTCAAGAACGCTTCTATTGGAGCAAAACTAGACAAGATGTAGAGAAATGGTGCCAATCTTGTGATGGCTGTGCGGCACGTAAGGGACCAAAGAAACGTAGCCGAGGAAGGTTGCAGCGATATAATGTAGGAGCACCTTTTGAGCGGATAGCATTGGACATTTTGGGTCCGTTACCACGATCTTCAAATGGCAATAAATACATCCTAGTTGTCATGGACTATTTTACTTAGTGGCCTGAAGCATTTTCAATTCTTGATCAAGAAGCGACTACAGTAGCCGAGGTTCTAGTGCAGCAATGGGTTTCCAGATTCGGCGAACCCTTACAAATTCATTCAGATCAAGGGACAAATTTCACCTCTGCTGTGTTTAAAGGAATATGTCAAATTCTCGGAATAGACAAGACGCAGACCACACCATTACACCCGCAATCGGACGGCATGGTAGAGAGGTTTAACCGAACCATCTTAAATAATGTCTCACTTATGGTTTCCAGAAATCAGCAAGATTGAAATTTGAAGCTACCGCTGTTTTGCTTGCATATCACAGTGCTGTCCATGAGACTACCGGATATACTCCATCACAAATGCTCTTTGGTCGCGAACTTCGTCTCCATTGTGATCTTCAGTTTGGTCGTCCACCGGATACATCTTCATCGCCAGACGAATATCTTCGAGACCTTCAGACAGTCTTGAAGATGTCCATAACTTTGCTCGAGACCGAATCAACCTGACGACGGAAAGAATGAAGACAAGGTATGACACAAGAGCGACAGAACATGAATTTCAAGAAGGTTATAAAGTTCGGTTGTGGAACCCGATTCGACGTAAAGGACTTTCTCCAAAGTTGCAAGCCAACTAGGAAGGTCCCTAGATAGTCCTCAAAAGACTGAATGACGTCGTGGTTCGTATAAGGAAATCATCTTCTTCAAATGATGCTATATGTTTGATAGCATGAATAAAAATTGCGTTTTTTATTCCCTGGAGCAAATTTCAAAAAAGAACCTATTTATAAAAATCATTACAACATGGTTGGTATGATGATTAATACATAATATGCCGCCCAGACGATGTAATGCAGGCCGTACAACGCCTAGGCATCCTGAGTATCAAATAATCGACCTGATCTTGGGAAATATTACGCCACTCATCAAGCAATGCTCTCCGAATTTCCATTAGAAATATGGAAATGTGAAATTCGTCAATTCAATTCGTCGGCCAAGCATGTCCCACATATGATTCAAGTCCGGTGAGTATGCTGGCCAGTCCATATGGGTGCTAGCCTCCGACTGAAGGCATTCGTCTACAATGTTTTCACGGTGAGGGCGGGCGTCATCATCCATAAATATAAATTTTGCACCCATGAAGTCCCGAAACAAACGTACATGTTGTTCCAGAATGACATTTCAATACATGTGGCCTGTCATGGTTACATTCTGAACATGCATGTTTGTTCTGGAATCCAGAATAATTCCTACCAAACGAGCAATCCTGCATCACCGTAACGGTGTCATTCAATGATGCTCATTTGGTGGTAATGGGCACCTGGCCCTCTCCATATGAATGTCCGGTGAGAATCAGAGTGAAAGCTAAACCTGGACTCGTCGGAAAACATCACACAAGACCACTGTTGCGATATCCACTATAAATGCTTTCTACTCCAGGCTCACCGCAGGCGACAGTGAGTTGCGGTAAGTGGAACATATCTGACAGGCCTACGAGCATATTGACCAATGTGCCCTAAGCGTCTGTACACGGTCTGCCTTGAAACTGTCATGCCGATAGCCAGGCAATGGCAAGTACCCGGGCTATATAAGCTGTCATTAATGCTTTGGCCAGCGTTAATATTGTTTCTGACTTCAGATAGGTGATTGGTGTCCAGGCTACATATCACTCAAGAGGCGAGTGCTCTTCTAGCGGATTCCTGTTCGGCCAAATAACATCTAGCAACTGAAAGGAGACAGGTCTGATGCTGTGCTTCACTGGTTCTTTTGACAGTTCTCATTCGGCGTTGTAACTCGAACAGTGCTACAACGTCTACTTACATTGCCATCACCTTGGAATCGTTTCCACATTCTGGGCAATTCCAAGATCTAGCTGTGTACGACCACATTCCAGGCGGCCGATACTTCTACCACGTAAAACATCATCCAAATGCTTCCTTTGTGAAATAACTATGCACTGAAAGGTTTTTAAAGCGCTTGTGAATAATTGTACTTTTTTGCAACCTTTCCTTATATACCCCTCTCATACACTCTCGTCATAGTGACCGGCGCCATCTGGTGGTTTCTTGTAATTTACATAGTATTCTTCAAGATGTGTGTGACAATTCTACATGTGAAATTTTTATTTCACACACTTTGTGAAATTTTTATTTCACAGAGTTCAATTTTTGTGTGATTCTGAATTATCCTTAATTTATGGATATGCGTGTCCATAAATTAAGCAGGCCGTTGGAAAAACGTTAGCGCTATCTATTCAGCAAATCTTGAAAACATAAACCAAACAAATATTATATATCAATTTTCTTAATACTGTTCTGCTTCCAGAAGTAAGTTCACTATTTTTTTATTGTTATGACACTGATTATTTTTCAAGTTTTACTTACAATAGAACACCAACTATCCGTAGTTTCTGTTATCCAAACTCTGTTTATCCGAAAAGTTTTCAGAATTTCAGAAAAATAAATTAGTCCGGAGGAGAGAAAATAATTGAGAAAAAAACATAAGAAAAGGAAAGGGAAGGGAAGGGAGAAAATGAGAATGACGTGTCACTTGAGTTTCTTTTGAAAATTTCTGGATGTTCAGAAGTGAGTACTGAATGGATTACGAGAGAGACCCTAGATTACAAACTGCAAATAATGGTAAACCCATGCAAAGTGTCTAGGAAGAAGATGTCCTTGTGGAAGCAGACCCGGGACCATCAGCTGGTGAAGCATTTGTCGGCTTTGAAACTGCTGCGGAGAGGATGGAGGGTCAACCCCAGTGTGTTTCTCATTCTCGCCGTCAGGCGGATGAGCAGATTCGCGGGCTGTCCGGGAAGCGGAGGATGCAGGCAGCTCTCTCTGAGCTTGAAAGTACTTCAACATGTAAAAACATGGTCTTTCCAATATATTCCTTTTCTTTAAAAATATTCAGAGGTGTTCTTTCATTTCCAACATACAATAAGTAATTAAAAAGGACCCCTTATTCGAAAAAAAAAAAAAAAACAATTATTTAAATGGTCCCAGTCGATTCGTATAGTTGGAGTTCTACTGTATTTATAAATGACATGAAGAATTTTGCTTTTAAATATGCATGCTACGATTTAATTTATTACATTTTTAGTAAACTCATTGCCTCCAATGCACAACTATCCCATTTCATGAGGTTTCATTTTACATAGTAATGTTGTTCGCCATCAGTTCCTAAATTTTACACACATAAATCCTACATTCAATTTAGGGAAGAATGCGGTTTGAGCAGATAAAAGACATAATCTACATTCGTTAACTCATCTACCGCAATCAAGATAGATGTGATTTTTTTATTCTTCAAAAATATCGTAAAATATGTGTCCGCAAAGATGGAAAACGAAAATTTTCCTTATCTCATAAGATAAGATATTTAGAAAAACCTCCTTATGAACGCATTTTAATTGTTCACGTATTAAATGATTATAATTCAGTAGCACCAGTTGACATGTGTGAACTCTTCCCCATGAAACTTATATAATTGTTATAATTAGAAGAGAACATAACTTCCTATAACTCAACTTTATTCAGAGGCTCTTTCTCTTTCGAACTTGATTGACGAGGAATATGATGTTTTTGTGTACTAACATCAACTATGTAGTTTTGAATGTCAATAATGTGAGCAAGATCCCGCTGACCCTGAATTTCTCATCCTCAACATCAAGCACACGAAATACAATTTTATTTTTTCCAGTCTTGTGTAATTTATTGCACAACAAGTCGAATATATTTGACACGCAAATTCTTGTTACCAACTTCAGTCAAAACCAACCTCTGGAAGGTCGCCGAGACAGAGGAACGGCCTTGTCTCCTCCCTTCCCCGATGGTCGTCATCTCCAGCCCCCTTTCCGATTTGGCGCCAAGCACGATGTCACGTAGACAGCATTTAATCAATCTAGTCTTAGTTTTGGCTACCTTTTCTGACAATTGATGTAATATTAGGTCTTCCAAATTGTGCTTATTGTGAATCACTAATTTTTGGGTCGAATTAAAGCGACATATACTTGATCGATAAAGTATTCTTAATTAAAATTAGTGTACATTATAAATTACAAGAAAGGATAAATTATAATTCGATTTAAAATTTAAATAGTGGTCATAAAAAATTTGCTAAGAATGATTGCATAGACAAATGGAAAATTCGTGTTTACCAAGTTTCTTAACACTGGTGTTTCCCATGGTCAGAATTGATACAATTATTTTACTTAAGAATTAAAGCTTCCAAACTTCATATTAATGATATGAAAAGAATACTAAGAATATGATATAACTAAATTGTATCTACTATATTTCTGAAACGGTATAAAAGAAATAAAGGGAGAGAATTCGTAAAAAACTTTTTTCTGTGTACTTAATCCAAACAGACGGTTTTTTTTTAAACTCCACAAATATTGATTATTTACATAAAATTAAATCAACAAAATCCGTTAAAAAGTAACTTTAAATATTTATGTAAACTGCAACAACAAACCTTGATTACCGAAACTCAGATGATCAGAGAAACTTCTCAAAATACATTGGTTGAAGTTTCCGTGGGCGGTAGGGTATAAATAGGATATATTCCCCCCTTTCCAAAACCATTTCTCTCCAGAATATCATATTTCTTATTTTCACTTTGGTGATGCCAATTGTAATTTTTGTTGGTTTTTTACTTCGTTTGTTGCCAGGTTTGAAAAATACCAGAGATGGCGACAGGAAGTGGCACGCACAAAAGCAAAATTTTTTTTATAAGTTATATTTTTTGATAGAAATGAATTATTAATCTACACTTAATTTATGACATAAATTTGTAGTACTGAATACCTATCTTAATATGTTAACCAGAATTATTATTAAAATATCTCATGAATTCTCTGGAAGTATATAAAGATGCGCATTAGATAAAAGTTTTTCCTTATCCAGTTTCGCCTTCTAATGTTATTACATGTTGTTGCCGTTGCAGCGCTCGAATCAGACGACAGACTTCATGAGTTATTTTTAGTGAACCGTCGTCTTTGAAACTTCAGTGACTTGTTAAAAAAATATAACCGTTTATTGTAAATAGATATAGTTTTAATTTCAGAAAAACATTTTTACATATTATTTTATATACTGCATTCGTTTGCAAGAACATATTGCGTCACGACTGAAGTTATAACCTGTAACAACTATAAGGTATTAAAAGCTACTAAGCTTATATTTTGCTTATTTTTGAACAAGAAAATATTTTAATATTATGAGAAATTATATTTCATCATTAAAAATCAATGTAAAATATAGAAATAATTATTAAAATTACCTTGAATTAATATATTATTCTTTTCTTGTGTTGGTAATATTTTTATTACTTTAATATGTGACGAAATATGTTCTTGCAAACACGCGAAAGCGCAGAATAAATAATTTATTTTAAAACAACATTATTAAACTATACATTTTTTAGAATTTCTCCTAAGTCTCGTTCAATGAAGAAATCGAAATTATCGGAAACATGTAGCAGAGAATTTCAAGCTTTTTGAACCAATAGATACGGTATGACTGAAAAGGACAGTAAAGCAATTTGCATTTATGTTCTAAAACTGTAGTCTGTAGAATACCTTCAGTAAAGCGGCATTATGAAAGCCTATACAATAAATTTACTCTCGTGCGAAGTGTATAAGAGCAAACGGAGTATATATCACGTGCCTTAAAAAATCAAAATGCTCAATCTACTTCTTTAATGAAATATATTGGAGCTCAATCAAGCACCACTGCTGTTAGTTATCAAGTTTCGAAAGGTATTGTTCAATATGGGAAACCCTTTAATGAAGGTGAATTTTTAAAGGAAGCTTGGCTGCAAAGTGCATCATACTTATTCGATGATTTCAAAAACAAACAAAAAAAAATTACCCAAAGAATTAAAGACATGCCGATAGTTAGGAATACAGTGAAAGGGAGAGAGAATTTTGAGTATGGCGGAAAATGTAAATTTTCAACAAAAAATTCACATAAAGTCTCGTAATTTTATATCCTTTTGCCCAGACACGGTAACAGGCTCTGCTAGCTTAGCAAAAATGTTACTACAGATGGAAAACAATACGCATGTTTTGACAAAGATCCTGACACATCATAGGCTGCTGATTATGAAATAGGGTCTATGAAGAGAAATTACCACCAGTAAGTGATTATGGCAGCATTTACAAATATTCTTCAATTAAAAATGTTACTACAGATGGAAAACAATACGCATATTTTGACAAAGGTCCTGGCACATCATAGGCTGCTGATTATGAAATAGGGTCTATGAAGAGAAATTACCACCAGTAAGTGATTATGGCAGCATTTACAAATATTCTTCAATTAAAAATGTTACTACAGATGGAAAACAATACGCATATTTTGACAAAGGTCCTGGCACATCATAGGCTGCTGATTATGAAATAGGGTCTATGAAGAGAAATTACCACCAGTAAGTGATTATGGCAGCATTTACAAATATTCTTCAATTAAAAATGTTACTACAGATGGAAAACAATACGCATATTTTGACAAAGGTCCTGGCACATCATAGGCTGCTGATTATGAAATAGGGTCTATGAAGAGAAATTACCACCAGTAAGTGATTATGGCAGCATTTACAAATATTCTTCAATTAAAAATGTTACTACAGATGGAAAACAATACGCATATTTTGACAAAGGTCCTGGCACATCATAGGCTGCTGATTATGAAATAGGGTCTATGAAGAGAAATTACCACCAGTAAGTGATTATGGCAGCATTTACAAATATTCTTCAATTAAAAATGTTACTACAGATGGAAAACAATACGCATATTTTGACAAAGGTCCTGGCACATCATAGGCTGCTGATTATGAAATAGGGTCTATGAAGAGAAATTACCACCAGTAAGTGATTATGGCAGCATTTACAAATATTCTTCAATTAAAAATGTTACTACAGATGGAAAACAATACGCATATTTTGACAAAGGTCCTGGCACATCATAGGCTGCTGATTATGAAATAGGGTCTATGAAGAGAAATTACCACCAGTAAGTGATTATGGCAGCATTTACAAATATTCTTCAATTAAAAATGTTACTACAGATGGAAAACAATACGCATATTTTGACAAAGGTCCTGACACATCATAGGCTGCTGATTATGAAATAGGGTCTATGAAGAGAAATTACCACCAGTAAGTGATTATGGCAGCATTTACAAATATTCTTCAATTAAAAATGTTACTACAGATGGAAAACAATACGCATATTTTGACAAAGGTCCTGGCACATCATAGGCTGCTGATTATGAAATAGGGTCTATGAAGAGAAATTACCACCAGTAAGTGATTATGGCAGCATTTACAAATATTCTTCAATTAAAAATGTTACTACAGATGGAAAACAATACGCATATTTTGACAAAGGTCCTGGCACATCATAGGCTGCTGATTATGAAATAGGGTCTATGAAGAGAAATTACCACCAGTAAGTGATTATGGCAGCATTTACAAATATTCTTCAATTAAAAATGTTACTACAGATGGAAAACAATACGCATATTTTGACAAAGGTCCTGGCACATCATAGGCTGCTGATTATGAAATAGGGTCTATGAAGAGAAATTACCACCAGTAAGTGATTATGGCAGCATTTACAAATATTCTTCAATTAAAAATGTTACTACAGATGGAAAACAATACGCATATTTTGACAAAGGTCCTGGCACATCATAGGCTGCTGATTATGAAATAGGGTCTATGAAGAGAAATTACCACCAGTAAGTGATTATGGCAGCATTTACAAATATTCTTCAATTAAAAATGTTACTACAGATGGAAAACAATACGCATATTTTGACAAAGGTCCTGACACATCATAGGCTGCTGATTATGAAATAGGGTCTATGAAGAGAAATTACCACCAGTAAGTGATTATGGCAGCATTTACAAATATTCTTCAATTAAAAATGTTACTACAGATGGAAAACAATACGCATATTTTGACAAAGGTCCTGGCACATCATAGGCTGCTGATTATGAAATAGGGTCTATGAAGAGAAATTACCACCAGTAAGTGATTATGGCAGCATTTACAAATATTCTTCAATTAAAAATGTTACTACAGATGGAAAACAATACGCATATTTTGACAAAGGTCCTGGCACATCATAGGCTGCTGATTATGAAATAGGGTCTATGAAGAGAAATTACCACCAGTAAGTGATTATGGCAGCATTTACAAATATTCTTCAATTAAAAATGTTACTACAGATGGAAAACAATACGCATATTTTGACAAAGGTCCTGGCACATCATAGGCTGCTGATTATGAAATAGGGTCTATGAAGAGAAATTACCACCAGTAAGTGATTATGGCAGCATTTACAAATATTCTTCAATTAAAAATGTTACTACAGATGGAAAACAATACGCATATTTTGACAAAGGTCCTGGCACATCATAGGCTGCTGATTATGAAATAGGGTCTATGAAGAGAAATTACCACCAGTAAGTGATTATGGCAGCATTTACAAATATTCTTCAATTAAAAATGTTACTACAGATGGAAAACAATACGCATATTTTGACAAAGGTCCTGGCACATCATAGGCTGCTGATTATGAAATAGGGTCTATGAAGAGAAATTACCACCAGTAAGTGATTATGGCAGCATTTACAAATATTCTTCAATTAAAAATGTTACTACAGATGGAAAACAATACGCATATTTTGACAAAGGTCCTGGCACATCATAGGCTGCTGATTATGAAATAGGGTCTATGAAGAGAAATTACCACCAGTAAGTGATTATGGCAGCATTTACAAATATTCTTCAATTAAAAATGTTACTACAGATGGAAAACAATACGCATATTTTGACAAAGGTCCTGGCACATCATAGGCTGCTGATTATGAAATAGGGTCTATGAAGAGAAATTACCACCAGTAAGTGATTATGGCAGCATTTACAAATATTCTTCAATTAAAAATGTTACTACAGATGGAAAACAATACGCATATTTTGACAAAGGTCCTGGCACATCATAGGCTGCTGATTATGAAATAGGGTCTATGAAGAGAAATTACCACCAGTAAGTGATTATGGCAGCATTTACAAATATTCTTCAATTAAAAATGTTACTACAGATGGAAAACAATACGCATATTTTGACAAAGGTCCTGGCACATCATAGGCTGCTGATTATGAAATAGGGTCTATGAAGAGAAATTACCACCAGTAAGTGATTATGGCAGCATTTACAAATATTCTTCAATTAAAAATGTTACTACAGATGGAAAACAATACGCATATTTTGACAAAGGTCCTGGCACATCATAGGCTGCTGATTATGAAATAGGGTCTATGAAGAGAAATTACCACCAGTAAGTGATTATGGCAGCATTTACAAATATTCTTCAATTAAAAATGTTACTACAGATGGAAAACAATACGCATATTTTGACAAAGGTCCTGGCACATCATAGGCTGCTGATTATGAAATAGGGTCTATGAAGAGAAATTACCACCAGTAAGTGATTATGGCAGCATTTACAAATATTCTTCAATTAAAAATGTTACTACAGATGGAAAACAATACGCATATTTTGACAAAGGTCCTGGCACATCATAGGCTGCTGATTATGAAATAGGGTCTATGAAGAGAAATTACCACCAGTAAGTGATTATGGCAGCATTTACAAATATTCTTCAATTAAAAATGTTACTACAGATGGAAAACAATACGCATATTTTGACAAAGGTCCTGGCACATCATAGGCTGCTGATTATGAAATAGGGTCTATGAAGAGAAATTACCACCAGTAAGTGATTATGGCAGCATTTACAAATATTCTTCAATTAAAAATGTTACTACAGATGGAAAACAATACGCATATTTTGACAAAGGTCCTGGCACATCATAGGCTGCTGATTATGAAATAGGGTCTATGAAGAGAAATTACCACCAGTAAGTGATTATGGCAGCATTTACAAATATTCTTCAATTAAAAATGTTACTACAGATGGAAAACAATACGCATATTTTGACAAAGGTCCTGGCACATCATAGGCTGCTGATTATGAAATAGGGTCTATGAAGAGAAATTACCACCAGTAAGTGATTATGGCAGCATTTACAAATATTCTTCAATTAAAAATGTTACTACAGATGGAAAACAATACGCATATTTTGACAAAGGTCCTGGCACATCATAGGCTGCTGATTATGAAATAGGGTCTATGAAGAGAAATTACCACCAGTAAGTGATTATGGCAGCATTTACAAATATTCTTCAATTAAAAATGTTACTACAGATGGAAAACAATACGCATGTTTTGACAAAGGTCCTGGCACATCATAGGCTGCTGATTATGAAATAGGGTCTATGAAGAGAAATTACCACCAGTAAGTGATTATGGCAGCATTTACAAATATTCTTCAATTAAAAATGTTACTACAGATGGAAAACAATACGCATGTTTTGACAAAGGTCCTGGCACATCATAGGCTGCTGATTATGAAATAGGGTCTATGAAGAGAAATTACCACCAGTAAGTGATTATGGCAGCATTTACAAATATTCTTCAATTAAAAATGTTACTACAGATGGAAAACAATACGCATGTTTTGACAAAGGTCCTGGCACATCATAGGCTGCTGATTATGAAATAGGGTCTATGAAGAGAAATTACCACCAGTAAGTGATTATGGCAGCATTTACAAATATTCTTCAATTAAAAATGTTACTACAGATGGAAAACAATACGCATATTTTGACAAAGGTCCTGGCACATCATAGGCTGCTGATTATGAAATAGGGTCTATGAAGAGAAATTACCACCAGTAAGTGATTATGGCAGCATTTACAAATATTCTTCAATTAAAAATGTTACTACAGATGGAAAACAATACGCATATTTTGACAAAGGTCCTGGCACATCATAGGCTGCTGATTATGAAATAGGGTCTATGAAGAGAAATTACCAGTCTATGTAAGATGATTACCACCAGTAGTAGGGTCTATTTACAAGTATGATTATGGCAGCATTTACAAATATTCTTCAATTAAAATGTTACTACAGATGGAAAACAATACGCATATTTTGACAAAGGTCCTGGCACATCATAGGCTGCTGATTATGAAATAGGGTCTATGAAGAGTACCACCAGTAGTGATTATGGCAGCATTTACAAATATTCTTCAATTAAAAATGTTACTACAGATGGAAAAACAATACGCATATTTTGACAAAGGTCCTGGCACATCATAGGCTGCTGATTATGAAATAGGGTCTATGAAGAGAAATTACCACCAGTAAGTGATTATGGCAGCATTTACAAATATTCTTCAATTAAAAATGTTACTACAGATGGAAAACAATACGCATATTTTGACAAAGGTCCTGGCACATCATAGGCTGCTGATTATGAAATAGGGTCTATGAAGAGAAATTACCACCAGTAAGTGATTATGGCAGCATTTACAAATATTCTTCAATTAAAAATGTTACTACAGATGGAAAACAATACGCATATTTTGACAAAGGTCCTGGCACATCATAGGCTGCTGATTATGAAATAGGGTCTATGAAGAAATTACCACCAGTAAGTGATTATGGCAGCATTTACAAATATTCTTCAATTAAAAATGTTACTACAGATGGAAAACAATACGCATGTTTTGACAAAGGTCCTGGCACATCATAGGCTGCTGATTGTGGTGATGTAAAATATATGCAGGCTCAGAGCTTCCGCTGCAGATAACATAACACTAACAGGATAACTGCAGATAACACTGTACAGATAACTGGGACTCATTTATCCAGTCGCTCGTTGGAGGCATTCTCATCTGCAGATAATCGTTGTCCCTTCATTAATGCTGGTCGTTAAACTTTTCATGCAGATAATTGTTATTGATGCCATTTCTTGACTCAACTTTTGGCGTTGCTGCACAATCTCTATGTTGGTAATAAATTCGCATCTTACCCAGAACAGTTCACTGCTCACGACCAATGAAATAACAAAACTATAGTACGATAAACTACTATTCGGTAAGCTCTTAAGTCCAAATACGTCATTCCTTCTTAACATAACAGTTTTCAGAGTTGAAAACAATGTTCTAATGCTGTTTTGCATGAATGAGTTTAAAAACAGGCTATTTGTATAATACGGTATATTTCCAAGCAATTTCATATGTATCTGCATTTATTAATGTAGATTAATATTGCTATCACACAGCAATATCAGTTCTTTATTTGGTATAATCCTATACCAAATAAAGAAAAATAATCATGCCTTTTTTCAATATTTATGTAATACAATAATAATTTATATTTTTTATTTTAAATTTTCAGGCATTATTTATGTAATACATAATGTGTGAACATTTAAAAATAATCTTTCTTGAAAAAAATTGAAAATAAAGAATTTAAATATTATATATATTATACGCAGACAAAACTCGTTCTTTGTGGTTATGTAACATATTCAGGATCATCTTATTAATAACAAACGATCTCTTTACTCATTAAAGTTCTGTTATTGGTAACGAGGGAGTCATAGTAAAAATTAAATTGCACACTTCAGTGATAATGAATTTGAACATGAATTCTTAGATGGCAAGTTAATAATATTAACATTTTTTCTTTAGGTTTGGTCAATCCTTTGAAGAAGTAAGCTCGCTTGAATTGGATATTATACCATTGAATATCTGCTTTATGTGGGTACACATTTATGAGCTTAACTTCAAAAACTTTGTCAAAAACAGTTTTAAAGACAAAAGGTACAGTTCTTCGTCTTTATAGCCCGGGATGCCTGCCACACAATTGTCTTTCCAGGTGACTTTGTTTTCCTTACTTCTTCTTCCACAGTTGATTATCTTCAAATAAATATTTTATATCATCTTCTTGATCTTCCCCTTAGTCTGTTGCGCTTCCAATATAAGATTTCTGCCATACGATTATCAATTTGTCTCTCGATGTCTCTAAGCCAAGAAAAACTTTGTGCCTTAATAAATTTCATTATGTTTTTGCTTTTGACGAGTGCTTCCATCTCCCTATAAAATTCTTATTCTCCTGGGACTATAATTTGCTTGAATTGCTCCGTATATTTTCCTCAATATTTTACGTTTAAATATTATTAAGTTATTAATATATTTTAAAATAGGTTAGTTCATCATAGCTTGTAAAATTTACACAAAGGGTGAATTTCCGAACTAATTAGAAGCAATCAATCTCAAATATGTTCAAACACAATCGAAAAACATAAAAAGTGAAGAAAATTTCATTACTTGAAATTTACTTGGGAAAACAAATAAAAAATAACACAAGTGGCATATTTGGGATTTTTACCATTTTGTTTCGCCAATTTACAAAATTAGCGACGAAGTTTAAAAATAGGCATTATTGTTCACCAGAAATGATGCTATTTAACGGTACATTTTTGAATTTCACTATAACAGGACCATATTAAAGATTCACAAGGTTAATATGAAGGCATCTAGCTTTTTTATTTATTTATTTTAATGATTTTCGTAACGTAAACTTATTTATTATTTTTTTTGGTACAATTTATTTCAGAAACCAATTTATTCATGAACTTAATAAATCATTTTGAAAAATCCTCTCCACAAAAATTTTTTATTTACCTAGAAAAACATCAGAAAAGCGGAATTTTGCTCCCTTCCTGACATTTTAATCAGGTGAATTGTTTTTAGAACATCATGCATTTAAAAACTCTATGAAGCCTCCATAAATATATTTCAAATATAATTGTGATTTATCCTTAATTTTGAATATAATTATGATAATCTGTCAGTTTCTCTCTTATGTCAAGATGCTTTTGCTCGAAATAATTATTTATATATTTTGAATTGGTAATTCTTCGCATATTTAAACCAATTCGGCTCAGATGCCGTGTAATCCAGCAGGCCAAATTTTCAGGTTGGTGATTTTTTGGCCGATTTCCTTATTTATCAGGTAACTAGATTTTAATTGCGCCATAAAATGGAAATTTATAAGAATTATGCAGAAAATTCTATAGTGGCAACACTAGCATTCACGCTATCGCCAGATGTCACAATACTCTCTATCTTGGCAACATTTCTGCATCGCCAAAAAATTTCAAATTTCGAATGTGGGATAATAAGGCAGCTGTGTCACTCATTCCAGTCTCTTCGATATGTAGAATTTAGTGAACTCCATTACCATTCATTCTTTTAGGATTATCTTTAGTTACTTTGAAAGAGGAATATTACAAGCCATCAATCCTTATTGAACATTTAAAATTTTTATATTTAGATTGTCCAATTAAGAAACGTTTGCTAGTTACATAGTTAAATATTACACAGAAATTTCTTTGTAGATTTATGTTGAGATTATTACACTTTTTACATGAAACAAAAAATTTTATTCATCATAAATCTACCTCGCTTTATGTGAGAAGAAAAACTCTAAAAACTTGTACTTTTAAGACTTTGGTTTATTTCATTCATTCAGAGAGAACATAAAATTAAATTGTATTTTATAGACCATGACAATGAAATTTTAAAATTTAAATGTGTAGTTTCTCCATATTGAACTAAGAAATCACATATTCATTCCGTAATTATTCATGATTTTATTGTTGTCATGTAGGCTGGAATTATGGGGTGCGCTGCTTCACTTTTCCAACTGAAACATACTGTAATTATTAATAATTAATGAATATTTAACAAAAATTGTTGTGTTGAATAGGGTGGATCCATATTAGTGCTGATTGGAAAAGCATTAAGAGTTTTAAGAAGAAATGCTCGCCGTAAGAAATTTATACATAAATCTTCCTCTTCGATTACTTTATTTCAATTCTTTCTTAGACAAAATATTTCTTAATTCAAGGAAATGGTGATTTTTTTTTCTTTACAACGTTATTCGAAATAAATTTACTTTATGTTTAGATGAAGGATAACTTTACGGAATATATATATATATATATATATATATATATACATATATATATATATATATATATATATATATATGTATATATATATACATATATATATATTCAAATAAATAGTTTATCATAACAAGGACTAGTATACTTATCCCTAATGTTTGAAACCCAATTTTTGGTATTAGCTTTTAACTCATATACTTTTATGAACATTTTTTACAATAAGTTTTTTTTTTTTTTTTTCCATCAATAAGTATTGCATCAAACTCCAACAACTTTTATTTTGAGTTCAAGTTTCATTTTCCTCATTCCACACTTTACATTGAATTCTTTATTTTCACACACATAACTCATTTAAATTTAGACATTTTATTTGCTTAATGTGATTTTACTTCCTTGTAGAGTGCAAACATTTTTCACTGCAAAAGTAACCAGAAGAACTAAATTTTGACGGAACACTTTCTTGTGTGTTTTTTTTTAAAAAAAGAGAGTAATTTTTTTTATCAAAAATTATTACAAAATGCATTATAAGAGATTTTAAATTAGTCACATTATTATGCATTGTATAATAAGGATTATAATTGCTATATTTTCTTTATTTGCTTTGAGAGTTAATTTTAAACCTTTTCCATTTTTATATTTCCTTTTTCTTTTTTCATAAATCTTAATTAAAACAAACATTTTTTCCTGAATAAAAGCAGCTGCTTTTGTGATTTTTCTTGAATAACTCTTCCAAATGCACGTGGAATGTGTACGTAAAACAATGAGTTCTAATATATATACATCGACTGACTTTAAGAAATATGTGCTGAAGGCTGAACTATAGTTAGAATTTGAAACAACAATTTAAATGTAATTTATCCTTATATATAGACATACTTATAAGATGCATTTCATCGCTTAATTTTTACATTAACATAAAATGTTCTTTAAAAAAAATTTTTTTTGAATCTAAGGAAGTTTTGAGAAAATAACAATTTGTATAATGTGATTTATTTTTCACACAGGTTGATTAGAATTCAACTGGGCTGCTGTTTAATTTTTTCCAACAATTTAATTACGGTCGCAGAATTTTAATTTTTTAAGTATTTTTCACAGTGTTCATATTTTGTATTCTCACACTATATTACTGAGTAGTTTGTAACAAATATACTACATGCGCTTCGTATAAATGAATTTCTCAAGGATAAAGGACTAATTTAGATTATATCTAAATAAAAAAACCCGAATTCTTAAGTAGCCTTAATAAATAAAGTATTTAAAAATTCAAAGATGCATATTAATCATCCTAATCAGCATGCAAAAAGAGCCTTCATGCTTTACAATACCAAGTGATTGGACAATGAGTCAGAAAGGTCAGTTGGGCCTACTACCTTATAAAAGAACAAAAAATTTTTTATTTAAATTGGCAACACGACACTTATCGTCCTTGAGAATGTACGTCAGAAAAAACTTATAACCCAAATAAACAATTAAATCTGGAATATTCCTTAAAGTTATTGCTCCCTCCCGATATGGAGAAAAAAATAATTTACGCAATACCAAATTTCAGGCGAATGTGTTTATTCGAAATCTGCATAACCGAGCGATAAATAGGCCGGCTTACTTGAGAAATAGGAATTACATTTGGAATAAGTAAAGCAAAATAAAAATAAAAATCTCTAAGCACTTTAAACACCTCTCGGGGATTGATTCTCTCTCTCTTATTTAATTCTATTCTGAAACACGCCCCGCCGTCCAATTTTTCTCCTTACATTGGGTTGAAGAGTGAGAGGGTAATTTTCTTGACTCTAGGTGAGAGGTGACCCTTTTCTTTGTGCTGGAAGAGAAGTGTAGTTACTATGGCAACTTCCGGGACACCCAGTCAAGAAAGCAGTAATTCCACTTCCTTTTTCAATAATTGTTTCGTGTTTTCATCTAAACAAAGAATCGGAGAAAATTCAGCTGCTTGTATTTAATTCACATTGAGGTAAATAAAAAAAATTCTTCCCTTGATTATGTATATATATCTGCTTTTACACAGTTGACGCTCGTTTTTACGAAACTCTAATTCAAGGACTAATATCTGATCTATAATACAGCCACAGTTTTAATTCCCATTTACGAACTAAAATTTTAAAAATATCTTTTTTGAGAACCCATTTTTATGGATTTTCTTTAGCATTAAGTTTTTATAAACTTTTTTCTTCGTTATAGCTGAGAAAGCGGATCCGTTGGGAAATTATGTATCCTTCTAATTATGAATCTATCTTTCACATTGAAATCGGACATATAGAATTACGCAATGAATTGTTGACATTGAAATCCAGAATTTTTTATGCAATGCATGAAGTCTCTTGTTTAGTTGTGACTGGGTCCTTTTCCTAGAAAGGTCATTTTAAACTGTAAATAATATCATCCTACATTTTGCAAAATAAAAACGTTGCGTTAATCCTGTACAATCCTGCTTCTATCCGTCCTTAGAGAATTTACAACAATAGTGTATTCTGACGAAAGTTTCCAACTACAAAGAAACTTATCGAATGTTAAATTTATTCATTTATAAACTAAAAGATATTTTTCAATCAAAAAATGTATAATACGTTAATGTAAACCATTTTATAAAATCACTTGAAAAGAGATGAACTATTTTATCAATGAAAAAGATTTCATTTCTCGAGTAGGTTGAAAACAAAGTAATCCAACTTTTATGAGTGAGTCATTGCTTTTCCTTGAACAGTTGCATTCAGAGGAAATCCTCCCCAGCGGACAGAGAAGCAAAGAGTGTCATTATGCTCCGAAACCCCTCACCGTCAGCCTGCACAGAAATTTTTCATGAGCACGCGGTTCAACAAACAATTCGCTTAGTGTCGACCGAGAGAAATCGAAAGTGATTTATTTTTACAGAGACCATTGCGATGACAGGAAATGGCTCTTACTGATTTGCCTTGGAATGCGAATAGAGGTTACTCGAGAAAAATGGTGTTTGTGACGCAAGTTCATCATACGATCAACGAAAGTTATTCGAAAGCATATGGTAAAATATTAGTTTCCACTATTTCCATACATAATCAATTTTTGAAACATTTTTCTTGCATTGGCCTAGTACTAAGAAAATAATACAAATATTTATAATCAAGGAGAACGAACGCTCTGCCCAACTAGCTACACTGTGGCCTGCATCCCATTACAACACAATTAGCTATAATTTAGGTAAAACGCCTCCATATCGTAAACTAAAAATGTTTCCTGCAAATTCTTTGTGTATACAACCACATAATAACCCATATATATATATATATATATATATATATATATATATATAGATATATATATATAGTAAATAAAATACAGCGCAAACAAAAAAATTTAAAATATTGACCAATTTTTCAAATGATCTTAAACTTAATGAAATATTAAATTAGGGTGGTATTAAATATATACCAATTTTCCTCAAATAAAGAGATCTAAAATATTTAAAGTAATTTTACATAATATAGACACTTTTATCTTTAAAATTTCAAATTATTATGATACACCTATTAAATTTTTTAAAAATTTAAAAATCCAAACTCTTTAATAAAATTTGAAATTTTATTTTTGATAATAATTTAAAATTTCCAGGTATTAATTATGGCCCATTAAAACCTGCTATTAAAAAATCACATAGACAATTTTAATATTACACTTTATGTTTACACCTGTTGATAAAGCTTCCAATAACTATGCATTTTTCCTTAAATTTTTTTTCTTTAAAGTTAATTAATAAGGAAATATTAAATTTCAATACCCAAAAAAGATTTGAATTAACCAGTTAATATCATCAAAAAAACAATTCTTGATTTTTGTAAACTTTTAATCATAAAATATGAAATTTCCTTAATTTGACAGTTATTCCTAAATTTCATAAATTTCCTATATAATTCAAATTACTTGTACCACTCACAAGAATAAACCTGGCGTTGTTTATGCTGAGTATGGAAATATCATAATAGAAAATATTGTTAACTCTTAAGTAACTTGAGGATTATCGATAATAATGGTTTTTGCATTTTTTAAATAAAATAATAGTGTTTGTTGTATTAGCTCCTTTGAATTCAAAGACCTTTTTTCACCAGCATATCAATATTGATAAAAAATTAAATGCTGTATCGTATTTCTATTTTCAAGATTATAAGAACTTATTAATTGTTGATTTTGAGTTCTGAGATAACTTGGTTAAATTATGTATCTATAATAATTTTTATGATGATGAAAATATTTTTATTCAGAATTGTGCTACTGCACAAGGCTCAAATTTTTCAAGTACACTTGGAAATTTATGTTTACATTATTTTGAAAGAAATTTTATTTATCAATGTCCTTTTGATTTTTGGTATATTGATTAATTTATTACTTTTAATGATTCAGAATTTGGAAATAATTCTAAATTAATTTATGCTAATGAAATTTCTCTAATTGAAACCAATATCTTTGATAATAGTTCTGAATTTTTAGATTAATTTATCAGTATTGAAAATTCTTCCACTTATGTTGATAATTTTATTAAAAGTAATAAATTTAGTTTTTATGTTAACAAATTAATATACTGCAAATGCAAATGTAAAATAGTATACTGCAAATGCTTCGTAAAAAATTATAGGATAAATATATTTAGAGTCGTATCTGCATTAGTTATAAATTCACTAAAAATCTAAGGAAATGTTTATTAATCATCTTAAGGATAATAATATTCTTGTCAATTCCATTTTAAAATATGTAAGAAGTAGGGAATCGTTGGCAAAATATAGAAATAATGCGTAATTTTTATAGCTACAGAAGGGCCACCCAAGCACTGAAGTTATACCGAAAACACTTACTTTCACTTTAAATCAATTTAAATATCCTTAAAAACAATTTAACTTTGAATATACTCTTACTAAACTACATTAACTTTTTGAAGTTAAGTCGTAATTTTTTAAATTACTTTTAGCAAGTATATCTTTATTCTAATTTTTAAATAGATTCTGGTAATTATATATTCAATGAATGACTTTATTTCCTTTTGTAATTTTGTCTTGTTATTGTTCTAATTTTAATTTTTGATATAAGTATTTTTATGCTTCCTTCCTTTAATACTAACACTCTTCGGACCCGAAGAGAAGACATTTGTGCATATCACATTATAGTTTCATTTGCATAGCTAACCATCTCCCCCCTGAAGAAGACTATTCTTCCCTCCTATTTCTTTTATTGTATAGTTTTTTTCTTTTTTAATGTATAAATGTAATGTTTCTGTCAAAATAATTTAAAACAAAATTAATGGAATTAATATTTACGCAATATGTATTAATGAAAAAAAAGGACAGGAAACACCTATTAATTTTCACTAAACACATTCTTTCTATCACCATATTTCCCATTTCAAGAACTTGTGAATGACCCAGATTTGTAGTGAAGTGGAAAAAATAACCTGATTAAATTAAGAATCGTCGAAAGACAAAATTACCCAAGAGAGTCCAATTAGAATAATTGCATTGAAACTTCGCCTGCTTTCAAAAGTTAAAGATGAAAAAAAAATATTATGTTTGAAAGAAAGTAGCTTTCTTATTTACGTAATTTTCTTAATGAAACAGGCTTATCTGGCGGAAATCTTTGGAAGTAAATGAAATATTTTATAACTGATCGATTTAAGCATCAAACTTTTCCGGTAATAAATTTAAGAAATATTTTTTAAAAAATGTTTGCTATTTTCACGCCAAGTTTATGTAATGGTCTGATTCCTACAATACATGGAAATCTTTTCCTAATGTCTCTAATAATTTGGCACGTTACAGAATTTTAACACCCACAGTTGGTAATAGTAAGAGAAATATATACTTTCTTAGCCACAATTAGAAATAGTAGTGTATATTTGTAATTAAATATTTTGAAAAACATTTATATGTTTTATTATTCTTTCTAAAAATTAATTTTCTCATTCCATTGATATTTCAAGAGAATGGTTGAAATTTTTTGAGCAATAGTAAATTTACTTTTGTCTTAAGAATATTCACCATATTTTTAGCTATGTCTTTTTTATGCTCATGAAATGACACAAATTATAAAGAAATGATTATTTCATGGAACTAACATTTTTTTAGATTTGATGTCGCAAATATGGTATAATTTCTGTGATAAATTTAGTGTTAGAATATAATTGTTGAAATAATTCTTTATTTTTTTAATTCATGCAGTTTACTTTAAATTATTTAACTTTCATTCAATTTTATAATTTAATTGCCATAAAATATTTTTTCTAAAAAAATGGAAAACCTTCCTATGAATTAAAACAGTTGCTTTAATTACTTGCTATTTGACACGTTGATAATCTTGTAAATAATATCTCTCACCGATTTCATTTCATACAGTATTTTGATTGCAATACGTTATTTAATAAATAGACAAATATTCACATTTTTCAATGTTTCAATAAGCTGAATACTTTTCGCAAATAAGTGAAAAACTTAGTACTTTGATGTAATAAAAAAAGAGAAATTTATTATGAACAGTTTATAGTATCATCAACAATTGCCCTTTTATTTTGAAAAAAAAAAAGCAGGCAGTTAAAATGTTGACACCAAGCAAAGAAATGTTTTAGTTACTCCGAAATACAGATACCATTTAGAATGAATAGGTGACCATTTGGAGAGAGATACTTGGCTGCCCAGATGTACATTTTGTATAAGGATCCACGTTGGTGACGGTTTTCAAAAAAAAAAAAAAAGAAAGAAAGAAATTCCAATCGCAAGCGATTAGAATTTCAAAATTCTTCTGTATTTCTTAGGCAACAAGGTGAAAATGCATAACTTTTTATAGAGCCAGTCAATAACTTCACAAAAAATAAATCGACGGACATAGGAAGAGTAAATGAGTAAAAGAATTTAATTGAAGCTATTCAAATATTAATTCGTTCAAAAATCTTCCATGACTCAGTTATACATTCCTACACACTATATCAGTTCAAATGAAATGAAAGTCAATTATAAAATTTGGCTCTTTTGTTCATATCTTGCGAATTTGTTAATAAAAAACAGAAGACAATACTATAAATTAAGTCATTTTTTTAAAAAAAAATTCTTCTAAATTGTTTCCTAAAAATAAGTTTTTATTGAAAATAGTTTTGCTATTTTAAAGAACTTTATATTGTAGTTTTAAAGTAATAAGAATAATAAATTTAGATGGTTTAAAAAGGTAATTGCATATGTAATCGTTAAATGGGTTGGGAAAATATAAGAGTCTTAAGAATAGAAAAATTTCCTTTTTAAAATAATTCAGCAGGTTTGATTAAATTTTTAAATATTTTAAAAACTTTTCTTTTCTATGATTGCACATTATCAGGGAAAAGGATGTTTACAAAAATAAAATATTTTTTAAGCACACACACGTTCTAACATAATAAAAATATTTTTATTCTCAGAATATAGAATCGTTTTCAATCTATTTGTTATTTTTGTAGAACATACAAAAGTATAAGACTTTCTTGTCAGAAAATAAATAATATTTTGGATCATTTAAACAGATTTTCTTAAACTGCTTCATAAAATAACAAAAAAATAAAATGAATGAAGTTATATTTAAATAAATATAACTGTATATTAAAGCACTTGTGTTTTGAATCCCACAAAGACTTATTGAAAAACCTAAACTAATGAAAAGACACTACCAACAGAATTCCTTTTCTATAAGAAATTCACCACATTTATAAATTTTTCTCAGTTTTAATTGTGAAAACGTCTAAATGTTAGAAAAAGTCAGTTTTTTTAAAAAATGCTTTTATAAGAGAATATTTACATTCAGAGAATTCCACATTGCTTCCCAAATGACCCTCTCTCTTTTGTATTGAATAGAAGTTCACAATATTCATCATAGAAATGAGTTTCATTTTAAAAAAAACCCTTACAGCATTGACATCTTGGACGTCCAAAGGGGGAATGCTTTATGCTATCTATATTCCACAAAGTTTCTATAAAAATGATACGAAGTAGTTTTTATACAATCCAAGTGTCCTCTGAATGTTTTTTTTCTTTCATACACTATTATATAGAAAAAAAGAGTTTTTAATTATAAAAATTGATGAATTTATTTTTACTAAAATTTGAATTATTTCTTGTGAGATATTAACTGAGTGTTATGGGCAAAAAATATTTTAATAAGAATACTTTCAAACAATAACATTATTTAAAAATATTCCTCATTCTAACGAAAAATTGAAATTCAAATTATCTTTATTCTAACAAAATTAAATAACACTCTTTTAACTACTTAATTCTATTTGTGAAGTAACTCTGTAAATAGATTTTTCCGTAATTTATTTTAATATATCACTATACAACATTTTACGATATTTCAATGTTAATCTTTTATAGGAATATGTATTTTTATAAAATAGTGTAATATATATATATATATATATATATATATTTAAACATTATTTGTGCTAAAGTTTAAGAATTAATATTTTAAAGTTATTACAGATAAAACGATATCTCGATTAATTGACAGCAAAATGTAATGGTTATTAAACTATTTGTTTGTTTTAAAATTAATTGCTGAAAAATTTATTTTTATAGATTAAATATCTTTTACATAACTAAATTTGTCTATTTTTCAATAGCTGTAAAACTACGATCCATGGGCACAAGATATTTCTTATTGAATTTTCCGGAAAAGTTTTTTTAAAGTTTCTTATAGCGCAATCATTAAAGATTTTAGCATAAAAGTTTTATCAATAAAATTTTTTAAAATTTGTAACAATATTGACTTTTTAATCACGTTGCTTTCAAAGTACAAAATATCTGCAAGTTATGTATATTAAAAATATTAAAATTTAATAATATATTGTATATTTTAACAATGTACACTAAACATTTTAAGACTTGTTAATAAAATTAAAATTTAACAATACGTCAGGCGGAGCGAAATTTATGTAACTAAGATCGTGTCAGTTACTAAACTGTTCTAATTCAAGAAGCAGATGCGAAAATCACAAAACTAAAAGGCACTTATTAAACACAATTAATATTTAATAATCTATTGCATTAATCAGATAAAAATATTTTTCGTCTGAGATAATTTTAATCAAATAAGAACATAATAAATTGATTAAAATTCCATTTAAACCATTATTTTAAACGTAAACATTTTATGACAAAAAAAAAAAAACTGCTAAATAATCTTTTCCATTTCTCTGGTAATCGTTCCTTCAAGCTGTGTTGAAAGCGATTCATTCAATTTCCCTTACTATTGTGGGATGGTGGATAAAGTAGCCGTATGTCCGTCCCCATTGTTCCCGCTCTTTGTGCCTATAAGAGAGCGTTTTTGCAATGCTTATGTTGTTAGGAAGTTGCATACAATGGGAAAACACAAAATGAGCAAAACATGATTCAAAGCATTTTTGCAGTGTCAGCGCGGTCGGCCTATCCTTGACCGTTTTCTCTTGTTTTTCGACTCCTTTTTACGATATTATTTATAATGTAAGGCATTTATCATGCGAAATTTGTATCCCATCCACCCCTCCAAAACGTGATGTGGGAAAAACAAATTGCCAAGAGGTTATCCGCTGAGGTTATGCCATCTTTATTTACTCTTACAGGAGGAGTGAGCATTTGTACTGTTGGGATTGCGTCACCTTGTGTTTCGCGATACTCTTAATGCATGCAGCATGCGTAGTACCAAAGAGTTGGGCTATAAAATTTTATGCCGCTTCTGGTATTCAGTTGCGCTGCTAATTACATCCAACATAAAAGTGTGAGCATAAGTTTTATTGAATATCTTCTTTGTTTAAGAGAATTGAGCAGCTTTAATAAACGAGAGAGCGAGGATTTCTGTTAAGAATTTCAAGCACGAGATATTAAGGCAGTTAAAAAAATTTGCAAAAAAATGGCGAAATTTTTTAATACAGGTCAATATTACTGAACTTTATTTTATAAGGCTCAAGTTGAAAAAGTTTACGTGTATATATGAAATAATTTCTCCCCCCCCCTCTCTCTCTCTCTGTAATGTTATTATCAACAATGCCCACAACTTTTTAAACCTATTTTTATAAGATTATTTTGCATTTTAATATTTTAATTGAACATTTTATAAAAATGCCTTTCATATATTTGCACACACACTAAATCCTTCTATTGGGCTGTAAAAAGTAATACGAGATTCTCAAAAATTAATTTAAAAAAAACATGAACCCATAAATATTCAGGTCTTCATCATAAAAATCATATTTATACCCGCCATTAAAACATAGGAAACTGATCATATAAATACTAAATATTTATATGGTCCTTACAACCATGATGGAAATTTTGGATTGAGAAATAACCATAAATATAAACATTACATAAAATAATTCTATGATAGATATTTTAATGCTTATTATATATATATGTATGTATATATACATATATATATATATATATATATATATATATATATATATATATAAATATATGTATATATATATATATATATATATATTAGTGAATGTAGTATTCAGTAATAATCCTAAGACGGGTATTAATTTTTTGAGCCCTCAGTTACTCACTTTTTGTTTCGCATCCGATAGAAATCAACCACTTCCAGAATCATAAGGGACTTGTATCTCCAGAAAATATGATATTATGTTGAAAGTTAAAAATACTTAATAATTTGCTTAAATTTCTGATGAAAATTACATACTATACATATCACAAATCGAGGCTCCTACACTTTTAAAGTTAACGGGTGAGATATATTCCCCTTTCGAGATTCATTAAAGATTCACTTTAAATGCAGTTATATTCATTGACAGGAGGAGAGACAAGATAACGGGGCCGGCCTTCTTAAATATTCAGCTGAATCAGTCTCAAGCAGTTTTATGTTCAACAAGTCAGTAACTAAAAGCAATGTTTAGATTCCTTATTCCATTGAGTGTAAAAAAAAATTATATATAAAATTTCATTGTGTAAGGGGTTATAACTTTTTTAATAGCAGTAATTATTTGTGTTTTTTTTAATTAATGGAATTAACAAATTTTTTCTTAATGTAATTCAACTTTTGCAATACAAATTAACAATAATTATTTCACACCTTTACTAAATGAAATGAATAAAAAATTTACGAAAATTCATTTTAAATAATTATTACAGTTTATTGCACAAATAAGTTTTCATAGGAAATAGTCAGAATATATTAAAAAATTTTGGAATTATTAGAAATACTTAAAATTTTTTATTTTTTTTAATGAAGTTTTGAAATTTTTATTGATAATATTTTTTCTGGCATTTTTTAATGAATCTAATTTAATAATAATCGGAATAAAATATAAATATTTCCCTTTCATTTCCTTATTACTTCTAAAAGCCTCGATTAAAACAGAAAAGGCTTTCAATATACCATTTCCAAATCACTGTTGGAAAAATTATCACTAAATTTTTATAGAACCGAGATATGTCTAAGTAGCTTTTATTTGAATGAAATTGCGTTAATGCCATGTTACAGGATATTACAGAATCTTTCCATAGAACTGAATGATGGATGGTAGCGCTAATAAAGTACACTACTGGCCATTAAAATTGCTACACCAGGAAGAAAGGCAGATAACAAAATGATATTTATTGCACAAATATATTATACTAGAAATCATCTTTTCGGCAATTTCCAAAGTAAAAATTATTCATTCAATTCAAACTTCCCTATAACGAGTCGAGATGAACAGCTGATATATTTTGAAGTAAAATTGCCTTCCGTTTATTCTCCTTTTTGATCGAAAAACCTTTTTATTCCCTTACTGTTTTCCCCAGATCAAAAAGTATTCAATAAATATATATATAAGCTTACACACAATTTTAAGTATTTGATTTCCAAAAACAAAAAGTATAGCTACATTTCATTACTTTAAACTGTACAACTTCTTGGAATTCATTAAGGATAAATTCTGAAAATTCATTAAAAATAAGAGGCCTTATTTTTAAATAGATTCATTGCATCCATATTTTTTGTTAGGTTATGAAGTTAACCAGGAGAAAAGAAACTGTAAGTGAAGGGCAGCATTTTCGACCAAAAAAATGGCTTTGTGGAATTTGTAACGTATGTCTGAAAAAACAAAAAAATGAAAGTTATTATGTATCTCTTACTGAGATAATGTGTTTCCCATGTATGGAATTTTTTTTTTCAACCAACCTATTAAACCCTAATATGAAAGATCTATTAACCTTTATCACGAATCTATCTTGCTTCAGAATACTTCAGCCGCATCAAATATTATATCATAATGATTCTTCGCGCCGTTTTTACCTCAGGGTTAAAAATAATCTTCAGAACGGCCTTCGGACACAACCTTGAGGTTTTTCCACTTGGGGTTGGGGACCGAAATGAGCCATGTGTTCTGGATATAAAATTTTCAACGATAAGTATCTTCTTTCATGATGCCTTTAAAGATGGAGCATCGTTGTTGCTGTGCTTAAAAAGATATGCCATGAGCTGGATTACAAAACTTATTTTTGTTTCTTTCGTCCTTCCAAGTTCTTATATAGAGTAATTCTAAAAAAGATGTAGTGAAGATAAATCAGACGCGAAACGTTTTATCAATACAATACACAATTTATTAAGCCAAAGGATAATACCTGTTTCTGTGCGGCGGATAGAGACCGCATAAAAATTTGTGACTAGTACAGTTGTAAAAAATAGTTTTCGCAACACGATTGAAAAGTACATTTTTATGTGATGTATAGGGACCACATAAAAAAGTCTCTTTTAGATAACAACTCATAACCTTGCGAAATCGCTTTCTTAAACGAAATAAAGTTTACAGTGCATTCAGGAGAGCGACACCCCGCTGAGGCAAAGCAGGGAAACGAACTTTACAGATATAATATAACTACTTTAAAGTAAAGATAAATAAATCTATTCCGAGACCAAACCAAGGACTTGAAATATAAATCTAGATAAGAATGAAATAACAAAACGTGTGTAATTGGCTAAACCAATATTTGTGTAATTGCATGAAATACATATGAGAAAACTAAATGTATGTGTATTTGGCAGCAAAATGTAAATTTCGGTTCTAGCAAAAAGAACTATTTTAACTATCTAAGATGGCTTTCTGCAAGCCAAGCATTGCAAATCCATACCGTACCATCTCTGTTTGATATAAGATGCAAGACGAAATTTCACACCATTGTTCCGGAAGTAAATTCGTATCTTCTATAAACGTTGTAACAAAAAACCCGTTTTTCCATCATTTTGAGAAATGGATAGTTTGCAAAACTTAAACAAATGATGAAACCAATCAAAGTTCAAGAAAACCATTTCGCATATACGAGGGTTACTCTGAAATTTTTGAGATACTCGCAGACGAGAATTTACAAACTAAAAATAACGGTTTAATTTTAAAATACAAGTATTTTAACACAGAAGAGGATTTTTTACTGACTTACTTCAAATTGTTCAGCGTAGAATAATTTTTAAACAGAAGAGAAAATGGAGTTGACGCGAGAACATTTTCGCGCTATGATTTTCTACGATTTTAAAGCAGGATTAAATCAAGAAGAATGAGTTCAACGATTGCAATTAGCATTTGGGGTAGAATCTCCAGCTAGTGTGTATGCGGTTTCTTCAGAAGTACGGGATTGGTCAAATCCATCAAGTTGGAAGGACAGAAGCCAGTAACAGCAAACTGGTATACCACTAAATGTCTTCCAGAAATTCTACAAGGACTGAATATTAGGGGACTAATGCTTCACAATGAAAATGCATGTTCACATACAGCCGGATTAACAGTTGAGTTTCTTAAATAAAAACAAATTAAAGTGATCCAACATTCACCGTATTCACCTGACCTAACTATGTATGACTTTTGGTTATTCTTATTATATCTAAAAATATTATATCTAAAAATATTATCCCTAAAAAAGAACTTACATGGACGTCGTTTTTATTCGGTTGAAGAGATTGATGTGGATATAAATGCATTTTTTTCATCTATTCCAAGAAATGAATGGCTTGTGGCATTTAATCTGTGGAAAATTCGTCTACAAAAGTGCATTGATGCTGGAGGAGACTACTTTGAACACACCTAAAATTTTGTAAGTATAACTTTAAAAACCTAGTTGTATCTCAAAAATTTCAGAGTGACCCTCGTATATATATATATATATATATATATATATATATATATATGGATATGGATATAAATACAAATATATATGTATGTATACGTATATATATATATATATATATATATATATATATATATATATATATATATATATATATATATATATATATATATATATATATATATATATGTTTCAGCATTTATATATTACGCTATCCACTCCACGATATGCCTATTGCCTATTATACTTTTCATACCCATATTTTGGGATTGGTATCGAAAAGATTTTCTGGTTTACTCCTTTGCCATTTCTTAATACAATCCACAAAATTATTTCCTGGAAAAAAATTCCCTGTGCTTCTTAAAAAAGCCTCATAACTTTCCCCAGATATTTTGAAATTTATTAATCGTTGCCAAATACTATCAAAATTTGATGCATAGGAACTTGTATGAATGCATATGAACTCAAATGAATTCACATGAACGCATATGAACTCAAATGAATTCACATGAACGCATATGAATGCACATGAACGCTTCATATAGCGTTCCTTATTGAAAATAAGGTTTTTAAAAAAATCTAGAAGTTCTTTCATGAATATCATTTACAACCTTCATATTTTTTCTAAAAATAAAGCAAAGAATCAATCTTTTGAAAATGACGTTTGATTCTTCATATTTATGAGCATATAAAAACAATAATTAATGATGTCTTTAAAATTATTTCTAATCAGTTTTCTGCATTTTGTTTTCTTGTAAATCTTATCTACATCTTAGAGCAAAATATTTTATTCTGCTAAAATTTACAATAAAAATTTGCTCTTGTGCTTACGAAAACGTAGAAATCGAAAACTTGAATGTTCATGAATCACACACAGAAATAAAATTCCAGATCCAAGAACTGTTTTTTTTTTATCGAAATGTCTCTATAAATAAAATTTATTTTATAAAAATTATTTTATAAATGCACTTTATTTTGTATGTGTTTTTTATCTGCTATATGAGAAACATACGCAACACAAAATTCATATTTAAAAGCAATTCTTACTTTCATTGGAATAATGAAAAATAATGCAATTTATTGCTATTTTTTTCAAAACTTCATTTTTAAAAACATGGTATTCCATTTTTTAGAAGTAGGAAAGCACTTTTTTAAAAAAATATATATATATATATTCCAATGTTGTTAGTCATCCTTCTTCTTGTTTTACAAACGATATCAACACTATACCATTTTCTTCTTATTCGATGTTCGAAAGTTCTTTTTCTCATTTTCATTCATTCAAATATACGATGCTTCTTACGTACAAATTGCACCTCCTTCAAAAAGTATTGAAAAGGAATTTCCATCTTTGTTAAAGTTGTGAGGAAGAATTAACTTCACTTGAGTCGTCAGTTTAATATGTTCGGCTTTTTATTCAGTTACGCTGATTTCTTTAGCAAAGCTTGCATTTCAAAATAATTTGAATGACGTTTCAAGAGGGATATTAATTCTGGATAATATAAATTCTGGATTACGGTATTTTCCCTTCCAGCTATTGATTTTACTTTACTGAGTGGAGATGTGATTAGAGGGCAGAAATGAGTCCAAAATGTTGATAAGCCTGCTGGTGTGCATCTACGAGTCTCCAATAAAATCGTCGATTTTCAATCATAAAATAAATGAAAACAATCAGAATGAAAGCAAATGAAAGATGCACTAAAATGTGTTTCCAAAAGAGAATTTTCAAAAATGGGAATTAAAATCCTCAACTAATTCATAAAAGCAGGAATCTTAGCTTTTGAGTCAACTGCACGGAATGGATAATTTCTCTTCCTTAAACAATTGTCTATTTATATATTATAATGAATATTACTTACTTCTATTTAATACACAAATTTTATAATTTGTATATTAATTGAAAGGGATTGATATTTATTATAATATAAACAATTTACAATTCCATTTATTTAATACGAATAAAATTCGATATACTTTGTAAAATATTTACAAGCAATTCCGATAATAATATTCATATGTAATTATATACATTGTTTCACTATATATAAACTTTTCTTATTTTAAGATGTAATATTTTTTACATTAAAATGTAAAATGCTTATTCATTTTTTTAAATTAAAAATTTAAATAGTATAGTCTTGAGAAATTTATGGAAGAAAAGATACAAAATAATCAAAATAATTTGATAATTTGAAACATTATTTTCATCTTTAAAATATTAGTGACTAACACAGAGAACTAGCACATATCCTTCAAAATTTACTGTTATAACTCGTCAACGCAAGGACATGTGAATAAATTCTTAAAAAAAAAAATGTCTCATTTTTCTGAATAAAAAAAATTTAAATTTATATTTATCAATTGAAACTTTTTTTATTTATATATCAATAATCATTCAATCAAAGACGTAAATTTTGAATATTTTTAAGTGTTAAATAGCTTAGGAAATTATACATTATTATATTCAGGGTATATATCAACTTTTTTTTTTTATTAAAAAATTCAGTTCCTTTTGTTTAAATCAATAATTTAATGATTTTTTTATATATATATTAACGATGATGTAGTTAATATACTGAGTGAAAAAAATTAAGCTTTTAAGGTTCTAGATTTTTTTATTTTATGTTTTTATATGAGATGAAAATTCAAAGCGGAATCGTTTTGGGAGATGTCATCATACTCATGGAACTTTTAAATACAAAAAGATAACGAAGTGAAAGTATTTTACTGGAATTCATCATACGCATAGAAAGATGAAGTAATGTTCTGATTTGATATGAAACACACACAAACAATCCTAAATTGCAAAAATAATACGAAACACAGTGTAAATTAATGTTCGAAAATGTATTGCTCAAGAAAAATAAATTAGCTCTTTACCATACTCCCTCGTGTGTTCTCTTTTGATTTCTCGAAAAAACAATTTGACACCATTATGGCAGCAATCAATTACATAAAAGTTTCTTTAAAGGTCGCAGAAGGGTCAGTGACACTCATGACGTCGAAGATGGCACCCGAAATACCTTGCGCGATCTGCTCCTCTCCCTGCAAATCCTTGCCCGATTTTGAGGCGTTTTTCGGAAGCGAACCTTGAACTCCGTTCGCAGAGTGCGAAAAGTGGGTAAAAAACAAAAGACAGGGAGTGGCTGTGACGTGACTGCTGTCACGAGACGAGGGAGAGGTCGCTCAATTTTTGGATCGAACTGGTATGCTCATTAGCGAGAGAGAACCTTTCCAGCTTGAGTTGCGTGTACCGAATGATGATCTGACTGCGAAATCCACCTTGAGGGAGAATCGAAAACCGTTTCTAGTAACTGTGACCAAAGTCCAATGTAACACTGCGTCTACTTAACAAATGAAACACTATAATTAATATTCAGCAAAAAAATGCGCATTGTGCATAAAGATACATAAATTCACATTTTTTTACGCTTTATAACAGAGTTATAAAAAAGGGAAAATATATCCACAAATAAGATAACACTATACTTTAAATATTTATAATAATTATTCCAAAAAAAAAAAAAAAAACAGTGTTACGATAATTGTCCCACACTAATGTTGTAGCAGTTACTTTGTAGGAATTTATAAGCCATTACACAAAAAATCATTTCATTATCGATGACAGATCCCACATCCGCACGCAGTTTAAAAAATTTTGGAACCCTTCAGTTTCAGCGAATAAGATTTCGTTTTGAAATTTCAAAGCTCTCACCCAAACATCAGTAGTCATGGCATTCGATGATAGAACTTACGGGGCCCACCAAGATTTCACAATAAATTTGAATTCTAGATAAAACCCTAGAATGAAATAGAACAAATTATTATCCTACATGTTTACTTGAATTTCATTTGCGTTCAATTTTGCATGTATGTGGGTCGTCATGTTTTACTTATTTCATCCATCGTCATTTATATCACTGAACTCAATTCTTATGAAATATTTTTTATTTTTGGCTTTTGATGCATATTTTACATAGAATTAAATAATGTTCCATAGTTAATAGTGAATTCATTCTATTACAATAAACCCATAGCGTTTGGAATGAATTCTGCGCTCTCTTCCGCGATCCAATGCATCAATTTCTAATTTTTATGGCATTTTTGTTTTCAGTCATCCTCTATTGATCTTAAATTAGAACAAAGGGCAGGCATTCTATTAAATTGAAGCAATAGTTTATTCATTTCTAAACAATGAATATAAGATTAAGAATAAAATAAAATTTGCTCTCTGTTAGCAAATATTCAGGCGAATGAAAATAATGGAGAAAAAGTACAGTTTTCAATATTTCACAGATAATATTTTAAAGATATAGGTATATTTTAAAACTTTTGAGTTTTAAGAAGTTGCTGTTATGTACATTAAAATAATATAAGAGAAACAATATGCGATTTTTATTAGTCTTTGCTTTTTTACAATATCAAGCGCAATGTTTGCTTAAAATCATTAAAATTATCAGAGGCAATTGACTTGATAGTGATCCTGATACAAACGGGACAAAGTTTTATTGAAAAATTCACTTGTAATTCGTATTAAAAAATTTCAAATATATTCATTTTTTAATTTAATCTAGGGAACTTTAACAACAAATTATAAATACTTCTGATTTTGTATTTTTTCAAACATGGAATTGCTGATATCTGATGAGAAACTGTTCTGAATTTGAATTCCAATATAATAAAAACTTTCTATTCCTTTTAAATGCATGAGCTCAATGGATTGGAGGAAATAACACAGCGGGTTGCGCTTGTCATTGAACGGTAGTCTTTGCGACGAGAGATAATTTGAACTTTCAATTTAAAGACCATTCTAAACCACGAAACATCCCAAACCCGAGATGGGATTTGAATTCAAGGACTATGGAATCTCAGAACACACCGCTAATCATTTTGCTCGCAAGTAGCACCCTCCAATGAATCCTTATGCAATATTTTAGATTGTGAATTTATTATTTAGTAATAATCCTGTTGCAAAGCTTGAATTTATTATAAAATATAAATCGATTTCAAATCCACAAACTGCTTCATGATGAGCTAAATTTCTGTCAAAATTCTGAATGCATGTGCAGAAGCGAAAATAAGTTCTTCCTCAACACACAGTAGCCTAAAAATTATAAGAGTAAATTTTTAAACATTTTTTTTCGGCCTTACTTTTCAGCGATTCATTTTCTCATAGCGTAAGCACAACTGTCAAACACCAATTGATCCAACATCTTTTCAGTTTAAGAAATAGCATTTTCTATCAATGTGATTTTTTTCAATCAATCAATTCTTATTGTTGGTGATATACTGTTTGTGGTTTTCTTAGATAAGGGTTAAAAATATGTCAAGAACAGTGCGCCCTTCAGTTAAATTGGGATGCCTCCACCTACGAAACTCTTTCCAGCAGAAAGGCGCTTTCACAAATGAAAACAGTCTGCAATTTGGTCGCTGATATTTGATTGGTTCACAGGATTGTAGTTATGATTGGTTACTACGGTTTTATTACTGTGCACTTCAGCGTTATTGGAAAATTATGCTCTGCTGTACAGACTAAGTATCTTTTTATAACATTCTTGTTTTGTATTTTTGACAAAAAATTCTGCATTTAATTTATTTCATTTTGATATAAAAATATTTGCATTTAAGAAAGAAAATTAATATAAATTAGCAAAAAATGAAAGTTTTAAAATGTCCGCCATTGTCTATTTCATGAAGATAATTTTTCAGGTACTAACATCTAAGAATGAATTAAAAATCCTTTTACACGAAAACACCATATATTACGATGTAAAAATGTTTTAAACTTTTATCAAGCTCTAAAATATATTAAATATATAAACTCACCACAATTATGAAAGGACGCCGCCAATCGATACGCACTCTCATTGTTTAAAAGAAATACTTTTTATAATTATTTTAATGGGTCCAAGTCCACTAGTCAGCCTTTCAAGTATTAATTAAATTATTGTGGAAGCAATTCTCCAAAATAACTTTTTTTTGTGACGATATATCACCAATATAAAATTCTATAGAGGGACGAAAAATTTAATTTTTGATTTTTACTTACTACTAAGAACACAACAACCTACTACTTAGGTTAAGATAAACATTTGGACGACTTTGATAAGAGATGGATACAATTCATTCATATTCAATAATTGGTATACGCTACGAAATTAGCCTTAACCCTTCACAACATGCTTTCTACACTTGTTTGCAATGGTGGACAGGGGTATTTTCTTCAAAGAGCTCAAAAGATAAATAAATTATTTCATCCGTTCTGGCACCCCTTTATTTGACGATTCAACAGGTCAGCACGATTCAAATCAGCACTCTGTACAGGCCAGTTTAATCGGTTCACCCCATACGAATAAATGGTGGAGGTCGCAACATAAAATATGACGCAGTCATCCAACAAGTAGCAATGGTCAAACCCGTAAAATTGTCCGTGTAAGAAGCAGATTGTCGTCTAATGGGAGTGGACACTGAGTCTGTTAAGAGGAGTGATCGAAGGTCACGAAATAACCTCCTCAGAGCACAATACCCAAACTTTACTGCGCATTTCGGAAGGAGGCCACCTGACCAACACAGCTTGAAATCAGAGAACCGATTTTCTGGGGTGCTATTTCAACTGATGGTTGGATTTGTTATCACTTGGATGCCGAAAGGACCGTGTCTACTGGATTCCAGGATTATGATGGCCCTTCGCATTTCTTTGGATAGCGTCTTGCATTCTAACAACAGTCACCACTCATCACAAAAGCCACTGGATCGGCCTTTTCTGGGATGTCGCGCAGCTCAGCGGCATCTTGCATGAGACAGTCGCTGCTCCTTACTACATGTTTCAGCGCCATCTGTACAAGTGTCCAAATTCTTATTGGTGGATAGAGTATGATTACAGAAACAGTGTAATATTAAGTAATATATTATCAGTATAAAGAATATGTGAGAAAGCCGCCATTCCGATGCACCAAAACGTTTTTCTAAAGGTTTTGAAACTATAAATAATGGATTTGGGAAGTTTCTACTTAATCTAATGTCTTATCATTTCTTGTAGTGCGTTGCATCTTATAAATAGTATTTGAAATTCTGGGTCAAGGTGACTAGTGGCAGGCTCTTAATTTTTTGTTTGTAATACGTTTCAGGCAGCCTATTTCTGTCGTCTGAATGGACGCTTAATGCAGAAAAAACCTATCATCCTTTTAAGCCACCATCCAATGATCAAATCTTCACCTAAATTGGCATCCTCTTTCTCACTCCAGCCTAAAATTGCAATCGGTCTTATTTTATGCCTCTCCAATCATCATGAGGAAAAATGCGGATCGTGTCTGGTATAAAACTCATCACCGCTCCGTCACAAGAACGACGCTTTTCAAGCTACAGCAGCCTCTTAATGAGTCACATGTTTGATAAAGTAATCAGTTAAAGTCACTGTAAGTAGTTGTCACGTCACTCTAATTCAGATTGTTTGCACATTCAAAGAACTCAGAAATAAATCATGAGGTGGTAAAAGAAAAATTAAAATCGCTTATTAAAGAACTGCACGGGCTACACATGCGTAAATAGCTTGTGATCAAGGGACTGTTCATGCAATAGCTGACGGCCATGCTCAGGGGTCCGGGCGTGTTACGAGTTTTACAGGGTCCCACTTCAATCTGTTGTTGGAGCTCAGGTATCAAACTTGACTGTGCTTCAAAGTTACGTTGCTTCTGTGGAGTGAGCTACAATAAATTCCCATCTCACCTTTGCGGCTTCTATAGGTCAATATCGCGATTTGTAAGCAATAGAATTCTCTGCATAAACTGAAATATAGCTTTTCTCTTTTAACAAAAGCTTTGAAATCTTAATTTCCACACAATCTGTGTTCCTTTCAGGTCATTCGGCAGCAACAAATATTCAGAGTAAAAGAAGGATACAGAATATATCATTTGGAAGTTTTATTCGAAGGAAAAGATCGAGAACATATTTTTACTTCCCAAGATACTTTCGAATGTGAACGAAATTAGGATAATCTCACAGAGATGGGCAGGAATAGACTTCTCTTCTAAAACAAACAGAAAAATGTTGGCGTGTAAAAGCAAAAACAAACGAAATGAGAGCAAGGCTCATTTCCTTCTCATAAACACTAAAATTGGGAAGAGCACGATAAGATCGGACCCGTCAGCCCACGATGGTGCAGTACAAGGTTCTCTTCGATTCGACCGCCAAATAAAACCATATTTTATTCCAAAGGTTTTCTCTTTATCGCGCCAAGGGTAAATTCATGAGAAGGCGATCTTTCAGAGGGAAATATGAATAATTACTGTGAGAACAATGGTTTAAAAAACTGCGGTAACTTGAGAGATTTCGCAATTTAATTCATCCATAAATGAAGTTTAACAGATCAGGAAATAAACTTAGCTTTCATTTTCCTTGCATGGTAACTATAGTATGTGAAAATTTGCAACTGAAGTATACCACTGTTCATCTTAAACCGTTCCTCAATCAAACAAACAAAAAATATTTTAGATAAGAAAAAGAAAAAGAAAAAAAAAAAACTTTTTAACTCTGTATAGTGAACAGCTAAACCACATAAAGGCTATTACATGGCATTTTGTAGCTCACCACATGCTCGCCTTCTGGAAAGATTTTTTACAAATATTAAGCCATACTCAGGTATCGCCAAAGAGGAAACCTGGAAAACTCCCAAACAACTTCAAAGTAGACAGATATACATATGTCGCAAAACATACCAGCTACCTTAATATATAAAACTACGTTCAAATGACGTGGTCGATGCCTGAACAAACACTTTTCACTTCAAAACAGCGGATGAAAATTAAGACCCTATGGAGTTTTTAATAGACATAAACTGTCTCAACATGGTGATCTTCAATCACGCCAAGTATCGAACCAGGTGTCTTTAGATGCTGGAGTAACATCATTGCCATTCAGAAAAAGCTATATTATTCAGAAGAAATCAATATTTCCACCATAGGTTCATGTGAATCTACAGCTTAACGATTTGTACTGATTACTTTAATGTGTGTTTTAGATGCACACAAATAATGAGTAGAAAATTTCAAATTTATTTGAAAATGCATCCATATTAATTTATTAGGCTGTGTGTTTTTTTGTTTTTGCTTATATATATATATATATATATATATATATATATATATATATATATTTGTTTTATTTTTTAACGGAAACAAGTACCTAAGTAATAAGCCTATTTTAAATTGGATAAGTATTTTTTTCTTACTTTGTTTTTCATAGAGTAGTTAATAAATCTACAACTGAAATAAGAGACCTCACAAATATTTTTTTATAAATTTTCTTAAGTGGCAGCATTTCTGGATTTCTAATTAATATTTATGGTTTTATTAATTTCCATGGTTTTAAAATAAAATGAAATTATTTCTGTCGGGGATTACGAAAATGTTTTATTCAACTTATTTGTAAACATGAGTTTTTGTTTCGTTGTCATATTTTTTTTAATATTTAATAGTTGAGAGTTATAATATAGGATTCATTTAGAAAAGATCCTTCAAAACTTTTAAAACGCTTCCTTTTTTTCAGATAATAAGAATACAAAGATATTGATGATACAAGTTTTAAACTCTAATGCCAGTCTGTGGAGTTTTAAAAAAGAGCATTGCTCATGATTCTAAGAAAATAAATGATTTCTCTTTTAATCATAACAAATTTAAAATATATGAATTAAAATGAAATATACCGCCTTCTAAAAAGAGTTTTTGATTCCCACACCAGCGCCATGCATTTCTATTACTAAGAGCGGTCATTTAGCCAGCCGTAAAACGCGTCCGAATTGCATCCGGAAGAGAAGTGCTTTTTCTGCTCTCTGCTACTGAACCAAGAGGGAAGTTTGAACCATTCAGAAAAGATTCGTACTTTTGTCTTTGTTGCAGGGTGTGAAGTCATCTTTCACAATCAACAAATGTGTAGGAGCCGTCCTACTAACCAATGAATTCAAGTATTCTTTAATAAAAACAACATTTATTCAAACATAACAAAACATTAAAAAGGGATAGCGGAAGACCCGTCTGTCACCTTCCAATGTTACACTCTTTCGAAATTACGTAAGCAGCTCCCTCACTTAGGTGAGTAGGAGCGCCATCTGTATGATAAGAGAGGTCTTAACATACTCCCCCGGGTTGAAACGTTATTTTCAAAACAATATCATGAATTTATATCGAAATATAATTAACATTAATAGTTCCAAATATTTGAAAAATTCAAATATTAAACACTTGATTACATAAACATTATACAATACAATAAATGCATGTAACAATACACATAAGAAAAATATATGAAATGTATAACATATATGAATAATAAACAGATCATTTTGTTGCATTTTCAATAGTGATCAATATTTTTTAATTTATAGGTAAAATGCTTAAACTTCTGACGTTAAGTTTTACAATTGTACCATTTGGTAACCTTACGTTTACAACTCTTATTTTAGAGTCATTACCTGGAAAAACCTGCTCAATTCTACCAATGAAATATTTATTAATAGGAAGATTATCTTCTTTAATTAAAACTAAAGAGCCTATCACTGCATTGTTTTTTTCAAACTGCCATTTTGTTCTTGCAAATTGCTTAAATAATCTCTTCTCCAGAGATTCCATATTTGTTGAGTGGCCTTTGTTGTTTTTTCCCATCTATTAAGATTACTTTCCTTTATATTACTTAAATTGGGTTCGTTAACGCTTTTTAACTGTCTGCCAATCAAAAAATGACCTGGACTCAGTGTTTCAAAGTCATCGAAATCAGAACTTAATGGAGTAAGAAGTCTAGAATTTAGCATTCCTTCGATTTGAATAACTATAGTTAAAAATTCTTCTAGAGTGAAGTTGTTGTTTCCTACAATGCGCTTTAAATGATATTTAAAGAACTTTAGACCTGATTCCCAAAGACCTCCAAAATTAAGTGATCTAGGGGGTATAAATTTCCAATCAATATTTTCACCCAAGAAAAAATTACCTAATTTATTATCAGGATTTTTCAGAATATCATTAAATGTTTTCAGTTCTTTATTTGCCCCAATAAATGTTTTCGCATTGTCAGTGAATATTTTAGAACATTTGCCTCTTCTAGCGATGAATCGCTTGAAAGAAGCTATAAAGGCTTCTAACGACAAATCAGTTACAATTTCAAAATGAACTGCACGAGTAACTAAACAGATAAAAATTGCTATATATACTTTATTAAGTGTTCCTTTTCTTTGATTTTTAAATCTAACATAGAATGGACCGCAGAAATCAATACCTGTAACATTAAAGGGATAACTTTGTTCAATTCTTTCTTTAGGCAAATTGCCCATTATTTGATTCTGCATTTTCGGCTTGTTTTTAAAACATATCAGGCATTCATACACTATTTTCCTTCACAAATTTCTACCATTAAGTGGCTAAAATTTTTGTCTTACACAATACAATAAGGACTGTGGATTGAAATGCAAATATTTATCATGATAAAATTTTAGGATAATTATAGTTAGTTCATTAGACTTAGGAAGAATGATTGGATTTTTCTTATCTTTGACAAAATTTGAATTATTTAATCTACCTCCAACTTTAAGAATATTTTCTTCTTCAATATATGAATTTAAAGATTTTAATTTACTATATTACCTGATATCGGCTAGTCTTTGACAATTTTACTTATTTCTTCAGAAAAGTCTTCATGTCGTATGGCTCTTACCATAAACTTTTCTGCTCTCTCAACTTCTGAAGTCTCTAATATACCTGTTTTTTTCTCGGATGGAGATTTAAGATTGCGTAGAAATCTGAAACAAAAACTTAATACATGGATTAATTTTGTGTAATTGTTAGAAATTTTCAACAAATCGGATATAAATGAATTTTGAGATATTGAGTTTAAAAAATTAGAGTTCTTATTAGAAAAATCGTCAGTTTTTCTTAGTTCGTTTCCAAATTCTTCTTCATTCAATGGAGCAATGGTTTCATTTGGAAAGTCATCTTGTAACAGAAATATTGGTCCATGAAACCAAGTAGAATTCTGGATCAAGGAACCAGCATTTTCTCCTCGAGTAACCAGATCTGCCAGATCGTTCTTACCAGGGCAGTGATATCATGAGTCGACATCAGCCAGGGCTTGAATCTCTGTCACTCTGTTGCCTATAAATAGTTTCCACTTTTTGGTGAGCTTTTGATCCAGTGTAACACAATCTGCGAGTCGGTCCAGAGGTAAACTTTGGTTGTAGCTTTTTTTTGAATGGTCTTTTTTATTTTGTCAGCTAAGCGTGATGCGAGAAGAGCTCCCATTAGCTCTAATCTAGGCAAGGTCAGTTTCTTGACAAGTGAAACTCGACTTTTCGAAACAACAAGATTTACTTATACCCCATTATGCTTAAAGAATTTAAGGTAAATTGCTGAAAAATAAGCTTTGTTGCTAGCGTCGGAAAAGCAGTGTATTTCCACTTGTTTATTGAAGATATTGTTCAGGATAAATCTTAGAACTTTCAATTCCACAAGTTGAGGAAGTTCTGTGCACCACTTAGTCCACTGTTCTTCTAAATCTATTGGAAGCTTTTCATCCCAGGATACATTTACCCGCCATAATTCTGGTAAGATCCGCTTAATTCTTATGGTAAATGGAGCTAGGATTCCTGTAGAATCGAATATCTTCCCAGCAGCTCGTAAAATGGATCGTTTCATATTATTCTTCGTTTTAAGGAATTCTATTAGATTTCTCACTTCCACTGTCAGACAGTCTTCTGCAGTATTCCAAGCAATACCTAATATCTTCACTGAATTGGCATTTAATTCCACCTTAGAGGCTGGTGTGTGAGTATCAAAGTTTTCATGCTTCCATCTGTTCATTAAGCTTGACTCGTTGGAATTCCATTTTCTTGACTTCATACCAGCTTCCTGTATCATTTCCTTGGCGTTAGAAGAAATTCGGAAGGCTTCTTCAACATCATTTGCTCCAGTAATCAAATCATCAACGTAGAAACAAGTGTTTAATGAGTGAACTGTGGTGGGATATTTATCACGATATCTTTCGATATGATGCTTTATCGTGGCTGCTAACAGGAAAGGACTCGAATTAATTCCGAAGAGAGCACGCTTACATCTATAAATTTCAATTTCGTTATCCTTTTGAAGAGCTTTACAGTTCTGCCAAAGGAATCTTGTTGCATCGCTATCGTCACTCGACAAGGATATTTGGAAAAACGCCTTTTCGATATCGGCTGTGGAGTCTACTGTATTAAAGCGAAATTTAATTAAAAGGTCCATTAAATTTGGATTGCAAGATTTGGGCCGGGTAACAAACAATCATTTAAGGAGATCTGGCCATGATCATAAGAGCTCGCATCAAACACAATGCGAACTTTGGTTGTGAGTTTATCATTTTTGCAAACGGGTTGATGAGGAAAATAAAATGAGTATTTCTCGGGTAGAACCTTTTCTATGACATCTGTTTTCAAATAATCTTCTATTATTTCATTATACTGTTCATGTAAAGTGGGGTTTTAAAAGAGTGTTAAATCTCTTTTCTGCAACTGGATAATTATTACTTGAATCAAATGAATTAGAGATCCATGGTAAACACACTTCGTAGCGATTATCCTTATAAGCTATTGTTTGATTAAATTTTTGTAAAACAACATCATGAGAATCCAGCTTTGGATCATCTCTAACACCTAAGGATTCTAGATCCCAAAACCTTTCTAAATCACATATCAAAGAATCATGATTATTTATTGCCAAACAGCACTGCAACTCATTTGGAATTTCTGTTTCGTTTATTAAACCTGCTACCATCCAACCGAATGCTGTTTCGCGTAAAATAATATTTTCATGTTTTAATTTAATTACATTTGATTTTAACACGTGGTAAAAAAGTTCGCCTCCAATTAAACAGTCGATTTTTCCTGGCTTATTAAATTCAGGATCAGCATAATTTAAATTCTTGGGTAAATCTAATTTTGATATTTCTATTTGTTTTGAAGGAGTGAGATTAGGCACTATTAGAAATTCAATGTCTGTTTCGAAATCTTTATTAGGATTAGAAATAGTTGTAGATATCATTCTTTTAACTGTTAAAGTAGATCCGTTAATCCCTGCAATGGGTGCGTTAATGTATTTTTTCTTTATTCATTCGTACAAAAAGACGATTGCGAGCAAGAGTCTAGTAAGGAGCGAAAAGAATACAAAGTTCCGTTTTTTCCTTTTATTTGTATTTTGGTTGTTGACAGTATAACGTACTTGGGTACAAGAGAAGGGGAGAGACAACAGTTAGTCATCGTTAGTGAACTTGGAACCTCGGTAGTGTCGCGTTGCCTAAAGGCCAAAGGGTTCTTCTTTTATGGTTTCACCGTCTCTGCATATGAGGGTGTGGTGTTTCCGGTGTAAATTTTTCTTTTCACATATTTGGCAAGTCTTTTGATTTTTACATTCCGAAAGATTATGAGATTCGAAACAGTTGAAACAAAGATGTTTCCTTTTTATTTCGTTATAGCGATCATTAATGGACATTTCATGAAATTTTTTACATTTATAAATGGGATGAGAATTAATTGAACATATCGGACAATTGGAACTTGATTTTATCATCAAACTTTTACTTTTAAAATAGTTTTCACTTTAAGGCTTTACGTATGAAGGTTGATTTCATTGTATATTTTCTAATATATTTGACTACGCTTTAACAAAAATTTAATAAATTCTTCCCAATTTGGAAGCTTGTTTGTGACCTGAGTCATTTCGTATTGTTTACGCGTTTCTTTATCTAGTTTTTGGGAAATAATATTGATTAGCATTTGTAACATGACGCCGAGTGATTCACAGTCATGTCTCCGAGCTGCAACCTTCTATGGTGATGTTAACATGAAAATTAACAAGATTTCTGATGTCTCATTTATTTAATATTAACAAACACAAACATTCAATACTAAAACATAAATTATAGATACATATATATATATTGTCCGAGAGTCTGGGAGTCTCACTCCCCTTCTTGTACCAATCCTCTCTTCCTTCTCCTCCTCGCCCACGCTTCCGCCTGTCTCCCTGACTGGCGCGCCCTCACACGCCGCCGCCAAGAGTAAAACTAGCTTCTACAGAGGCTTGTTTTACTTAAACAGTCTTATCATGAAATTATTTCCTTGCAGGATAACCCAGCCAGAAACAAAAGAAATCATTAGTAAATTACATACACAAGCTGAGATTCAGATACAATGCACATAAGTTGATGTTTGCCAAAAGACAAAAAAAAAAAAAAAAAAAAAACTCACCAAATACTTAATAATTAGTGGGATCCGAAAAAAACGGACAACACATCCAACTTACATACATATATTATGCACTTTCAAATATATAAAAATAAAAATTGTAAAACACAATAAACATTAAGACATAACATAAAAAAAACTCATTCATTTATTTCTAGCTTGGATAGAGCATCTGCCACAAGATGGAAAATACCAGGTTGATGAATTATTTTATAATTCCATCTTTGCAGTGCTAATGCCCACCTTATTAATTTGGGACTCTTAGGAGTGGTCTCAATTAAAAATTTTAAAGGATTGTGGTCGGTAATAATCTCGACCACTGTACCATGTAGCCATTTATCGAATTTTTTGAGACCAAACAAAACTGAATATGCTTCTTTTTTCTATGGTCGACCAATTTTTCTGCGTATCATTAATTTTTTACTAACAAAGGCTATAGGTTTATAATCATCCTTAGCATCCCTTTGCGTGAGACAACAACCTATTGTATAGTTAGAAGCATCCGAATGTATCTGAAAAGGTTTATTGCAGTCGGGAGTCGTCAATGCATTTACTTTACACAGCAGATTTTTTAAGCGCTGAAAAGATTCCTCTTCTCTTTTTCCCCCAGTTAACATCATTCGACTTTTTCCCTTTAGTTAACTCCGTTAAAGGCGACAATAATTCTGAGAAATATGGTATGTAACTTCGATAAAAACCCATTAATCCTAACACTGATTTAACTTCCTTTTTGGTCGTTGGTCGTTTTAATTTCTTTATAGCTAAAATTTTATCATTATCAGGCGCGTGTGTACCGCTTCCTATTTTATGACCTAAAAGTTTTATTTCTTTAGCTGCAAAGGTACATTTTTCAAGTTTGACCGAAAATTTATAATTTTCTAATTCTATAAGGACATTTTTTAAATGTGTTAAATGTTCAACCCAAGTTTTCGAATAAACGACTATATCATCAATATATGCTTGAGCATAGGGAGAGTGATCCCTCAATACCTGGTTCAGAACCTTCTGGAACGTACCTGATGCGCCAGATAACCCAAAAGGCATAACTTTCCACTGGTATACTCCATCGTGAGTGGAAAAAGCAGTCAGCTCTTTACAATTTTCATTCATCTTTATTTGATAATACCTTGCCGGCTTACCTCTGCTCGATATGACATCGGAGTACTGTAAGAATGTGGCTTGTGTCGGGTGGCATTGGATAAAAGTTCTATCCTATGTTCACCAACCTTCACTGGTTGCAAGGGTCTTGTAAACAGTTCCTCGTAATTTCTAAGAAGCTTTATCAATTGATTTTGTTGATTATCTGTCACACAAATAAGACATCTTTAAGTCATGTGGTTTTTCATGGAATAACCTTTCAGTATGACTAGTTGGCATGGTTTGAACATCCCCAAATTCTTCTTCTCCTTCCAAAATAACATTGACGGTGTCTGATTCAGCGATGAATTCTTTAATCTTGTTTTGATGTACATGCTTAAAACTGTTATCCGGCATCTTAACAAGAAATGAATGCTCATTTTTCTTTTTCGTAATAGTCCTTGGACCTTGCCAGCGAGCTAACAACTTATTTTTAGAGTCTGGAAGAAGGACAATAACTTTGTCAACTGGTTTAAATGTCTTTGAACAAAATCTCAAGTTGCAATAATGCGCCATCTTATCTTGTTCGATTTCAGAGGTTATTTTGGCTCTCAAAGCAGCATCTTCCAATTTCCTTTTGAGATTATCCATACATACTGAAATTGGAGTTGTGTCATGTTGAAGACCTTCTAACTCTCCAGTCCATGTATTCTTTAGAATTGAGAGTGGTCAGGTTTGCGTCCATACAGCTTCAGGTTTGCGTCCATACAGCAGCTGGAATGGGGCAACACCAGTGGTACTATTTGGCACTTCTCGGTAAGTCCAAAGAATGAAAGGAATTTTGGTATGCCATGTTCAGAGGTTCATCGAGAATGACATGATGCAGCATTCGTTTTAAAGTTTGGTTAAAACGCTCCACTAGTCCATTGGATTGAGGATATAAGGGTGTAGAAAATCTTGGACTTGATCCCATTCTCACTTCAAACTCTTTAGTCAGCTCAGAGTTGAAATTAGTCCCATTGTCTGATGCAATGATATTAGGCACTCCAGTTCTCATGAATATTGACAGAGCTTCACATGTTGCTTTGGCTGTAATACTTGTCAATGGAACAGCTTCAGCCCATCTTGTTTGCTGATCTACCAGGCACAACACATATTTATGACCTTTTGAGCTAGGCGGTTCAATTGGTCCTATCATATAAACGTTTACCACTTGAAATGGCAATTCGGGTCTCGCCACAGGTGTTATAGGAGCTCGATCTTTAACTTTAATTTTCATTGTCAATTGGCAGTCTTTGCAAGCTTCACAAAAGTTCTCAACGTCTTTTGAAAGACCAGTCCAATAAAAAGAATATCTTATTCTTATAGCAGTCTTCTTTGCTCCCATGTGACCACCAAATACAGAGCAATGAGCTATTTTAAAACTTCCTTTCTTCGGCATTTTGGTAAAACTAATTGGTTTGTTGTTTCTCCCAGAATTTTTTCTTTATGGAACAAAAATTTGTCTTTGAAATAAAATCCTCCTTTTCCCTCCTTTGTATTTTTCCTAGCTTCCTCTAGATCTTTACAAGTTTCCTGTTCTTGGAGAAATTCCTCAGTTTTTTTACATTTCACCGGAGATTTTTCCCCTTCTGCAACACAAGGTTCATTCATTGTAAATTCGTCAGTAAGGATATCTTCCTTTACTTGTTTTTTGCATATATCATCAAATTCTTCACATTCAACTTTGGAATTGTCTACTACGGATATTTTCGATTCAGAAACAATAGCTCCTGTTAGCACATTTTTTATTTCTGGCGGCAAGAGAACGTCTTCTACGAGGGAAGGAGCAACTGCACAGAGGACATCTTGATGCACGACGTCACCCGTACGTCCCATATATAAACTCATTGGTATGTTTACTAAAGGACATTTCTCTGCAGGTCCAAAAATTCCTTTAATATAAATTGATGGCTTGTTCTCTATAGGGAAATCTACCATATTACTTCTAACCACGGTAATTTCAGTTCCTGAATCTACCAGGGCGGTTTCTTGTTAACATTTATCTGGATTCTTTCTAAATTACACAAGTTTTCACCAATTATGTTTCGTTTGTGAGACATTACTTTGGCCACTACAGCCGTTTCTGATGTCTTTGCTTCCTCCTTTTCTTCACAAATCTCCACTGCAGCTCTATTTACGTTGAACTTCTTCTTTACATCTTGTTCAGCTTTGTTTTTTGAAAGTGTTGGGCGAAACTTCTTCACATGTCCGTCCATACCACAAAAATAGCACACATACTTAGGACGAGTTTTGGAAATTTCTTCTTGGGACTTTGAACTAGCATACTTGTTTTCGGTACGAGGCGTTCCATGATTCTCATATCTTCTGCTATCCCGTTTTAATGGATACTTGTTATAAGTTTGGGTCGGAAATTTAGGTAGTGCACCTGTTTGCTTCTTAAATGACTTGCATACACTTTCATATTCATCAAGCTTGTCAGTCAAAAGTGATATGGTTTGACTATCTTTCGCCATTCATCGACGAAATGGTCTCTTATTTCAATAGGAACTCTTTTCTTAACTTGGTCGGTGATTATAAGGCTCTTATGTCCTTCAAAATCAGTTATTTCAAGTCCGTCGATCCAACCCTGAAAATAATTTGTCACTTCGTAAACAAAATCTCGCCATGTCTTATCGGGATTTCGTTGGTGCTGAACGAATTTTTGCCGAAATACTTCTGCATTCATTTTGAATTTCTTTAATAACACCTCTTTCATGTATCCATAATTTCCAAATTCTTCTTCTGGAATTCTGGCAATCAATTCCACTATGTCTGGCGGCATAAGAGGTAACAGATATGAAACCATATCGTTTTCTTCAATTTTTATCCTTTTGACCTGTCTTTCAAACAATGAAAGATATAACAGAATATCGCATTCCTTTGCATCGAAACGAGGCATCAACTTGGTAAGTTCCATCTGCATATTATTCGGCGCTAATCTTTCTGTTTTCGGCACACTTAGACCTGCTTCTATTCGCAATTTCTCCAGTTCAAATTCCATTTGCTGCTTTTTCGCCTCATTTTCCAATCGTAACTTCTCTGCTTCAACTTCTCTTTCTTTCCTAACCAATTCATTTGCTTCTAACTCTTTTCGGGTATCGATTATTGTTTTTAACAATGATTTAGTAAATTCTTCATCATATGGACCACTACCAGTAATGAGCTCTCGAATTTTCAGTATCGTGACATCAGGTTGCAACGCGATGCCTAATTCTGAAGCCAAAACTAAAAGATCTGACTTTTTTCCTTTCGCTAAGTACGTCATATTTAATGCTAAATATTTGACACTCTTGAACGAATTTATTAAATTAAAATTTCAAAAATAACAAATTCCGAAAAAGTTTTGATTTTATTTCAACCAAAATTAGATTTTCGAACTGAAAATCATAAACTGAATTACTGCGGAAATGACTTAATAAAATTATAAAGTAAGAACACAATGAATTAAACCCAATTATTTCTTAATTTAAAGAAAAAAACAAGAATAACTTCGAAATGATATTTATAAGCAAACTTTGGATTTAAATTTATATCAATATATTCAAAATTCAAACATTAATTTCTTTTCAAATCTTTGATCAAAACACAAAAATATGCAAATATATTAAACAGTAATAATTATTAACATAAACAAAACTTTTTAAATATGTTCTACAAATATACCCTTTTTTAATTCAAAGTTCGAGATAATAAAAAAAATATTTATAACAGTGCACAAAATAAAATTCAAAACATCAAATAATATTCGTTATTTTTAGAAATCAAAAGCAACAAAAAGTTGAGTAATGATTTCGTTACACGTGTGGTTCTTTTCTATCACACCCACAGACTTTTCGACTCCAAATGAGAATCGAAATCAAAACAAATTTATACTACGTGTGATATAATTAACTATTACTTTACTTCAAATAAATAACTTTTTTTTTCAAGTGAGAGAAAAAAAATAACAAATGAATTCATACAGTTTCTAGTGAAATACTTTACCCATGTAAATGAACAATAATAACACACGTTAAAATAATCATAAAATACACAATGATCAATATAATAAAATTTATTTGACTGACATAAAAATAAGTTTGACAAGCAATACACTTTATAATACAGTATAGCCATTTTTCCACTTTGAATTTCAATTCAATTCTGCTGACGCAGAAAAAAAATTATTTATCTATTTTTTACTGGCGTAAAATTTTATTTCGTTCACTAACGCAAGTAATTATATACTTCTAAATATTTATCACTGGCGTGATACCCCCAATCCTACTATTATTCAATTGAGTACTACTGACGCAGAAATTTATTCTCATTTGCTGACGCATCACTGACGTGATACACAAAATTCACACTATTCAAGAGAAGAACCTTTTTAAATACTTAAAACTTAAGCATACTTTTTTTAAAAAAAATATTTCTTATTATCAAATCTTAATAGAGGATCCCAACCAATAAAAATAAATATTTGGCAAACATCACTCACCCGCTTTGCAAGATGGACATCCCTCAAAAAAACATCTATGAAGTTTATCCTGTTTTACCCGCCATTCGTATTTCCTTTTTGTGGCATGGCTCCGCTGCCACCATTGTAACATGACGCCGAGTGATTCACAATCATGTCTCCGAGCTGCAACCTTCTATGGTGATGTTAACATGAAAATTAACAAGATTTCTGATGTCTCATTTATTTAATATTAACAATCACAAACATTCAATACTAAAACATAAATTATAGATACATATATATATTGTCCGAGAGTCTGGGGGTCTCACTCCCCTTCTCGTACCAATCCTCTCTTCCTTCTCCTCATCGCCCACGCTTCCGCTTATCTCCCTGACTGGCGTGCCCTCACAGCATTAATTCCGATAATTTATTCAATTCTAAATCTAACAATTTTAGCGCTCTTAAGTGTTTTAAAATATTGTCCGTAAATTTTCTCACTTCTTTTGATGATTCATGAGTTAATTTCTCTAAAGATAAAATTTAATTTATATGTGAATCCGCTATAAATTTCGTGTTTTTATACCTTTCTTCCAGAGTTTTTAACAGAGAGCTAAAAGTGTCATCTGTTGTTTGAATGGATTTTGCTTCACCTTTTAAAGATACTTGTAAATAATAAAGTTTCTGTGTTTCATTTAAATCATTATTTTCAACAATCAAAGAGTAAAATTGTCTTTTAAAAACATTCCAATCTTCATAATTACCAAAAAATATGGGTAAGGGTATTTCAGGGAGTTTAACCTTAGATGCATTTTGACATTCATTTTTTTTCTCATCAAATTCATTTGTACTTTTGAATTGAGAAATAAGGAATTTCAGCCTTACCTGAAATTAGGATCAATTTTATCCAGGCTCTCTTGAAGCTCCTCTAAGTTGTTCAAATGTTCACCAATATTTACTTCTTCAGGTAAGGCACAATATTCATTTCTCATTCCATCAATAGTCCTATTTATAACTTTAATGTTACCCAACTTTTGTAAAAGTTCTATATGACTTTCAGTTGTTTCCTGATAGTCCTTTGTAAAGGTTTCTAGCTTTACGATTTTTGTTTTGATGGCACTTCGCTGCCGATTCAAAACAGTTATTTGTTGCTTTGCCATAATTTTATTATCTTGTTAGCGCTGATGAGCTCCGGGTCGCTAGGACCAAAAATGTAGGAGCCGTCCTACTAACTAATGAATTCAAGTGGACTGTATTCTTTAATAAAACAACATTTATTCAAACATAACCAAACATTAAAAAGGGATAGCGGAAGACTGACGGCAGGCCCGTCTGTCACCTTCCAATGTTACACTCTTCCAAAATTACGTAAACAGCTCCCTCACTTGGGTGAGTAGGAGCGCCATCTATATCATAAGGGAGGTCTTAACAAAGTGTTCAGCAATGAATGGACTCTAAACAAAAATTCTTAGCCTGATTGATAAGGCGTTTAAAATTTTTCTTTAAAATATTTTTTTATCAAATATCAAAAAGTGTCTCATTGTAAATCAAGAGCATATCTGAACTCTTTTTTGAGCAAGAGATGGAAATGCACCGCAGAGAAGTTACTGATGAACTTTCCGATAACTTTTCTGATTGCAAAGTTTAAAAAATCCTTTCAGCTCACCTTTTATCATCACTAAATAATAATTGATTGCGATCAAATAAAAGACACAAAACAAATTTATGAATTCATCGACAAAGGCTGATCGAATTCGGAATAAATTCTTTCGCTAAGCGATCTCCAGCTACAATTTAATATTTCGATCATGAAATCAAACTTTAAATCCTCTTCTCTTTTCCTGGAAAATAATGCCGAAGAAGTGTTGCTGTAGACAGCCACATCCAACCATCAGCCCTTCACACAATGGAGCTCGAGAATAACTGCCATTCATTTGAACCGATGCAGGCCAAAATGGGGGAATTTGCCTTTTATTTTGGATAAGCACTGAAGTAAAAATAGATTTCTAATTTAATGTATAGGATTTCAGTTCGCACATTATATCGAACTTTATTCTGAAGAACTTTTTAATCGTTTTCTCCTTCCTTTATTACCTGCTTCGATTTTAATTTCAGAAAAGGAACTAGGCTTAACGTAGGAAAGGTAGAAGTAAAATAAAAACTAAAATTAAATCTAGTCAAGTTCTTTGTCCATACTGAGCAAGTGTTCCTATACTTAAAGATTTTAATAGTGCCAAGTTCTTTAGGTTAGGTTGGATTTCACATACGTTCATTTAGGATATTGTATTTTAGTTTTAACGATGTTTCTAAGAAGAAGTACTTTTCATTATATCTGTCCTTAAAGACATTTATAGAGCTTAATAACAAGACTTCTGTTATTAAGCTCTATAAATTCAAAGGGAAATATCATGATCGAAAAACAGATTAATTTTAATTGTGACAAACAAACATCAGGTTATGTTTGGATTGATGTCACGCGTTAGTGTCAACGAAAGTGCTAATAATTGAATGTTGTCAATTCCTGTCTTTCTGGAAAGTAAAATGGAGTTCAAACGCCTTGCAACAGGATTTGTCTCTTAGTTTATATCGAGGCGTCAATATTTATTTATAAAAGTTTCAATTGTATAAGGGGTGATGAAATGAAAAGGTAATAGTTAAATATTACACCATGGGAGAACGTAGCGAGACATGTCGGTGTGTGATTGGAGTCTTTGGCTACGGGGACACCCGCGTGCACAGCAGAGGCTCTTATCAAAGGCTGCGTCCAAATGATGCGGTTGCAATATTTGACGATTGAGAAGCCGCGAGGTGTAATCCTATTTCTGACAGTTGAAGATGAGAAACCAGTGAAAGCACGAGTCATCACCTCCCCCTGAAATATTCAGAACCGTACCATCAGCATGAAAGGTGTTTCGACGTTTAAGGTGTGATACTTGTACGAGCACAGAAAAACCATAAACTCCGATGTGTACTGTGAGACACTCCGACGCCTACGCAAGTCAATCAAGATCAAAAGACCAGGGCTGCTCACGAAGTGTGTGGCTCTGCTCCATGATAACGCGCGTCTACACGTCTCCAGAGTCACACACTTGGAACTGGCCAAGTTCAAGTGGGAGACGTTGGACCCTCCGACCAACAGTCCGGACACATCGATCTGCGATTTCCATGTGTTTGGTCCACTGAAGAAACACCTGAAAAGGAGGCGCTTCAATTCGGACGACGTACTCAAGGACGCTGTGAAGGACTGGATCCCGTCACTGCCACAGAAATTCTGAGAACAAGGAATCCTGCAGCTTGTTCATCAGGGGGATCGTTGTGCTCAAGCCTATGGTGTGTATTTTGAATAAAGTCTGCATTTGAACCCCCCCTATGTCGTTTCGTTCATTTGATCATCCCTTATATGTGTATGTATTTCAATAAATTTAAAAGTATTAATTAGCATATTACATAAGATTTTAGATTATCTGGTTCTTATGCATTATCCCGTCCACTGTGAATCTGCTGAAAATTATCTCGCCAAATGTTGAGATTTAATTCCAAATGTTGCAGTTAAGTCATATTCGTTATTGTATTTAAACTGATATTTTAACTTATGATTTTTACCTCCTGCAAGTTTTAAACTTATGTATAAAAATTGCAATTTGATTTAAGAATAGAGTTTTAATCCACTTGTCTTAATGAAGCTATGAGTAAACTGCAATATTTTCATTCATCATGTTTTGAAGGAAAAGATAAGAAGTGCAACATTTTTGCGAGAATGGCAACGGGAAAGTTCCTCTTTCTCTCGTGAGATTTTAAATAACTTTACATTTCTTTCATGATAAAACTATAAGGCCTAATTGTTTTATAAATTATAAGTTATTTTTATGCCCTCTGGATATAAATTATTTAATTTAGCACGACGTTTTTAAAATTACTGCAAACCCAATCAGCTAGTCCTTTGGAATCGATTGTAAAAATTTCCACAATTTTTTTATATTGCATGTAACATAAACTTTTCCGAATAACTCATAATTATAATTGGAAATTTTCTTAAAAATAATTGCATTAGAAGTAATGTGGGCGGTTTTTATACAAATTATTATAAGTGAAATTCATAAAAAAAATATTCACTTAAAGAGCATTAAGTAAAAGCTAATAAACATTTCAATACATACACTGCTGGACAATTGCTAAGGACGGATAACACTATCATCCATAGGAACCACAAAATGAAAGGAAGCAAAATGTGGAAAATTAGAATAAGTGCGGGATATAGTAAGAAGTATGCGTATGAAAAATTTTTTTCCATGTCTGTTCATCACGTGATAGCGTTCATAAGAGTTTTAAAGGTTTTGACGAGTGTGGACAGTTGTTGTTTCAAGTCAAAGTTTTACAGGAAAGATGTAATAGACGAACTTGAAATTTTTGGCATGTCTTCCCGGCATCACTTATATGATTTTATGCGTGACCGAATCATTGGAAAGATCGAAGAAGGGCGAAAAATAACAGATGTTGCCAGGAAGTTCGACATCGCTCACAGCGTAGTTTCACGGCTGTGGAAGTCATTTAAAACTACTGGAATGTGTAGTAGGCGGCACGGTAGAGGTCATGTTAGAAGTAAGACAACTGCAGAAGACCGATTTATCGTCCTATCAGCAAAATGGAACAGAGCTCAGCAGGTGGCAAATCAATTTCTTTCTGCCTCAGGAAAACAAATCTCTTGAAAAACTGTTGTCAGATGTTTGAGGGGAGGAGGGCTATATGCACGCAGACCTGTTGTGTGTGTCCCATTGACAACACAACATCGTATTGCCCATTTGCAATGGTGTCGTGAGCATCGCAAATGGACTGAACAGGACTGGGCATGCGTACTATTTACAGATGAGAGTAGGTTCAGTCTGTCATCGGATTGTAGACGCCAACTGATCTGGCGCAAGAGTGGTACTGCTTATCATCCAGAAAATATCCAGGAAAAGGACCGATATCCGACATGCAGTGTCATGGTGTCGGCCGGCATTATGATCAATGGCCGCACGCTCCTGCATGTGGTTGCGAATGGGACTATGAGGGGCCAACGATACATTAATGAAGTTCTACTTCCTCATGTTCGTCTTTTCTGTGATGCTGTCGGTGATAAATTTGTTTTTATGGACGACAAAGCAACATGTCATCGAACACTTGCTGTTCAGGATTGCTTAGACAACGAGGGTATTCAACACCTCGTATGGCCATCACGTTCTCCAGATCTAAACCCCATTGAAAACGCGTGGGATGCTTTGGGGAGGCAAGTTACTGGTCGAAATCAACCTCCGACAAACAAGAACACCCTCATCCGTGCACTCACAGAGGAATGTGATAAATTGCCTCAACAGCTGCTGGATAATGTCGTGCAAAGTATGATAAGACGTGTGGAATGTTGCATCACACTCCGCGGTGGACATATCCCGCACTGATACCTTTCTTCAAGGTGCCTGCTGACTTTTAGATGCGTTGTTCCATTTTTCCGTATACAGCATCAAATGAACATTTTTTTCTTTCAGATATTTCACAGATTTTGTACTTTCCAAAACAATAAATGTTCTTTATTCTAAAGTCTGAACAGTATGGCAACTATATTTTATCCTACTAGGTCTCATGTCTCGCTTAATGTTATGCTACATTGCAATTTGTGATCCGTCCTTAGCAATTGTCCAGCAGTGTATAATAAATATTGCCCCAATATTCAGAAATAAATATCCTGCTATAAAGGAAAGAATATTAAGAACTTTTAGAACCTTTAAAATCCTGGAGCAATCAAAATGCTTCGACAAAAGGTCACCAATGAATAAATATCCATATTAAAAATATATTTCCTGTCCTCTTTTCATTAAGCCAATGTTTTGTGCTCACACACACAAGCTCTTAATCTAATTATTTACAGCAGTTTTTTTCTTTTGTAATAAAAAGTTTACAACTCAATTGGTTCGTTTTTATACTTTGTTGCCCATAAGCTGTATTCATTTATCATAAAAATTGACATGTCAAACTTTTGTACAGAATTTTTTTCTTCGAAGAGAACAGCCTTTGGCTAGAATTTTGTCACAAATTCTGTAAATTAATTGTTCAACGGCAAAAAAGTAGGCTTTCTTGTAGGAAAGATAACACTCATTGTAGATTTGCTTGTATCTAAATTTCGACTTCCGTACGAGAAATTTGCAGTTCCTGTAAAAATACGTAAATTGTAAAAAATCTGAATAAGGATATTTTTAGAGCAATATTTAGACGGTTGTTGAGACTTGTATCGTACATCTTCTATGCTTTTATAATCTAAACAATTGGATATCTTGTACACACATCATTTTATTTCTTGTTAGCATTTGAAATGTTTTCAAACATATTTGTCTAAGAATTTTCATTCAACACACATATTTTTTCCAACTGTTCTAATTGAAATGAAGTTTTTGTTGAATCTGATGTTTTTAAATTCTAGTAAGAAATTTTAATGTAAAACACGACTCCACATGTATAAAACACTTGAAAGTCACGCAGTCGAGATCCTATATTTGTCTTCTGTATTTATGATTTTATAAACAATTAGATTTGAAAGAATTAAACTCTAACTGAGCTAAATCAAGATTTTCATGTGAATATTAATTTTATTTTAATACAGTTAAAAGTAAAAATGAACAGTCAAAAGAAAACCCCAAAACATTCCTTAAAGTATTGGAAATTTTGAGAGACAGAAAGTTCAGTTCATGGATTCAATTCCAGCTTAACTGTAAATGTTTGTAGTAGATCAGAGTCCATTTTAAGTTTCTATAATGTTAATATGTATTTAATTATATTAGGATATTTTTAAAAGTAATATTTTTTAATTTAAAGAACTAACGAATTTTTTTAAATGTGCAATTTCTTATTTCCATATTTTTTTAATAAAAAGTTTTAATAATCTTAGTAAATATTAGCCAAAACGTTTTCCTATATAGAGAATATCTGGATGGAATTTTTAACTAAACTTTAGGTAAATTTCCCAAATAATTAACAGATCGAATCAAATTAGAAAATAATTCCAAAAACAATATTTTACTTATGCGTGCCAATTAATTTGTAAGTAAAAAATATGAAGTATATTTTAAAAAGGAAACACATTTGCGATCTATTTTGTGTGTGATCGAAGAATGAATTCAGATCATTCATATTTTGATCGTAGAATGAATTCAGACCATTCATATTTTGATCGTAGAATGAATTCAGATCATTCATATTTTGTGATCGTAGAATGAATTCAGATCATTCATATTTTGATCGTAGAATGAATTCAGATCATTAATATTTTGATCGTAGAATGAATTCAGATCATTCATATTTTGATCGTAGAATAGGAATGCAATTACAGATTAACGTAAAAATGAGCTCTAGTTCTTAATGATTTCCATTCCGTATGTATTTCAATTAGAGAGCGTTGAGTTGGTAGCCGAACAGTTAGCACTCTAGTCTTCGATTCAACAGTTGCGAGGGCTGCGACATAGTAAGCGTGATATGGGAGCATACTTTAAACTGATCTAGTTAGTTATCGTGTGCAAGCAATTACCATTAAACGAACAACTGATTCGATAAGAGAGTTGCAGATACTTCGAAATGCTCTAACAAAGAAGTTGCTGCACCATCATGCTCCCCTGAACCTAACTCTGCCAGATAGGTAGAAACAACCCGGATGGAGTGTTCGTGATTTTGAAGCAGGGACCCAGCAGAAAACCCACAATGCTTGGCCTGCCACCCCCAGAGGTACCATTACACTTGGAGAACATTGCGACTATGCCAAGTTTTAACGTCTCTCAGTCGCCTTTAGCGAATAAGACATATCTTCATTTAATCCGGGATTCGAACTCACAACCTTCCGATAATGAGAACGGGGCACTAAAGAAGTTCTAAAAGCAAAATTATTAATTAAATAAACTGCAGTGTGATTTTTGTAGTGCATTCGGTAACGCTTGACGCAGCTGAAGGATTAGCTCTGCGGTTTTTAAATCAGCAGTTCAATCCTCATGCCTGAATTCTAATTGAGATTTGAAACATAATTTTTGCATTATTGGTTCTAGAGTAATTAGCTTTTCTTGCAAAAATCTATCAAAAATGGTAATAAAACAAAAAATATATATATATTCTCTGGATTGTTTTAGACAACATTCTCCTTGATAATTTTAATTATGCAAAATTGTTTGCTTCATTGACAACTGGATAAGATTCAGACCAAATTTTGAAACTTTTTCCTTATCAAAAATTTGATATATTTTCTATCATCTTTTAATATTCTTTTCGAAATATAAATGTACCTGATTTAGAATTTACTTTTAGTTTAGAAAAAAAAAGATACATTTGTTACTTTCATTTACGACTGGAAATTGGTATTTATTTTTAATGATTTTGTAATAAAAAATTAATAAGTATGGGGAAAACTGTGTGAAATCCTATTCTTAAAAGGGTAGGTTTTGAATCCTATCGATGTTATGTGATATCGATGTGCCATTCTATCGATGTGCAAAACATTGGACATAAAATGATTGTTTAAACTGAACATCAAAAGGCATTTGTATTAAAATGAATACAATTGATTTATTATTTGTTAAAATTTTAATTCAAAAATATAGTTCCACTGACTGACAATAAAGAAATACATCTTTGCGGCGGCTTAATTAGATATCCCTAGGAGTATGGGTTGTGTCGTCTGAAACGAATTTAAGACAGCAATACGCCACCTTCGGAAATTTCTTGGAAATAACACTTAATCTTTGACCACACCCATCAATCTATTTAGAATTAAATAGAAATAAAACTGAAAAAAAAATTTCCCAACATTTTGATGAGCATTTTTTTAAACTTGGTTTCATCATTTAAGTGCTTCCGTAATCACATATGAAATAAAAAAATTTTTTAAGAAAACACGACGCAATTAAGCAACTACTTTTCCGAAGCATCCATGGCAGTTAGTTCTCCCTTTAGGAAAGTCCATGCGGCGTGGCGAGCGAGAAAACATTCACAAAATAGGGAATCATGTGGCATCATTTCAGCATATCGAAAATATTCACCTTTAATGCGTTAAAAAAGCAATTTAAAAAAAACGCGAATTTTTTTATTCTTCATCTCAAGGTTTAACACAAAATGTTGTCGAATTTTCGACCCCATTTTTTTTCAAATTTCGTTTTTCAGCGGCGATTCTTTGCGAATAAATAACGGTGTCCAAAAATTTTGCCTCTTCTCGAAGAACAGAAACTGTTACGGCAGCCGGATTACCTATTCTGTGCACTCCGAGCGCTTTATTGAACAACTTCAGCACATTGTTTAAGGCTACTTGTGTTGGTTTCGGAAATCTCCCCAGCTACGTGAATCTTCAACTCATTAACCTTTTTCTCATTCAAGGAAGAATACCACATTTCTATGAATAAAATTAATTTCTATTTTCTTTTTTTTAAAAAAAACTTACTTTTAAATTATCCTTTTACTGGATATATTCATTTATTTTATAAACGATATTGAACTTTTTTTGCAATGCATGCATTCTTTGGTTTTATTCAAAAGTGATTTTCGTATTTGACATTATTCTTAATGTCAAAGGGAGGTTGCATCTCGAGCACATACTCAAAAGGCCCAAAACATTCAACAGCCACCTGAATAGCCATTCTTAAAATAAAAAATGTTTTTGTAAGCAATGCAAAAGTTCTAGTTCTTAAATATACTAATACATCTTAAACAACAACAAAAAAAAAAAATATGGCTGCCACAAAAGTAAGATTTAATCTTACTTTTGCAACTGCCAAAGCTTATTTTGCAAAAGTAAAGTTTGGAATTAAATATTTTAAAAATGTAAAAGTTTTGGCTGTTGTTGTTGCTTATCTCGGGATTATTCAGCAAAGCTATACAATCCCCATAAATCCGAAAATACCTAAGAGATCTAAAAACCAGAACAAGACCCGCGAACCTCTCCCTTGCTAAAATTTAGATACAGCAAAATATAAGCAGAGGAAGCCATGTCAGCTTTGGCACTCCGGGCGTATTTGTTAACCTTTTTAATCGGAAATGAAAACTTTTGTGTAGCCACTCAAGAAGCACGAAAAAAGTTTTGGTTGCTTAAGAAATATCTATTACTTCTTAAACTGCTAAAATTTACTTTTGCGTTTTTAAAATATTAATTTCTGCGAGAAATAATTTTGCTGATGTGAAAAGATTATTACTATCATAAACTAATGATTGAAAAGTTATTACTTTCTCTGTATAAGGATAAAATATAAAAATTTTGTATTTAATAATGAATGGAATTATTCTGATAATTCATTCCTTATTTCTTTTAATTCCTTCCATTTGTAAAGAAAAAAAAATAGGACAAAAATAGTAGAATATTTCGTTATAATGATGTATTGAATGGCAAATAGAATTATATTATGCCTATAACTACATCTATTATTAAAGACTTGTTTTAAGCAGGATTAATCAATCTTTTTATTCCTTTTAAATACGCAAAGCGATCGATAACTACTATCTGTCACGTGATTCACACCAAGGACCGTCAATGACGTAACAGAACAATCTCTTTTTAAATTAAAAAAGACTATTGTATATTTTCTATCCTTTTTAAAAAAGCGTGGCTGCCCTCTTCAGCAAAAATGACTGCTTGCTCTCCTACACTTTCAAAACATGTGAAACATGTATACAATTAAATAAATATACCAATAATAATGCTTCTGACAAGTCATACTTTGAAGATAATTCAAACACATAAGCATTATTTTTTCAAATAAAACAAGAAATGCTTCATAAAAAATTAATTTCACTTGAATAGAAGACCTTGCTTTTCCAGATAACATGAAGTTGTGTGTTTATCTTATGGGAATTTTATAGATTTGGGGCCACGGCATCAAAGATTTTATTTATCTTCTTCATCAAGTATTGAAAATTTGGCGAAGAAAGAAATTTTATCATTACCAAAAAATATTTGAAATGTAATAATCAGGGTAATATCCAAAATGTTCATTTTGCAATTTCAAAACTTTATTCTCGGCATTTCAGAATAACAATTGACTTAATATCGGATATGACAGATCATTTTATTGAATTTATTCGGTATACAGAAGGAGAGGCAATACCACATTTTCGAGTATTCCTTGATTTAAAAACGCTTCATGCAGGGAATGAATTGCAAAACAGATGTACTGGAAAAAAAAAGAATTAGATTTTACAAGACCTAAGTTTATATGAGTTAATAAGACTGACTGCAAATGTAAATTACGTTATAATATTATGCAAAGAAAAGTTTTTGAAATGAATCTGTTTATAATAAGGTCTCTTTTGTGCAGATCATTTTTTGTGATCAGGTAGCTTGAATGCCTATGATGGGTCTTTTCCCACAGATTCTTTATTATTTATTTTAACCTTTCATAATTTTTCTCCTTTTTACAAGGCAGTGGCAGAAATTTAGTTAGGTAAATAAAAACTGTATCCACAGTCAGAGATTTGCAGTTATTTCACTAATATTTAATATAATTGTAATCATTTTAGCTTATGTGAATGATTTGGCTTATTTCTTTCGTCGCTAAACAATAATTGCTTTATACGCAAAATATTAGACCAAGATTTGCTGCTTAAAAGGGATTCCGAATCATTAAGTCCTCTTCTGAAGTCAGAATCGTACTCATGAACTGTTTAGCCAAAGGTCAGAAAAAAAAGAGAAACAGGCAGCTGTCTACTTATCTACTCAAAATACCACATTAAAGTATAATCTAAAAGCAGATTTATAACAAAAATGCATGAGTTTGAAATCGCCGTACTTTATGGTTACACATTTTAACTAACAATTATGATAGCAATTAACATTACTTGTGATGGTTATAACAATAAAACTATTTAATTTATAATTTTACAACATGTATGATAGTAAATTTTCTTTTCCTAACAAATACCAAACTTTTCATGAAATTCAATTATTCAATCGTTATAACCGAATACAAGAAGCATTATCTTTTTTCCCAATGTTTTATGGAAATGAATAACTTGATCCGTAAAATATAACTGAAGGTGCACGATTTCCACCAGTGCTTTCGATATCGATGAATTTAATCGCAGATCAACAGTAAATCCGCTTAGTAACGCTGTCTTTTCTGTAGTAACAGCATTAGAGCCACCTAAATTCAAAAATCAAAAGAGTTTTTAATTGGAAGTATGAAGTTGTATTGCATATCACAGTCTGTGTTTTTTGACACAAAAAAACGTTTCAGTTGTTTTACAAGTATCAATTCACAAGTTCAACTGTATCAGTTCAGCCACTCTCGTGTTTCCATTGAGGAAAAAAAATTCATATTGAACGTAGAAGTGCGAGCAACCCAAGTCTTTCAAACCCATTCTGACAATAATCTTCAACTTGTGTGCGCGTGTGTTATTAAAGTAGAAGAAATTTCCCCCTGGGTATATCATTATGAGTTTCACATTAAGTTGTTTTCTCCTTTTCATCATTTTCATATTTCTTGTGCCTACTGCGAAACAATGACTGAAATTTTGATTTAGTAACGAAATAGATTACAGGTTTTTGCTGCTCTTTATATTGGATAAATTCTTGTCGAGCGGTTAATAATAATAATTTATCCTTTTTAAGAGAACTATGAAAGAACTTGACAAATTGTTTTCTTATCAGGAGATTTTTATAACAACTTGGAATTCCACCTAAAATAGTTCTTTAATAAAATGATGTTTATTGTCACACAATGTCATTATTTTTAATTTTAAAACTGGTTTCAAAAGGAAATTTTGTATGTTTTTGACGGATTTTTTTAAGTACAATATGTGTTATAAAATTATTCAAACTTTGATAACATGTAATTTATTGGTTAAATGAAATTTATTAAACGTTTATTTTATCTTAAGAATATTGGGGTGTATTTTTTTGCATTTTAATGCTACAAAGCTATGTTATTTTCCGTTGAAAAACCTCGATATTTATTAAATAAAAAACCAATAGTTACAAAACGCTTTATTTTAAAAGTATCTTTATAATGTGTTTCTTTTTTATTTGTTTTATAAATTCTATGTTTAATAAGAGAGGCTTCAGTTTTTCTTTTATTTTGCGAAACAAAAAAAGAAGGAAAAATATACACCTTAGAGTCTAATTTCCTTTAGAAAGCTATTTTTAAATAAGTTTCATGCTTGCACTTAAGAGTTCGGTAACATATTATAGTTTGCATTGAACTTTCCCGGGAGGATTTACCATCAGATCCCCTACTAGTCATCGACTTGCTGACCGTCAACAATTTATTGGAGTTGATCTGACAAATGTCATATCTTTAAAGAGGATAAAACCCAACAACAACAACAAGAGTTTGTCATAACTGTAAAGGAAAAATGCATGTATATCTGTCTTAGTCACTATTTGTTGTCAAACATTTTTTTAAAAATTTTTTAAAACACAATTTTTTTATAATGTTATTATGATGTCAAGAAATTAACTACAAATAGTAAATTTAAATATTTGCAAAATATAAGAATTATATAAATTTGATATTATAAAAAATAATGCTAGAGTAGTCCTATCTATTTATAACAATAAAAAAATAATTGTAAGCCTTAATTTAAATTGACTCGTAGTTGTTAGCGCATTTCGAGTTCATATTTCTATCATCAAACGAAAATAAATATTCTCAACGGATTTCTGCTTATGAGAGCAAAATTACTTTAATAATTAATTTAAAATTTACTACTAATTAATTTTAAGAGATTTTCAAAAATTAGCAATTTTAAAAAAATTTATAGGATTTTTCTCCAAAAATAATAATGGTTTTTAAGCATTTTAGAAATGATGATGTTCAAATAAATGAAAAGGCACCAAAGTTATATGAGTAAAAAATCTATTATAAATATGGTGAAGAACCTTCTTTGACATGCAATACAACTTGAATTTATTTGCAGATTTAAATTCTGAGCTCTGTTTAAAGGGATTTCGCAAACATTCAGATAGTTTCCGATTCTAAACTGAATGCTCTGATCACAAGGATTCCGTCCTATTGAAGCCCAAGGATGATGTTTTACTTCATTTTCTTTCTTATTTTTCAAACCCCAACTCAGACTGAATGCATGGGAATATTGTCAGCTCGGAAAATTCTATCATCGGTTAGAAAGAGATTTCAAACTAGACTTGATCAGTTAATACTTTTTAATAACTCTAGCGAGGGATTTTACATTTCAGAATTAAGAGAGAAAAAAATTGCAACAGAGACTCCATGCGGGACAAGTGGAAAAAGTCAATCACAAAGCTTGGACAAACAAAATAATCGTGATTTTGATTTCGACCCTCTTCTCGCTTGACCTTCTGTCCATTTTTTTTTTTTTTTTTTTTTTTTTTTTCCGAACCCAAATATGCAACTATTTTCTTGTAGCAGAAAGCTTGTGCATGAACACACCACCCTGTGTGTAGCCCCCAATTAATATCTACAAATGAGGTGAAAGCTGTGGGCTAGGGGAATTTCAGTAATTTTGAAGAGGGACCAAGTAGAAGTTCCCAATACTTAGACTGCCACCATCTGATTTCACTTGAAAGATACTGTAACCATGATTAATTTAACTTTACTGCCCTTTAACTTTGGTTCTGTTGGTATTCAAGTTCACTACTTTCCGATACTTTGAACCAACCTGACAGCGGCGTTTTCAGAAAGATAATTAATCGAATGTGCAAAACAATTTCACCGGGATACTCTATGGACAGCTTTGGGCATTAACATCTGTAATAAGATGACTGAAACTGTTATGTTTGTTCTGTTATTTTAAATATTTTTTCACTTTGCGGATGCCTTTTTAAAGTTTTGAAATTTCGAAGCTATATTTACATGACTAGGCAAAAAGAAAAACCCCAGAAAATATGCTGTTTTTTAAATGGATATTTTATAAACACTCGCTGTGTGTGTATCTCGCTGTGGTATTAAATTATAAATCAAAAGGTCCCACATTTTTAAAAGAGAAATTATGCTACTTGCGTCAAACACACACAGTTTTTTGTGTTTTTCCGAATAATTAAATAGCCAGTGAGTAAAGAATAAGTAGAATTCCATCTGAGTATTGGAGCTTAACATAAAAGAAAAACTTTGACGACACAAATTAATAAAATGTGCAAAAACACGGATAACTGTCAAAGGTTCTTATATCAAACTATTAAACTGTATAAAAATTACTTTCATCGTTTAATTTTTATTGAGGTAATAGAATACTTTTCTGAACTGTTTATTACAATAGGAATAACAATTTTGAATGATCCATCCAAGTGTCCTACAAATATGGACCAGTAATTGATCCCAGATTTGCATTTCAAGATTACTTTGCTTTCATATACATAAACCAAACCCATCCATAATTAAAGGATTTTACTCAAAAGAAAAATTTTAAAATAATTTGAGGAGAATTAATACCATTAATCTACATTTACTTTATATTATAATAATATCTCTATAAATTAATGAATATATTTCTTAATATAGCTTATAGTACGCACTGCCTCGTCTTTTGTTCGAAAACGTAAAATCACGGTCGTTGTCAGAAACATTTACAATCAAGTGGCAAATAAATATTTCGAATAATCAAATTTACTATTTTCAACAAATAGAAATATTTAAATAGTATTTCTTAGTAATTGATTAAGCAAAGTCTTATATTGTAGTTTGTTGTGTTACCAATGTAGTATATATAAAAATAGTAAAAAGGAATTTTTCTATAAATGTTTGAAACCATAAAATAGTTTCTTAAATAATCGCATTTTAATATTTTATTGTTTTAGTTTGTAGTCAGGAATCACATGAGTGTTATTTTCTGAACTGCAAGAAAATTTGTATGCATCATAAAGACAAAAAGCTTATAGATTTAGCTCAATTTTTATTCTAAAATTATTTTCTTGCAAACATATCATCTTCGTTGCAAATATATCATGAAAGATCAAGCATAAGCGCATTAGATGCTTCTAAGATCCAAGATTAGCGGCGCAGTTCATCATCTAGGTCAACATTTGAAGAAGCTGTCTTCATTGCCAAAGCATCTGAAGCAGTTGTCTTTTAAGCTTCAGCGGTGACACGTGTTTGCTTATATTTATCAGTGTACACATTGAATCGTTTTGAGTAGCTTTAGCTAAGATCCATGCCTAGTGGCGTGGTTCATCATCTAGCTTAGCATTTGAAGAAGCTGTCTTCAATGCAAAAGCCTCTGAAGCAGTTGTCTTTTAAGCTTCAGCGGTGACACTTGTTTGCTCACATTTATCTGTGCACGCATTGAATCGTTTTGAATAGCTTTAGCTAAGATCCATGCTCAGTGGCGTGGTTCATCATCTAGGTCAACATTTGAAGAGGCTGTCTTCATTGCCAAAGCATCTGAAGCAGTTGTTTTTTAAGCTTCAGCGGTGACACGTGTTTGCTTATATTTATCATTGTACACATTAAATCGTTTTGAGTAGCTTTAGCTAAGATCCATGCCTAGTGGCGTGGTTCATCATCTAGCTCAGCATTTGAAGAAGCTGTTTTCAATGCAAAAGCCTCTGAAGTAGTTGTCTTTTAAGCTTCAGAGGGGACACTTGTTTGCTCACATTTATCTGTGCACGCATTGAATCGTTTTGAATAGCTTTAGCTAATATCCATGCCCAGTGACGTGGTTCATCATCTAGGTCAACATTTGAAGAAGCTGTCTTCATTGCCAAAGCATCTGAAGCAGTTGTCTTTTAAGCTTCAGCGGTGACACGTGTTTGCTCATATTTATCTGTGCACACATTGGGTAGCTTTAGCTAAGATCCATACCTATTGGCGAGGTTCATTATCTAGGTGAACATTTGAAGAAGTCTTCATTTCCAAAGCATCTGAACCAGATGTCTTTTAAGCTTAAGCGGTGTAACCTGTTAAAAAGCGAGGATCAGTACAGCGCATGCGCGCCAGATTCTGCCGTTCTCCTCCTTTTCGATTATATTGTTTTTGTTTACTTTAGTTACAAAAGTGTATTCTCAGAGAGACAACACTTTGAAGGTGCGCTTGTGGCGGCGCCCGCCAATGATATTGTCATGATTATTAAGTTGAAATTTGTATTAAAATTTATGTAAATAGTAAAATTTATGTATTCTTAAAATTTAACCTCATTAATAAATTAAATTGAAATTGCCATCAATTGCCTTGCCACCTCCGTACGCTACAGCTTTAAATGGTGCCATCGGTGCGGACAGAACTGTTTCGAATAATTCTGAAGAATTAATTAGTGATTCTTAGTAAAATTTATTTCTGAGAAGTGTTGTCATCCCGATAGCAGAAGAAAAATTGATAGCAACCTGCTATTGATATTTGTTGAGTTTGATTTCTTGGTTTCGATTTCGACCCTTGGAATCAGAAGATTTAGCATCACGCTATTTTGGAGTGGAAAGAAAAAAGGATTTCCAGTTAAATTCCCACCCGTGAAATAGAAGAAAAACGGTTAGTTCCAACCCTTGGGAAAAAAAGCATCCAGCTTGAAGTATTAATTCAATCCATAGAACCCTGCTATTTTGATGTGTTTCCTGTTATGCTTTATTCCATCCAGTGGAATAGAAATATTCTGTTTTGATTCCAGCCCTTGGAACAAAAAGAAAATAGCTTTCAGTTCGTGATTTAATTCCATCCGAAATTTTGTGTTGAGAATTTAAGAAATATTGCGCTACTTCTGATTTTTGAATCCATCCTGTCCAAGTATACCGTTTTGGAATTGTGTGCCTGAAAATTTCTGTTCTTGGAATCAAGAAAAGTGTGATAATCAAGAAGTGTTATCCGCGTGTGTTTTTTTCGGTAAAATCTCGAAAAAAGAAAAAAAAGTGAAAAAAGAAAGTGAAATTTCGTGTGAAAGTGAGAGTTCGAAATCAAATTCAAAATCGAAAATAAGTGAAAAAAAATATATACATATATTTAAATATAATTATTTCACTTTAAATGTTGATGTAATTTGATAAGAATTATTTTTGGGTTTAAAAAAACACCGAGAAAGTGTGTTTGTTATTATTATTATTTTTTTTAACTCGGTGAAGAAGTTTTGTTTTGAAGGATTAGTGCAAACATTCTTAATTTACATTAGTGTTTTGTATAATAAAATTGTGTATATGATATATAATTTCATCAATTTTATATATTGTTAGTTAAAATTTCTTTAACATTTGCAGAAATATTTCATTAGAATTATTTTCTTATTGGGTACCCTATCCTGTTTAGTTTTGATTTGTGACGTTATAAATGAAAATCTCTCCTAATAGTATTTTCGTTTTTTTGACATTTAAGTTTGAATAAATATAATAGTTGGTATTTATATCATATATATTTGCATACTATTACTGATAAATTTTGATACCGAATTTGTTTATTTCTAGAAACTCGTATTTAAATTGTTATTATTCTTGTATGCAAGCTTTTAGTCTAGAGGTCATCTGCTAAGTATATCGTAGACGAACAGTACAGGTTTGAACGAATTTTTGTAGAATTAATTTTGGCTAAGAGAAGAAAAATTAAATTTTAAGGTATATATGTTTAAACCATTGCTGTGTGCTTGAAAAAGTGAAACAAATTTATTATATTAAGTATTGAAATTTTATCCTTAGTTTAAATATAATATAAAATATTTTAAGTTAGATATTATTTCATTGTTTTAAAAATATTTATATATTTTGTGTGCATAATAATAGTAGATTAGTTTTGTTTTCCAACTGAAAACAAAAATTAATTTATGAAATATTATAATTTCATGTGAAGTTGAAACAATCAATATTGTTAATTAAGTATTTGGGTTTTGTTAGAAACGTGTTAAATTAGGCGTAGATTAACCATTAATTATGTCATTCTTGGGAAAAGGTAAACAGCAGGACTTGTTAGCTTTAGCTTCGGAGCTCGAGGTAGATGTTAAATCAAACTTATCTAGTATATCTATTAAACGAGCTATTATTAAAAGCCCTAACTATGAAGAGGACTTTGTGAAAGAATTGTTCCTTTCTAGAATCGACGAAAGTAAAAAACAAGAACAAATAGAAACTAAAGAACGGAGAAAAGAAGCTGAGAGAGAACTTAGGAAAGCTGAAATAGAAGCTGAAGAACGGAGAAGAGAAGCAGAGAGGGAATATGAATTAGAAAAATTGAGATTAGAAGCTCAATTGAAAATTACAAATGGATCCCCCAGCGAAGTTGCGCAACAGTTTCTTAAAGATCTTGAAGGAATGATCCATAGATATGATGGAAAAGAAGATATTAGTGTATATTTAATTCTTTTTGAACGCCAGGCACGTCGTGCCCAAATACTTAATCGCGGGTTTCCTATTTGTTAGGCTTACTGCCATATGAAATCACTCAAATAATTGCACATGAGCCAGAAGAAGAAGCACAGAATTATGATTATGTTAAGTAAGTTTTATTTAAAAGATTTAAATTGACCCCAGAGAAGTTTAGACAATTGTTTGTAAAACATCAAAAGGAAAATGATGTTACTTGGATAGATTATTATCATGAACTTTATAATTATTTTTATGGATGTATCAATGGACTTAAAGTTGATACTTTTGAAAAGTTAAGTGATTTAATCCTAACGGATAAGATTAAAAAGAGAGCTCCACAAGAATTTAAAGAATTCTATTTAGATGAATGGGGTAGTATAAACAATCCACTTCATTTGGCAAAGAAATTAGAAGAATTTGAGGACATTAAGAAAATTATCAAACCAATTAATGTGATGAAGAAGAAAACTATTCAACATCAAAGATCATATAACCTTCCTCACAGGTTTGTGAAACGTGATAATAATCATAGGAATGAAAATTTTAAGACAGAGAAGAAAGATCTTAACGAAGGATTTAAAGATAAAAGTCTTGAAAAAAGAAGAATATTGAAATGTTTTGAATGTAAATCTACTGATCATTTGAGACCACAATGCCCTTTAATTAAAAGACACGTCCCTAATTCTATAAATAACGTAGGAGAAGAAATGGTTAAGAAATTACTCAAACCATATACAATTATTGGGAAAGTGAATGGAATTAAATGTGAAATTTTGAGAGATACTGGAGCCACAATAGATATTGTTAGTAGGAAGTATGTGTTGCCTAATGATATGACTGGTGAACATGTTTGGGCACAACAATCCTTAGATTTGAATCCCACATGTTTGCCAATTGCACGAATTATATCGGAGTTGTGATTTAGGAAATGTTATTACAAAGGCTGCTATTATTGCAAATGAATTGGATCGTGGTAGATACCTATTAGGAAACCGAACAGCCTCATTAATAGAAGAAAAGAAGGAAAATAAGAATTTGGCAGATGAGATAAACAATGTGCAGATTAGAAGTCAGAAACGTATAGAAGAAAAATTGAAGATGAACTCAAACAAAACAAAAGAAGGTTTGAAAACAAATTCCAATGAAAAAATTGTGGATAAGGAAGAATTAACAGTTTTACCCGAATCTCAGTCGGATGCTCTTTAGTTTCCTTACTTAAAGTTGATTAGAAAGAAAAATTCAAAGAATGCCAAAGAACAAGTGAGGAATTAAAATCATTGTTTAAACAGGCTGAGAATAATATCGAGGCTGGAGATGTCAATAAAACAAATTATGTAATAAAGATGAACTGTTACTTAAAAGAAAAGTAGATAAATTAGGACATGAAAACTGTTTATTAGTTGTTCTTAAGGAGTTCAGAGAAAAACTAAAAATCGCTTGTCATGAAGGTACATCTGCTCATCTTGGAGTTACTAAAACAAAAGACAGACTTGCTCGAAATTTTTACTGGCCAAATTGTTACAAAGAATTAGAAGAATTCGTAAGGTCCTGTGATCCTTGTCAAAGAGCCGGAAAAGTTGGCGAGAAAAAGAAAGCTTCTATGAAAGTAGTAATAATATTATCTGAAGTTTTTAGAAAGATAAATATAGATGCTGTAGGTCCTTTGCCTGTCCCACCTTCATAAAAAAAATGTATTCTTACTGCTATGTGCCTTGCATCCAAATCTCCAGATGCTGTTGTCTTAGAAGATACATCATCCACATCAGTTGTTGATTCATTACTTCAAATGTATTGGAATGTATTCAATTCTTCAAATGTATTCAATTCCGAATGGGCTTTCCTAAAGAGTTCCAACATGATCAAGGAACCTCGTTTATGAGTGCTTTAACTACAGAATGTCTTGAGAGGTTTGGAATAAAAATAATACATAGTTCAGTATATCATCCACAAAGTAATCCTGTAGAAAGATTCCACAGAACTATCAAACGAATTCTTAGAGTATTATGTTTAGAATCTTTCCCAGATTGGGAGCCGCAATTTCATGCAGCTTTGTTTGCTTTAAGAACTGTAAGTCACGAGTCAACCGGATTCAGCCCTGCAGAATTATTTTATGGAAAAACTTAAGAACGTTAATAACCTTACTCTATGAACACTGGTTACAGCTTGAAGAAGAGCAAAATTCTGTTCTTGAATATGTTTTAAATCTTATAAATCGACTAAAACGATGTCAAAATCTAGCTGTGGAAAAAATGGAAGGATGTCAAGAAAAGCAAAAGACATATTATGATAGAAACAGTGTTAAACGAGAATTTAAAAAAGGAAGCCAAGTTCTTGTTTTGGCACCTTCTCCTGCAAATAACTTAGCTGTTCAATGGCATGGCCTAGGAACACAATAGAATCTAAATTCTCTGATACTAACTACATTGTCTCTTTGCCTAATAAGAAAGAGAAATCATAATTTTATCATGTGAATTTACTAAAGCCCTACAACAGTAGATCTAATGTTATAAATCTTGTTGAGTTAGATGAAATGAAGGATCCTCCAGATTTAGAAATTGAATTCCCATTTATTAAAAACAATCCAAATATTTTTAATTGTTTAATTAAAAAAAGTAATTTAGAAGGGAGATTAAATAAAAAAATTCTATTCTTTAAAATATTATACCAAAAATAAAAGTAACATATTTTTCATGTTATTTTATAATTATGTGGTTAAGTTTATTATGTTTTGTTATTAGTTATTCGAGTATATATATATATATATATATATATATATATATATATATATATATATATATATATATATAATTGTAAGACTTTTACTCATGTAAAAGTCCTTCCGGAGGGGGAAGGACTTGCAACAGCTAAAAAGGCGAGCATCAGTACAGCGCATGCGCGCCAGATTCTGCTTTTCTACTCCTTTTCGATTATATTGTTTTTGTTTACTTTAGTTACAGAAGTGTATTCTCAGAGAGACAACGCACTGGAGGTGCGCTTGTGGCGGCGTCCGCCATTGACATTGTCATGATTATTAAGTTGAAATTTGTATTAAAATTTATATTAATAGTAAAATTTATGTATTCTTAAAATTTATCATCTTTAATAAATTAAATTGAAATTGTCATCAATTGCCTTGCCACCTCGGTACGCTACAGTGGTGACACTTGTTTTCTCATATTTATCTGTGCACATATTGAATCATTTTGTGTAGCTTTAGCTAAGATCCATGCCTAGTGTCGTGGTTCATCATCTAGATCAACATGTGAAGAAGCTGTCTTCATTGCCAAAGCATCTGAAGTAGTTGTCTTTTAAGCTTCAGCGGTGACACTTGTTTGCTCATATTTATCTGTGCACACATTGAATCGTTTTGAGTAGCTTTAGCTTTTCAATCCATTTTTGTATAATATCATATCTTTTAATTTAAAACGTCATTTTCGACCAAAAATGATAAATTTATTTTATTTTTTCGTTAAAGTAGGAATTTAAATAGATTTCTAAAACAGGTTTGCTTTTGTCTCTACGTTCATTAGATTCCGAGATATAAAGGATTTAGTAAAGATTAGGAAACCGTAAAGGACCGGAAGTGGGCGTTTAGAAGGCCAGAATGATGTTAAAATTAGTTTAAACAGTGTTTAATTTTGAAATAAATTTAGTGAGCTTTTAAATGTTACATAAAATAATTACTGTTCCGGAAATCAATCAGAAAATCAAATAAAAAAAAATGAATCACCAAATATGAGAATTTCTTATAAAGACACAACACTTTAATCTTTAAATGCGATTTACTCAGAACTGGCTTTTAGTTATAATTTGCACGCTTCAAAAACGATAACTCAAAATATTTTTATAATGTCACTATGGAATTTCAGAAGCGTGATCTGTATATTGTTTTCTAGGGAATGTACTAAAATAATTTTAATCTCTAATATATTTCCCAAATTAAGGCTTGTTATTCGAATAATGGCATAGAAATTTTGGCTAAAATTTTAAATATTCAACTGGTTGCGCGTAATTATTTTATTTTTTAACAAAAACTTAAAATTTTAGTGCATGCTCTAGATAACAACACATAGATTATTTGGTATTAATTTTTTTCAAATATGTTTAATAATTTTTGATGCAGCATTTTTTAAATTTTAAAAAAAATGCTTAAAATTGTATGCATATTTAACATTTCTGAAGAATAATACTGGAATACATCAAATTTTAGTAGCTCAATATTAATGTTTTCTAAAGTGAAATAAGAAAAAATCGCTACAATGTATATATGCAGCGTATTTAAAAAAAGTGCTCTGTACGTATTCGGGTACCTTAATAAGATTTTTCAATATCTCTGAAGAACTCTTCAGAGTGACAGTTTTAATTTATAACGTTTTAACACACACTTTATTATTTACAAATGTTTTTGACATAAAACTATGATTTTTTGAATCGAATCATAAGGTTTCTTAAAACGCAAAATGTATTTTTCTTTGTAAAATATTCCATATTCAAAAGATCCCAACAATGAAAGGCTGAAAAGTCACTTGCTTAGGTTAAGGAAAAATTAATGAACAATTCTGAGAAACACTAATATTTGCCACTAAATGTACTCTCACACAACTTAAAGCTATATTCGGGAATATTTTGATGGTATTGCAAAACAAGAATAAGAAACAATTTTGATTGAAACGATGTAATATTTTCTACTTCGTTAAATATTATTTGTAAGACAAATGTAAACTTTAGAAGTCGAATTCGTTGTCAGGATCTTTCAATCCAGAATGCCACAAGAAAGTGAGTCTGTGTACCATAGAAGTAGGTAAGAAATGCCTTTTATTCATCAACGAAGATGACTTTTCCCCTGCTTGATGAGTGGGTCACGTTACTCCCGACCTTGTCGCTCATTTGCTTACTTTATGGAGGCCGCCCACAACATATTCTCGCCAAAAAAGCTGCGTTCTTTTGTGAGGATCAATGACCTGAATGGGGTGACAACTTTGCCTCAGCAATTTAATCGACGCCCTCAGCCTCCTAAAGAAGGTATCGACAGCATTTGTTGAGACATAATCGTGTCCTATCCTGAATAGTGAGCTAAATTTGGCTGAGGTTCTTGGGAAAAATAAAAAGAAGCATTGGAAACATCGGGATATTTAGATTCTGCATGGAAATTCTGGATAGTTAATGACCACAAGGTACGTACGTAGATCTGCTCTTTTGATGGTTTATTTTAAGTTATAGAAAACAGAATGCTTTTCATTCATCTAATTTGAGTCATTTTTCTTAATAAATTGCCTATAGAGTATATTTTGGGAAAAATATTAAAATTTATACTTTTTTAGAAAAACAATATTCTACTTGTTTATCGTGAAATATTTATAAAGCTGCAAACAAATTCTTCGGCAATAATGAGGACTTACTGTACTCGTTCACCATTACACAATTAACGGTGACAACCAATTATTTTCGCGTATACGTCCTTAAGAAAAGAGTCAGTGATTTGTTTCATAGACCAAAAACGCATTGTTATTTACACAATAAAACATATTTAAAATATTAATAATTTCACATAAAATATCTAATTAGATATTTTATGTGAAATTGTTAATAGTATAAATATGTTTTAGAAATGAAAAGTGTGAACGAAAATTGGGGGGAAAAAAAAAACTAGTTTATTATATCTCAATTATTTTATAGTACTTTTTGTTTTAGAAATGAAAAGTGTGAACGAAAATTGGGGGGAAAAAAAACTAGTTTATTATATCTCAATTATTTTATAGTACTTTTTGCAAATTCCTCCTCGACTCCTCTGCGGCCCTGAATCATAGAAATTATGAATTCAATGTTAAAAATCTCTCAAAAACAAATTTTAAAAAAACACATTAAAGTTTATTTTCAATCAAAAATAATTTTAACATTTTTAATATCACATTTCTTAAATATTTCCATGGCAGTCCAACTTGTCTAGTGGTCACCGTGCCTAACTACGGATAGGGAGGTCCTAGGTTCGAATCCCGGTTCAGGCATGGATGTACTTTCTCTATCCAGTCTTTGACCTTTCCTTGTATGTGAATGAGGTGTGAATGGTTGCCTATCCTATAAACTGGTCACTATGCCATGTGTGTGTACTGAAGAAGTCGGACTCCAACCAAATATGGTTCAGCTGGAAAAGTGGAACAGCGCACCCCAATCTGCCAGCCTAGCTGGCACACGGGAACAACAACAATTATTTCTATTATAATTGTTCTTTATTTTTTCTTACTTCAGCTTAATTAATCTAAATATCTTTCGTAATTTTAAGTTACAGTAGAAATATTTCTTTTCGATGTACGTGCCATAACTTTAAGACACACACTGTACATGCAATGACAAAATAGAAATCTATTATGATATTGCTTAGCTAAAGGTGAATTTGAGCTACATTTTGATCAAAGCAGTTCAATTTTAGATGCCGGTTTTAATTTCTGTATCATGAAAATATTATACCTGCTACTTTTTTTGTGGAAATTTTGATGAAAAGATTAACGTTATTTAAATATTTCAATAATAACAACATTAACTAATTAATCAGAATTAAAATACTTACAGAATAATTTAGTCATAAATAATTATACAAGTAAAAACAATTAACAAGCTTCATTTTTTTCATTATTCAATACGATTTTCTTTACTTTGAACCAGAAGTGTGATTTCAGAATAAATTTCTCCTCAAAAAATGTCGTGCTCAAATAGATAATATGCTAATAAAAGTTGAGTTAAATCAATATTTAACTCAACTTTCGATGAAGACATGTTTAGATTTCCGCGAAGTGTTACAGTTTTAGTAATTGAATGCTACAAAACATGTTTCATATACGGACTAACATTCCTTGGTTATTATCCTAAGAACAATCAACTTTTGTAATTTTAATGACGAGAAATATATTTGTGTGATTTTACATTAACTTCATTTGTGAATTTTTCATTAATGAACTTTAATAATAACATTTTAATCCTAATCAGTCCTTAAACCCCAAACTAAAATAAATAATAATCCGAACCAATTTATTAATTTCTATTAAACTGCATAAAAAAATCAATGCATGTTGAAATAATTAAGTTTATCTTATTAAAATGATTGAATTTTCCAATCATTTTACTCAAGAAGTTTTTGATTTTAAATTTTGATAGCACTAGATTTTTCTAGGAGAAAATTTCCTTAGATTGATAAAAGCAAAATGATTCCATGAAAGATAAATTTTCCAACAAATATGCTCGAAGATTTTCAATGAAACTCACTTTCAAGATCCTGGAATTATAAAATTAAAAAAAAAATAAAAATAAATAAAAAATAAGAAGAAGAATATAGAAAAACCCTCATATTTAGTTTTAAAATAGAAACAATCCTTAATAAAAATATTATATAGTTAATATGTTGATGAAATAAATTTTAGTTTATTTAAATGGTGTAAGTTGAGTTACGAAGCTCTTGCTTATTAAATTCTTAATTTAATTTGTATATATATGATAAAGTATAAGCTAATTTCGTGCTAAAACTTAGCAGCTTTACAGACTTTATTGTTTTTTTCATATGTCAGTGGATCTAACAGAATGTGTAACCTAACTCATTGATTCCCAACCCCCCCCCCCCTGCGCCGCCAAACTTTAGAAATGAGTACATGAGAGAATTATATAATGCTGCTCCTTTTATTACGAGTAAAGGAATCAACGTTTTTGCTGTACATGACTTCATTTCACATCCCATATTTATAATCATAAACTATTTTAAACGATATCTTTTCGAGAAGTAAATAACTTACCTCGATAACACCCTGTTAAACAGTATGTTTGTGTGCAATCTAATTTTAAAATTGTTAAAAATGTACCACAAACCAAAGAAAAAAAAAAGTTGAGAACTAAAGACATAACTTGCTAGTCTAGAAATAAATTCAATATTTTTACATTTTTAATCTAATTTTCAATCTTTAGTAACAAATTATGTGCTTTAGCACTGAATTTAAGCAGCGTTTTTAACTCCTTGCAGTTGATTCAAATTTTAAAAAACAATAAAATTCTTTGCATTCATGGGAGAAAATGTTACAAAAATTAGCTGGAAGATTTAAAATTAATAGCTGAAACTAAAAACATTCTAAGAATATGGACATAAAGTGCTTAAAAACTATAACTTCGATTCCAAGTGAAAAGACTGAGTTAACTAGGAAGATTGATTCAGAATTTCATAACTGGAAAAGGAATAAAAGGAATCTAGATAAAATTAAAGAATTTTTGCAAATAAGAAATTTTTAAGGTACAATATCAAATTTATCGTTAGAAATCGAATACAAATAAAACAATCAAATTCATTATGACAAATATCTATTTTGCTCTCATTAAGAAACTCCCGTAATATGTGTATAAAAATAAAAAAAAGGAATATTGTTCTGAAACTTTTCCATAGGATTTCATTTGAAGTCAATGTGAAAATACTTAATATGAAATTTTATTTCAATATTTATGGCAATATTGATAAATGCAAAGATGTAAAATATTATCGTTAATTTTAACTTCATGATAAAATTTCATTAATTTTTTTGATAAATATTTTTATTTTAGTTCACTACATTATAATTTTTGATTGAACCGTATTCTCCTCCCGGAAATCTATTGTTGGAAGTTAGTTGAATTTGTTCACATAAATTATATTTTTTGTGTTTTTATTCTGTAAAATATTTTGCAGGTCGTCTTTTGTCAGCCTTTAACTCCATCCTTAAAAGTATTGAGAAAAATAAACACGCGGGCATAACTGGGATTATTTGACACAACTATAAAATTTATCTCTTTAAAATAAGGAATATTTCTTACGTTGAAATTTAACGAAATATAATTTTATTTTAGAGAAATTATATTTTGTAAATATATTTCGTTAAATTTCAATATAAAAAATTTATGAGAAACTGCATTTAAAATTAATGATATCTAAATGTGTGGAATAATAGTTATATTAATCTAGTTCTTGCAGCTTGGAACTTCTGATTCTTTGTTAAATGGCTTAAGTTTTTAGCTATACAGTAAAATAATATATTTAAAATAATTGCTGATTTATTCTTCTAGAAATCATTAAAGTAGATTTAAAATCTAGCAATTGTTCATTTTTTCGTATGGTATTATATTAATTTTATAAATTTAAGTTTTCACAATGCCAAATGTGTGTGATATGGTTATTAAGCGATTAATTCACTATCAAGTGCTTCCAATTGCAATCAAAATATTCAAAACACATTTAAAGGAAAATATAAAAGCAAAAAATGACAAATATTTACACAACTGATAGTCATCCGCGGTGTCTAAAAAACTTTGAAATCCGTAGTGCTGCCATGTGTAAAAAGGAAAATTTTACACTGAAAACCTTTTAAAATGAATATTTACTTTCACTGCATTCAGAGGGGATAATTTCTCAAACGATACTTTTTGTCCCTATTTTCATAGTTTAAAAGATTGTCTTCAATAGCAAAGGCCCTCAATTTCAGTAAAAGATTTCTCAGTGTATTCTTCTTTAACTCATACAACAAATTTAAAAAATTTAAAAAGAGGAAATTATATTTTAATTATATTTTACGAACATTATCAATGTATTATCCCTACATTAATTAGTACAGCCTTAGGTTTGAAAAAAAAGCCACATTCTGGTTGGAAATTCCTGTATAATTTATTCGGTAATAAATTACTTACTCTTGTGTTATTCTAACACATGCTAAAAATGAAATGGGATTAAATAAATTTTTTAAACGTCCTTTGCTCAAGGCCTTACCCAATGCCCTTTATAACAAATTATTTCCATATTACTTTGCAACATAACTGCTAACAAGACATTACTTTTGGGCAATTCAATAAATTTTAATAGTCGATAAACGTCCAGTATTTACAGTAATTTAACGCGAAATTAAAATATTAATATAGTTTTAGCAGAATCATAGAGGGAAACTTATTTTAAAATTGATAAAAATGAATTTTTAAAATTGAACTCTTTATAAAACAGACTTCAAAAGGAATTTCATGGAAAATGTAATGGTTTGAAGAAATATATAAAAATTCCTTTGGCTTTACTGGAAAATAAAGGTAAGCTGTTTTATTAATAAATTGGTTTTTAAAGTGTATTTCTTAAGGTCTGATTATACGCAAATGTAAACAATTATATATTTAGTAAAACAGGAATTTATATAACAGAAGTTGTAGACATAATTATTTATTAGTCGCTGTTTGTTTGCAGCAATTGATTGAAAGATAATCAAAGAATATAGGAGAAGTAAACGAGAATTGGTTCGTCCGTAAGAAGCTGTGAGCATGCCATCATAAGTCAGTGTTATTGGTTTTTCTTTGTCTGTTATTTTTGAAGCTTCTTCAATGATCACTATTTGAGCGCGAAGATTTTGAACTAAAAAAATCCCCATCAATTTGAGAAGTTGAACCCATGAACATTTACAAGCCAAGACCACTAATTTGTCAGTTGATATGCCGGATAAAACGACAACAATCCTTCTAAATTTATATCATTAGATTTTATTTTACATCAGTATTGGTCTCCAAAATAAAATCTTTGACCAAACAATGAGGCAGAACATGCCTGAAAATTTCATAAATGCTTCTTTCAATATTTTTTTTTAAGTTGACCTATCATTTCGAAAATTTCCACGGTTCTTGTCACAGTGTTCAGCCTATTTTCAATATTGGAATTGCGGTTGTCTTTGATAGTGTTTCAATGACAGCGTTTTCAGAACAATTCTAAATTGAATGCATACTTTCATCTATTCTTTTAATTGTATTCTTTTTTAAACATTATTCAAAGTAAAAATTTAAAAAATAATGAACCAAAACAAAAAGTAACTTTTGTCCTGTAATGTTGAAAAAGAATTTGAACGATAGTGGTTTAGAAAAAGAAGCAGAGCGTACAAAACATTATTGACGGGACTGTTAAAAAATCAACAATATGAGAAGTTTCAATGATCGACATTATAGTGAGATGTTGTTAAAAAGCACAATTAAATCTTTGTATAGAAAATATGCAATGAACACACATTTTTCAAATGATTCATTATTTCAAGACAAAAATAATTTCTTAACGAAACATGATTATGGAGCATTTCATGTCAAAAACAAACACCTAAATCATTTCCCAATGAATCATTCTATTTTTCACCTGCAATGCAAATCATTTGAAATAATGAACCGATTCTTTTCACCTGTTTAATTGCCTTGCGTACTCGCAAAGAGCCTTTTCGTCTGAGATAATTGTCATTGATGTCATGTGCGTCATTGTTACAATCGATATAAATATAGTTTAATATTTAAATGATAATTTTTATGCATTTAGTTTTATTTTACTTTCAAAGGAATTAAATTACTCTAGTTACCATAAATATGTAAACAGAAATTTCAGGTTATTTCCGTTCCAATTTTAGGCATGTCTTCTGCGCACAGAAATTCTCTTTTCATAGTAATGCGAGTATTTTTGTCAGTGCCTTCAAATTTAGAAACCGTTCTGGGTCGATGGTTGGCTGGTTTGTATTGTGAGTATAAGTATCTATTCATGTAGAACATTGGTTCCCAAAGTGGTCCCTCTGGGGTCCAAAGGAGACGTGAAAAGAAAACAGGGGCAGTAAGTGGGGATCCATGAAATATTTTCTGGTTTTCATAATAAAGAACAAACATTTTATCTTGGATTTACCTATCAACGGTGGCACTAGGCAATATTCGAGAGTCATGTACTCAGAAATATTCGAGACTCAGTTCAAACACAGAATTGAATAGAACAATAGATAAGTGCACACCACATGTCGTGCTGCTTGTTTAGACACTACAAAGGGATGAAATGTGCTCGCCATCTACATTAAGCGCTAGAATGTTTTGATTACGCTTACAACATACCGGACTTCCAAAAGAGATCTGACTATGGAAATACCACCATGGATCATAGAACCTTTTCATTCTTCCTGCGCATTTCACATTTGCGGCATATTGTAAAAAAAGCAAAAACAATGGGGAACAAAAATATTAACTCTCATCCGAATTTTAATAGAAAAGTATGCTGTGGAGGTGGAAATATGACAATGCCTCACACATTTTTCCTCTACTCCCAACGTTTCCACACAGGTGATAATTTTAAAAGAAGATCACAGGCGAGCATAGTTCCGAAAGTATATGCACCATAGCATATACTTTCGGAACTATGCCCGCTTCCAGAACGGATAGAACCAACTTTACAGTGAATTTAAATCGGCGTTAATGACGATTTAAATTAAAGTTAGCAGCTGTGACTAAAATTTCGTTTTAAATTAGCTGGTGACCAACACCTTGCTACTAGTTTCACTACATTGCATGTTGTTTTTGCAATCAGACAAAAAAAAAAAAAAAAAAAAAAAAAAAAAAAACTGTGGATAGACAAAATGGAGATATCACTTATATAGATTTCATCAAGTGATACTAAATATATTTACATACTTGGATATCGATTTGTTATAGTTAAAAAAGCAATAGCTCTAAAAATATTTTTTATTCACGTTTTTCTAAAAGATAAAATATTTCTGTGTTGAAGTTTTGTGAATATATTTCAGTTTTCCTAGTCATATGACAAGCTTTGGTAAATGGAAATTTGCACGAGTTTAGGAAAATCGTGACTTTCTCATTTTTTTCTTGTGAAACATCTTTCGCAGGATTTGCTGTAATATAATAACTGAAAGCACTCAAGTCAACTCATTTTTCTTTAAAGGCATTCTGAGACTCACCTGCTTGGACAGTGAGACAAGGAAAAAAACGTCAACAATGTCTGGCATCGAGCTGGGAATTGTCGTTAGCCATAAACGAAAGCACTCTCGATTTACTTTGAATTTGTCTCCTGAATAAGAGGAAACTTTTAAAAGAAAACAATCGTAGTTACATCACAAAGGCATGAGGCATTATTAATAAATATTAATTTTAAATTGAAAATGCAATTCAGGGAGAAACCTCTAGTTAAGTTGATAAAAGAAACTATTATTTTGCTCGTAAATTGAAACTAAACTATGAATTAGAATTACATTATTTAACTATGAAAAACATTTTATTTTGTTTTGTTATCTTTAAGCAGTTTATAAATCATTAAGAAAAACTTAATCATAACTAAACGTTAAATCTTAACTTATTCTTCAACAATACAGAAAAGGTATCGAAAAACAGAAGTGCATAAAATATAAAAGTAAAAAAGAGAACTCTTAAAACTCTAAGTGACAGCAGCGGCGGCACCAATGCACTGAGCAAGCGTGGGAGGAGAAGGAGGCGAGAACTCCTGCTGTTGCCCTTCTCCGCAACAGTAATTTATAGTATTTAACAATAAAAGATTATTAAATTTACTACGTTATTCTTAATTTTTAAAGTAATATATAAAAATATTTAATTTGTGCATTTTATGTCATTTTTGTAATTAACTTTAAATATGATATAATTCATATACTTAAATATCTGCGACTTATCAAAGAGCTGGCGATAGCAATTGATTGACTTTTTTAAAAGGGTTGAGACTGCATGGTTTAACAGCATAAAAAGGATCATCTTACGTTCTTCTTAAACGTTGCATGTATTTGTTCGGCTATTTTGTTAGCAGTTAAGTTTACTATCAGTATATAATTTGAGTTCCTGAACACAAGGGAAAATGAAATGTTGTATTGTGTTTGACTTTTTATATAATCTTAATAAGTTTTTTAACACAATGTTATTATAATCTCTTATGATAGATTATATCATATAAGGATATAGTGTAAAAAATTCAACTTGTCGTTAAAATGAAAAAAAAAATGCTATACAGATTTAAAAAAAAATTATTACCTAATAAAATAGAAAGTTATTATTTGAATATTTTAAAAAATTTTATTATAAACATTTATTTATCAAATTATTAAGTTATTTCCTTAGGAAATATTTTTAAGCCATGATGAACGTTATAGGTTCATCATGGTTTAAAAATATTTGCCAAAAAAGAAATGCTTTAATAAATTTTTATTTAATGTTCATGAACTCACAATGGCTTTAAGTACTGCTCGAGAATGCGGTATAGTCAAAGTAGAGGTGTTAGAAAAAGTGCTTCAAATTGTGCCGTTCTCCGCAATAAACTCCCACCTTTTGAGTGTGTCCTGGGCTTAACACTCAAAACATATAAAATGCTTATTAATACTATATAAATTTGTATTTGGTATTAAATATATAAATTTAATACAAAATACAAATATACATAAAAATATTACTTTCACATAAATCATAACTAAATAAAAGTAATAATGATACAGATAATAAAGAAGTGGAATTGAGCTAACTGAACACGAAAATCGGTCTTTAAAATTTATTTATTAGCTGGTTTCACAGTTCGACCACTACTAGTTACTATTGGTAGCAGTTCATCATTTCTATCAGACACTGGATTTTCTATTTCCAACCTACAAAGTCGTTGGATAGGTCTTAAAAGTTCCAAATTTTAGGTTTTAATGACGGCGAGTCTTATCACGACCAGGAATTATTTTTATTATTTTTGTTAAATCCCACGTTTTTTATTAACATCTTCTACAAGAACAATCTCTCCAATACTATATGGTCTATCCTTATAATTATTTAACTGCTGCTGTCGTAACTGTCCTAAATATTCGGAACGAAAACGGGACTTTAAAGCATCCCTAAAGCGCTGCAAATATATAATTCATTTGCTCAGTTTCACTTTATCAACAGTATCAAGGTCTGGCAATCCAGACGTTGTAGTTCCGTGTAAGAATTATTCGAGAGTTACAGGTGGGTTCATCATCGATGTCTTCCGACCCACAGGTAAGAGGCCTAGAGTTTACTAATCGTTCACAGTCACATGATACAGTAAGTAGCTCTTCATACTCAAGAGAAGCGTGACTCAATATGTTTTTTAATATTTGTTTTACACAATCTGAATGAGACGCTCCCACCAGGCTGCGGAAGGAGGATTAAAATACCAATGTATCTTTTGTTCAGCAACTTTGAAACGGAGACTATCCCAGTCAATAGTTTGTAGAACCTTGTCTGCCCCTATAAAATTCTTTCCGTTATCTGAATAGATGGTTGAAGGACGTCCTCGACGCGCAATAAAACGCATTAAAGACTGAATAAAACATTCAGTGCTTAAAGATGTAACGAGTTCAAGGTGGACAACTCTATATATTGCACAGATGTATAATACAATATAAGCTTTTCTACCATTTTTTCAAAAACAGTGGCCTCGCAAGATCACATCCCACAATTTCAAAAACGCTTGCATCGCGGACCCAATCATTTGGTAAAATACCTGGGATTGTCTCACATTTCTTAGCCTTGAATCTTTGACATTTTACACAATTATTTATACAATATTTTATTGTCTTACGGGATTTTTTTTTAAATCCAGTATTTCTCTCTTAAATGAGACATTAATACAGTACTGCCCCTGCATGTAACAAATCATTATGTGTACACATTATCAATAATTTTACAACACAATGATCAGAAGATAATATAATAGGATACTAAAATCATAATTATCATCTGTAAAGGCAGCATTTGATTTAGCTCTTATGAGACCATAAGAATCTACTATTGATCTAAGTTGTTTTAATTTATCATCCCTTTCACTTTTAAAGGATTCTTTTTGAACTATCAGCATTAAACTAATTTCTACCTTTTCAATTTCTTGTAGTGTTAAGTCCTTTGAAAGATTTCTATCAACTATTATAAAATCCAAAAATCCATGCTATCATTCTTACAATTTTCTTAAAAGAAGAAAAATAACAATAGAACCTTTTAATGTCATTATCATTTCTCGTTAAAACAGTTATGACTGCTTTCCGAATTCACTAATTCTTCATTTGGTTTATTGTTTGATTGAGGCCAATTCTCTTCACTTTCCAGTAACCAATTTGGTCACTCGCATCATTTTGTTCCGATCAACTGTATACCTGAAACGTAATGAATACCAGAGTTGAGAATACCTGAAACGTGATACCAGTTATTAGGAGAAGTCAAAGAACGAATTTCTATGACCCGATTTTGATTACGTTGAATCCAACATAATGTGGTTACAATATACATCAACATTAGCTAGATTAAGATCTTTAATTATGAACGATAACAGACGAGCACCTATACAGCATGCTAAAAGTTCAATCGTCATGGGCTTCAAGGGAGCGACACTGGATCTAGCATTAACTATACTAATTCTAACCCCGTTGTAATTTTCGACTCGTATAAAAACGAATGCCTTTTCACTTCCATCACAAAGCAAATGTAAACTTATTGATTCATCAACCAATTGAATTCCAAACCATCTGGGAATATTTATTTCTGAAAGTAAATGGAATTTTTTATGCCAATTTTTAGATATTTTAATCACACACACACACAAATCATCCGGAAAGTTATCATCCCACTTGAGCTTTAATTTCCGTGTTTTTTGTAGAATTAATTTTGGAATCAACAGTACTGGTGCGGTATAACCTATTATGTCAAAAACTTGGTTAGCTACAGCTAAAACCATTCTTTTCGTAACCGATTCTTGCGGTTGCTTTTCTTTTTCTATTTTGCACGTCAATGTATCTTTACTAGTATGCCATAGAAGGCCTAAAACATAAATATCATCTTCCATAGAGGAAATTTTTCCAAACACTTCACTGCATATATTAGAATTCCAACATCTTAGATTAAATGAACCAGAAGCCATAATTATTTTAGATTCAATGAAAAACTTTTTTTTTAATTCTATCTTAGAATTTAAACTCGTTAAACAGTTATTTACGTAAAATGATGTTTTTAAAATTTCCGCTGTGTTCTTTAAGTTTTTTGGAACTTTGTTTAAAATACTTTAAAGTAGCAGCCAATAAATAAGGGCTACAAGTTAAACCAAATACCACTCTTCGATGGCGATATTCCACTACATGTTCTCTATTTTCATTATCGTACCACAAAAACCGTAAAAAGTCTCTATCTTTTTCTCTTATAGTGATTTGTAAGAAAGCTTTCTCAATATCTGATGTAATGCCAACGTAATTCTTAAGAAACCGATTTGAAATTGAAGGAATTAGTTCTATTAAATTTGGCCCTGAGGACAAACAATCGTTCAACGACGGAGAACCGGGAGGGTGACTACTAGCGTTAAATACCGGTCTAACACTTGTTGTGCAGCTCTCTTTTATTACAGCACGATGGGGTAAATAATGAAATCTTTTCAATAATGTCAAAATTCAACCAATCCTTAAAAACCCTACAATAGTCTTCAAATTTTCTTGAAGTTTTCTTTTTGTGATTAAAATACATCTATTTGCGCTCACCTTATTATCAGATGAAAGAGAATTTTCAAGTACCCAAGGCCAACCCGACCTCATATCTACACTCATAAGTCTCTTCAAAATATTTCTGAGTGTCCTCTTGTAATTGAGATTTACTTTTTTCTGAAGAGGGCTCAGTTATTCCCAAAACATCCAACTTCCACAGTTCACCAATAAATCTATCATTTACAAGTAGAGATGAAATAATAAAAGAGGCTGAACTTTCAGAGCGTCGTTCAGAATCAAATTTTCCCGTAATGGCCCAGCCAAGTTTACTATTAACTGCTGTAATTCCTGACTTCAGATTAATAATTTCACCATTTAACAATTTACCAGCTATATCTGCCCCAATTAGCAATTTAATTTCCTTATCAACATTAAATGAAATTTTTTCTAAATAATTTATTTTAATTCCTTGAGACTTAAGCTCTTTTAACCATGGACCACATGGAATTTGTTTTATTTCAGAACAAATTTGTTTCTGGCTAAGAACTTCTATTTTACATGTGTATTTACATTCAGTATCACTTAATTCAATTAAATAATTTTTATACACGTTTTCAGGAGTCTCAATACCTCCAAATAAAGACTGTTTAATTTTAGTTTCACCAATGCGATTAAAATTCATACTTTTAACAATATGTTCACATGTATAAGATTTCATAGAACCACTATCAAACATAGCTCTAATAAATTTTTCCTTTGAACCATTATAAATTTGGACAATTAATGTTTGAAGCAAAACATCTGTAGATGTTATATAACTGTTAAGAGTTCTTGTTTTCACATTTTTCTATATTTGATTTATCATCTGGTTTATGAGATGGTAAATCTGGGCATAAAATAATAAAATGGGGATTTTTACACAAATGACACTTATGGACATTGGATCTACATTGTTTACTTGTATGATTTTTCTCTTTAGGCAAACAAAACAGGCATTCTTCTTTTTTATCCTTCTTACATTTAAGATTCATAGAAAAAATGCGTCATTACAATTTTCTGATAAATGACTTATCACAAAAAATGCATGCATTGTTTTTAAACTTAGTACTATAATGATAATTATTACTATTCATGCTTAATAATTCACCTGCAGTAGGAACAAATTTAGATTCATTAGACTTATTCTTTTTAACACTTACTTTTTCAGAACAGAAATCATCATGTGTCATTTTAATTCTAAATTCTGCATCAACTTCAGTTTTAATAAATGCAAATCATTCTTACCTGAATCACTAGGGGTAACGCTTCTCTGTCTCTCCCAAATTTTTATTAAATCGGTTGGAAGTTCAGATTTTACTAATGGATATAATATGTGAGCAAATTTATCTTTTGTGAGCCCTAAAGACTCAAGCGAGCGTAGTTGCGTTTGCAACTTATCGTACTGTGTCATTAAATTAACACTTGATTTGTCAGTTATAGCTAACTTCAATAACTCTCGAACGTAAACTTGTATGAGAATGTTTTCTTTTGCAAACCGTTCTTGTAGATAATCCACAGCATTCTCGAAGTTAGCTTCGGTGGCTGGAAAACTTTACATTATTTGTCTCGAAATTGATGCAGACTTTGTTGATTGAAGCAAGTAATGGAATTTGTCTCTGGAATCAATTCTGCAACCTTCATGAATCTTACTAAATCTATTCCAGAATTTCAGCCAGTTCTTCGGATCTCCATCAAACTGTATGAGTTCTATTTCAGGCAATTTCTGTTTCGTAGATGACATCACAGGAGCAGCGACAGTTGATGTGGCACTGTTCAACTCTGGGGAAGCAGCAATTCCTCTGCGGTCATTTAGTTTCTTCGTAAACTTGCTTAGCTTAACTTTATATTCAGAAAATTTATCATAATACTCTTGAGCGGTTTCATATTCCTTTTCGAACTCTGCTACTTTACAACCCTTCTTTTGAAAAAGTTAAAAACAATTCTTATCAATCGAGCGTAATGTTTCGTATTTTTCTGTGAGTTGCTCGAAACAGATTTCTACTTCATCAGTATCTTTCTGTATTGATTTTAATAAACCTTCAAAATTATTAACAACTTTCGTAAACGCTGAACGTAAAGCTTTTCTTTCTTGCTTGATGTTGCCGAAATCCATTCTTAATAATGGAAATCAAAACAAAAACACTTAATTATTGGTGAGTTTAGTTAAATTATGCTTAAAAAATAACATACGTGTCAGCAGGGATGCCAGAAATGTGGAGAATACTTAATTCAAAGCGGGTATATCACCGATAAAGAAATTAATAGAAGTCATCGTAGTAAAGAACATTTATTAGACAACACATACAGAAAGATATCCAAAAACACAGAAGTGCATAAATTATAAAAGTAAAAAAGAGAACACTTAAAGCTCTAAGTGACAGCAGCGGCGGCACCGATGCACTGCGCATGCGTGGGAGGAGAAGGAGGCGAAAACTCCTGCTATTGCCCTTCTCCGCAACAGTAATTTATAGTATTTAACAATAAAAATATTAAATTTGCTACGTTATTCTTAATTTTTAAAGTAATATATAAATATATTTAATTTGCGCAATTTATGTCATTTGTAATTAACTTTAAATATGATATAATTCATATACTTAAATATCTGCGACTTATCAAAGAGCTGGCGATAGCAATTGATTGACTGTTTTAAAAGGGTTGAGACTGCATGGTTTAACAGCATAAAAAGGATCATCTTACGTTCTTCTTAAACGTTGCATGTATTTTTTCGGCTATTTTGTTAGCAGTTAAGTTTACTAACAGTATATAATTTGAGTTCCTGAACACAAGGGAAAATGAAATATTGTATTGTGTTTGACTTTTTATATAATCTTAATAAGTTTTTTAACACTATGTTATTATAATCTCTTATGATAGATTATATATGGCATATAAGGATATAATGTAAAAAATTCAACTTGTCCTTAAAATGAAAAAAAAATGCTATACAGATTTAAAAAAATTTATTACTTCATAAAATAGAAAGTTATTATTTGAATATTTTAAAAAATTTTATTTTAAACATTTATTTATCAAATTATTAAGTTATTTCCTTAGGAAATATTTTTAAGCCATGATGAACGTTATAGGTTCATCATGGTTTAAAAATATTTGCCAAAAAAGAAATACTTTAATAAATTTTTATTTAATGTTCATGAACTCACAATGGTTTTAAGTCCTGCTCGAGAATGCGGTAGTCAAAGTAGAGGTGTAAGAAAAAGTGCAGCCAAAATTTCTCACCATAACTTTCTTGTCAGTCAATGAAAATTATTTTCAGAGCATATAAATCATTGAATCAATCAATCAATATCATTGATATTCCATAACTTTTCGTCACTCCACTTTTAGATGGTGACAACATTTCAATTAATATTGAATCCTCGATATGTATGTGTGGCACTCATATGCAGTGTACAATAATTAGTTTCTGCCTTGCCACGATATTTGTTAAGGAAGGAAAAATTATAAAAAATCCAAAGGTCATAATGACGGTTCGTCCTCGTGGTTACGTGCGATGGATGCTCCTTCACTTATGACAACACGAACAAAGGATTCAGAGGATCCACTGAGGAAATCACTGGTGCTAAAAACATAGTTGTTTAAATTATATTTTAAATTATAATTGTTACTTCTACTTGTTACAATATATTTAAAAACATGCTTGTTATAATACGCTTAAAAATATACTTACTTAACTTCCAATAGTTATTGAGGGTTATCAGAAGAGAAATAAAAAATTGAATGTATCTCGTGACCCACACACACACACACAGGAATCCACTCCTGACGTTGAATGGGACTCATCGTTTATAAAAGTAATCACTGGAAAACAAATATGCAATGAATGATCAAAACTGTGTCTCACAGCAGCGCAGCTGTTAAACTGTTCATTATGCTATGTCAGTATGAATTATTTATAAAAATGTATTACCATTTGAAGGGTTATTAGTTTTTTTTTTAAATGCTTACAAAAGAAATTTTTGCTAATAATAATTGTTAGGATTCAGCCAATATTGATCTTAGTTAAAACCCTCACAATCTTATATCTAACAGGTGCAAAATAAAATCCTATTAAAATAACTTTAATTTCGAATTAATTGGAAAAAAGTTTAGTTTTATGGCGACATAAAATTTTAGTTATTATGAATTTATTAATGAGGATGCGTTTAAGAATAAAATTACCATTAAAATTATTTGAATCCTGGGGGGAAATGACAGTGAATCAAAATTATATACTAAACTGGAAAATATAATTGTAGTGCTTTAAGATTCAACAAGAATGAATAACCTTGAATATATAAAAAAGAAAATAGTAAATTATTGTGGTAAACTGTGATTTTATTTCTAAGAAATTGGGAATTCATATCATAAAATTTGATATCCGGAATTCGAATATACTATAACATTCATACAAGAAACTCCAAATTTTAAAAACACAACATTCTTTTATAATTTACATTTTTTTACACTGTTTCAAATCAAAACCATGAAACAAATAAAGCACCAAACTCGAAATTTTTATTATTTTACTATTCAAATTTTGCATTATACTTCCGATTAGAATCAGGAAAATTTACACCAAGTTTCAAGACTCTCAAATTATTTTTTCCGAGTTAAGAATACATTCCCCTAAACGATGCTAATAAACCAGGCTTTATATAGGTTTCAGACCTCATAATTTTCTTATTTATAGTATAAAGGAGAAAAACATTTCATATTTACCATCAGTGTTTATAATATGCCTAAAACTAATTCTTAATATTTCCAAGCTACCAAAATAATTTTTTACAATTTTGTTTAATATTATTATTAACACCGAGTATCTTCTAATATCTATATAACTACCTACCTACTTATATATATATATATATTGTTACAAATTATAAATAATTATTGTATTTGTCTTAAAATACCTCAGGCAGATCGGTAATGCTCATATTTTGGGATAAAATTGCGGTATTTAGAAGTGTTATACGTTAAAAGCGGGTTTTCTAATGATTTGGTGAATTGGCGATATTTTGGCGAGTAGACTTGGCAACTTGGCGAGGAATAGATATTTCTGGAAATATCCATCACCTAAGCTCTAGGACCAATATTTAGCGAAATAGCGTAGAAGCTTCCAGAATCTTGGCGAAACAGGTTGATTTCCCTGCTAGTCTAGAGAAGCTGTTCTCTGCCTAAGGTATTTGAGACCTGTGATTGGAAGCTGTTACTTATTGTATCTGACGAATTGTAGCTGTATAATTGTGATTGTTACAGCTGGTATATCTTGTGGAATTTTTACGAATAAAAGTCTTGTGTTCATTGAGTGGCTGTTTTATTCAACTCTCAATCGGCACGAACCCCGAAGCTTTGGTACAATATATATATATATATATATATATATATATATATATATATATATATATATATATATATATATATATATATAAGGTATATTTATTGAATGTTTCTAAGATCTTCGAAAATGCCCCTGGAAAACCAAACTAGAAACGAAGTTTTCTTGTAATAAAATAAAAAAGCTATGAAGGGAATTTTATAATTAAGAAAAGTTCTAGATCCCAAATTGATCGTATTAAAATTTTATGCTGATGCTGTAAAGCACAATAATGCTATCAAATGCGGAATTCCACATCTTACAAACAAGTAGAAAGATACAATCAAATATCTTGTGGCGAATCTATATTTATGCTATTAAATCTTATGCTAGAATCAAATATTGAAAATTGAATCTGTGGCGCTCAAATAAGGTATATGATATAGTTAAATATATTCAGTCTATAATATTGCTAAATCTGTGATATCTCAAATGAATGTTAAATCAAATTTATGAAACTTTAAACAATGGGTAAATCGTGTAGCTCGTAGTAAATATATGGTACTTTTAAATTATGCAATAATGTAATCGTATATCAAATCTAACGTAATATATTTAAGGATGGTATAAAGATATATGGTACGAAAATTCTTTGTTGATGCAATAATAGGATCCAATATGACATTTTAATTCTATGATGTTACAAATAAATACTGCGTTAGAATCGCATATGTGTGTCTATGGCGTTACAAATAATCACGTGATACAGTTAAACAAATACTGTTATTTTTTATACTTCAGCAGGGATTGCCTTTCATTTGTAAAATTCATTTTAAAAAAATGGCTGTGCAGTGAAAGAAAGTCTCCCTATCACTTCCAGCACCTTAAAGAAAAAGCTCAGAAATAAAAACGTTTTCCGGCATCAGAGAAAATTAATCAGTATAATTCGTGCATATAAAATTATACACTGTTTCTGTGTTAAAAAATAATATTCGATTCGTTTGTACCGCTGAAAGATCATAAAAATATATCTGATCATGTTTATAGTTTCGTGTTCCACGTAGGAAACCCTCTCCACCAATCAAATTGCTTGCTCAACACTGATAAACAAACAAGAACAGTTGCGACCGTGACACGTCACTACTTTTGTACTTTTTGGTATTTCAGATTCAAATGAAACCAACAAAATTAATTCGTTTCCCACGCCTCTCCTTTTCAGCTGAAAAGTAGTTTATTAAAATGGCGGAAAAAATCGGAAAAATGCTTAAAAGGAACAAAGTTATAAATTTCAATCTTACGGAAATCGGTAAACGCATTGTGTGGTCTCGTTCTCATTCAAACTCCTTTGAATCAATTTTACTTATTTAGTTTGCTAAAAAAGTCTGGCATTTTTGTTAGAAAAAGATGTCGCTTTTGTTTTGGAGAAATATTTTTTTGCATTACAGTCGAAAAATGTATAAAATTAAAAAGAATAAATATTTGAAAATATTTAAAATACTATAAATTAAAACTGTTTTATATGTTTTTAAATTATTTTAAAATAATCAATAGTATTTAATATTAAGTATTTTAACATATAGCAACCGTATGTATTAAGTACAGTTTTACTAAAACAAATTTAAAAAATAAGTGTTTTTAAATACATAATTTTTCCCCGTATGAATTTTATATGAGTGTGAACAATAAATGATTTGTTATTTTGAATAAAAATTATAAAATAATAAGACTAAGAACATAATAGACTTAGATTAAATCAGGGAATTTATTTTTTGTCTTGTGCCAACTAGGTTGACAAAATGGGGTGCGCTGCTCCACTTGTTCATACTGAACCATATTTGGCGTCGAGTCCGAATGCTTCAGTGCATACATGCCATAGAGACCCGTTTATAGGGTAGGCAACAGGTATTCATAACACAGAAAGGATAAAGGCAAAATAGACAGAGAGAGTACATCCATGCTCGAACCGTGATTTGAACCCAGGACCTTCCTATCCGACCACTAGACAGGGTGGTCGGCAAATCAGTGAATTAAAACAAGTATATATTTTCAATAATATTTTAATTTAGAATTTCTAAGTGAAATAATTTAAACAAATATTTGTCATTTCTTTTCAAGTTATAATTTCTGAAATGATTTTAATTTATACCGAGTATTAACTGAGTACATATAATTAAAATTCAAGTCTTGTGAACTGTAATGCAAAAAGTTACAGAAATAAAAAAATTGAATAAAAATTTTTGTTATTTCTTTTGAAGTTATTATTTATGAAATAATTTAAATTTAAATCGAGTATTAACTGAGTACATATTATTAGAAATTTATAAATAATTATTGTATATGTCTTAAAATATCTCAAACAGATCGGAAATACTCACATTTTGGGCAAAAATTGGGGTATTTAGACGAGTTATACGTTAAAAGCGGGTTTTCTAATGATTTGGTGATTTGGCGTTGTTTTGGCGAGACACCTTGGCGATAGTTGGCGAGACTCTTGGCGACATGGTGAGAAATAGATATTTCTGGAAACATCCATCACCTGAACTCTAGGACCAATATTTAGCGAGATAGCCTAGAAGCTTCTATAATCTTGGCGAAATTAGATTTCCCCGCCAAGTCAGGTATCAATACCGCAGCCCGACATAGAAGGAGTAAGTTTTGTCAAGACAGTCAGTGAGTGAAGACGATTAGTCGTGACTGCTAATCTAGAGAAGCTGTTCTCTGCCTGAGGTAATTGAGACATGTGATTGGAAGCTGTTACTTATTATATCTGACGAATTGTTGCTTTATAATTGTGATTGTTACAGCTGGTATTTCTAGTATAATTTTTACGAATAAAAGTCTTGTGTTCATTGAGTGGTTGCTTTATTAAACTCTCAATCCACACGAACCCTGAAGCTCGGTACAACTGCTGTTAGAAGCGGAGTTGAAGAGTTGATGCAGCGTATCACAAGCAAAATTGATATCGATTTAATGAAAAGTCTTCTCGAAAAATTAGCGTAGCAGATGGATGAGATGAAAGCTGGACAGGAGGAGAGGAAAGTTGGGCAAGAGGAGATGAAAGCTGGAGAAGAAGAGATGAAAGCTGGAGAAGAAGAGATGAAAGCTGGAGAAGAAGAGATGAAAGCTGGACAAGAAGAGATGAAAGCTGGACAAGAAGAGATGAAAGCTGGACAAGAAGAGATGAAAGCTGGACAAGAAGAGATGAAAGCTGGACAAGAAGAGATGAAAGCTGGACAAGAAGAGATGAAAGCTGGACAAGAAGAGATGAAAGCTGGACAAGAAGAGATTAAAACCGAGATAATGAAAGAGATAAAATCTGGACAGGAGGAGCTTAAAAAGGAACTTAAGAAGGACATTGTAAGTGTTAAAGAAGAATTCTCCAACATCATTCAGGAGAAGATGAATGCATTGGAAGTTAAGGTAACTTCAGTTGAAACTAAAGTTTTGGAGATCTAAGAAAACGTTGAAGAAGCATTAGGCAATACGAATAAGGAGATAGAAAGCTTGAAGAAACAAATGTCAAACAAACATTAGAAACCCAACGTGGTATTTATGCCTTCCTAGCCACGATTAAATTTCCAACATTCTATGGAAAATCAATCTGGCAAGTATACAAGACCCAGTTTATGATGGTAGCGGAAGCTAATGGATGGAATCCCCGAGCCCAAGCTTTTCACCTGGCGGCTTCTTTAAGAAGAGACGCGGCCGACATCCTCGAGATGCTTCTGGTAGAGCAGAGGCATGATTTCCAAGCCCTATCGTGCTTGAGCTGCGGTTTGGAGAAAAGTGCACTAAAGAATATAGCAGACTACAGTTAAGGTCCCGCAATCAAAAAAGCGGGTGAAAGTCTGCAAGAATTGGCTTCCGATATTCAGCGACTTTCCCATTTAGCATTTTAGGACTGCTCAGCTGAGACACGTCAAGATCTGGCTCTCCATCACTTCATCGATAGTGTACGAGATCCGCTGATGCAGAAAGCACTTAGTCTCTCCGATGTCAAAGATATCGGACCTGCCTTAGTCTACGCACTTAAGATAGAGGCAGACCAGCAGGCCGCGCGTAAAGACCGGCATTCATTTCAGCGTAAAGCCGTCTCTGCTACTGATACGGACTATGATATAAGAAAACAAAATGAAGATTTGTGGCGCAAATTCCGTAGCTTAAAATTCAGTAAAGGTGGCAGAAACACAAAAATACAGTGTTGGACTTGTGTTGCAGTCGGACACGTCCATATAGACTGCCCGAAACCAAAAGAGGGTGGAAATTATCTTTCACCACCGCAGGGAAACTAATATTTGGCTATCTCGAGGGGCGGAGATGTCCAGAGAGTCAGAAGCCCCATTTTAAATTTTTTCACACTTCTTCCGTAAGTGGCGGTGACAGCGGACTTTTCGTTATACTCTAATTAATGAACTCCTTCCGAATGCATAGTTAGATGATAAACAGAGAAATGCTGTAAGAAATCTATTATTAGTATTCGCAGATCTCTTTTCCAAGAAATCAGGTGATGTTGGGCGAACCAAAATAACGCAGCACCGAATCGATACAGGAAATCATCCACCCATTAAATAACATCCGAGAAGACTGCCATTCGCTAAGCAGGAAGAGGTGCATAATCTTCTGATGGAAATGCAGAAGAATGACATTATTGAGTTATTAGAGAGTCCTTGGGCTTCACCTATTGTTTTAGTTCGGAAGAAAGATGGTTCTACCCGATTCTGTGTTGACTATCGTCGGTTAAACAACATGACTAAAAAGATAGTTACCCTCTTCCTAGGATTGACGATACACTTAATGCTTTATCCGGAAATCAATTGTTTTCGACTTTGGATCTCAAGAGTGGTTACTGGCAAGTAGAGATGCATCCTGAGGATCGAGAAAAGACTGCGTTCACTAAGGACAAGGACTTTGGCAGTTGAAAGTTATGCCATTTGGCTTTACATTGCACCTGCAACGTTTGAGCGTCTGATGGAGACAGTATTACGAAGACTTTCCTTCAAAGCCTGTTTGGTATATTTGGACGATATTATAATTGTAGGGCGCATATTCGTAGGCCATCTAAGAAACATCCGAAAGTTGCTGGAAAAATTAAAATTGGCCAACCTAAAGCTGAATCCTTGCAAATGTAATTTACTTCAACGTGAAGTAAGCTATCTGGGACACATTATCTCTGTTGAAGATGTAAAGTAAACACCCGCAGATTTCTCTGTACCTAACTCTGAAAGAGTTTTACCAGATTTGATGGACCCACTGGAGAGAAAAGAAAACGGAACACAGTATATTCAAGACAATACAATTATGCTTGCAATCATATGGAGACACTGAAAATTATTACATTTACACAGTAAAGAGGGTAGTAAAGTATACTATTTTACACAAATTCGACTGCAATTTAGAGTTAACATGGGGACACGTAAGAAGCATTGAAAATAGGTGTATGACAAAATACATGGCAGAATGTGGTAAGACAGGCATATAAAATACAAATCAAATTGCACGCATATAAGAAATAAAATAAATGGAAAAACAAAAGGAAATTAAGAATGATAAAACAGAATTGAATACATATACCTGCACTTACTGCAAATTGATGAGGTAATAATGATTAATGAATAATTAATGCATTTAGTATATGGATTTGGTAGTTGGGTGTATCGGCACAAGGTAAGTTAGGTCATATGAAATTCTAAGCTATATATACAAAAAAGTTTAGATAGGTTATACATAATGCATTAAAATAAGTCATTACAACATGATGATAATAATTGTGATTAAGTAATTAAGTAATAGCGCTGGAATGATTGTGATAAAATAGCAAACAATTAATAATGAACTATATACAAGGAGATGAAAATCAGGCGAAATGTTACAGGTAGAGGGAAAAATGTCTAAATGTAGAATATTAGAGAGATGGAGTATGCGGGTTTTATGGCTCATCTTCTTCCAAGTGAAGTCTATCACCGTCACGGGCATCATTATCCTCCTATTCCTCTGAAATTATTAAGTCCCTATATTCAAGGACAAAGTTTTTAAGGTTAATTATTTTTAGCTTTGCTGCCTTGTTGATGGTGATGTTTTTGAGCCAGACACTTTTCAGATTGTCTCTGTGGGTTGTAAAGTGTCCGGAACTCGCGATGGGGCATGTTGTAGCGTAATGAATTGTAGTACCTTCTTCACCACATGCACAGCAATCAGCGGGTTGTACTCCTATTCTATACAGGTAACGTGGAAATGGGCCATGTCCCGTTAAAAAAATCGTTATTTGTCTTGGCCAGCACTGTTGGTTCAAATTCACTTTTGGCAAGATGGAGTATACTGGGCTTCCGGGGGTATTCTGATCCCACAGAGTTTGCCAATCTTGAATTAATGCAATTTTCCTGATCCTTTTGAAGTAAGACCGAGGAAGAGGAAGATGCATTTCCGGTTCACCTGAAGAAGCAACAGTTTTTGCTAGGCGGTCTGCCATATCGTTCCTTTCAAATCCTACATGAGCTTTTATCCAGCAGAGAGAGATGTTTTGTTGGTTGTTAAATTACTCTTGAATTTGCCTGGCTAAAGGACTAATGGCTTTCGGATGGGTGCTCAGTCTCACATGGGCACTTTTGTATATCTAGCATTATTTTATTTCCAATGTTTATCTGAGATCTGTTCCAGTAAAAATAGATAGGATTGATTATAATTAGATTATTTAACAGAGAGGGGAAAGGGAAACTCGATAATTTTTTAATAGTTTTTCCAAAACAAAAAAAAACTTTCGCTGTATTTTGTTTAGTGGTAGCTGATTTTTGGCCCCTAAGATTGACTCCCCAGCTTGTTGCACCATGGGCTAGAATTCTGTCTACCACTATTTTGTACAGTATAATACGCTGTTTTTGGGGTAATCCCCAGGTTGAGCCAGCTATTCTAAGTAATTTCTGGTGAATACGAAAGGCTTTGACACCTTGCTGTTTGATATGTGCTGACCAATTCAACACTTTTCATCCAGGAGTAAACCCAGAAGTTTAATATTCTTGCTTCTCCTTATTCTTAAGTTATTTAAAAATATTTGCGGTCCACATTGCAGTCTCGTGAATAGGAGGTAATTTGATTTTTCAATTGAAATTCCCAGGTTATGCTTATGGGTTCAGTTGCTAAAAATCTTAAGGACTTCTGGAGCGACGCGTCTAAGCTTCCTTTCACTATCAGCTGACACTACGAAGGTAAAGTCGTCAGCAAAGGCCTGGAGAGCAACTGTTGCTTTAGGATCAATATCTTTACCAACTGTAGTCCAGTCAAATTGTAGTGGCTCATCAACATGCAGATTCCACAGGATGGGTCCACTGCAGGAGCCTTCTGGACATCCAATGGCTTGCGTATTCTTCACAATGTCCATATTAGTATTGACGGCAAACTCTCGATCTTTTGCTGATAAGAATGTTTTTGATGGTTTCTGGGCATTCTCTACTTTCGAGTGCTTCTTTGATAGATGGATGTAGTGCAGAGTCGATAGCTCTTTCAATATCAAGAGAAATTATTGCGCAATGTTTTGCTGAGGCTTTTGCAATCTCAATTTGTGTTTTCAAGTGTAGGAGAGCATCGTCCACTGACTTTCCTTGACGAAAACCAAATTGATTTTGGTGAAAAAGACCATGGCTCTCTTAGAAGAAAGTCAATCTCGTAGTCACAATTTCTCCAGTAGTTTTTCCATCGTTGGTAAGAGAGTAATTGGCCTGTATGATTTAACTTGCAGTTTGTCTTTTCCTTCCATATGGAAGAGAATGATTAAGCCAAATTTGAAGCACTTTGGGAAGTAGCACAGATTCCAGATTTTTTACTAGGGTTCTGAGAAGCTCTGGATAGTGACGGTCCACTGTTTTAAATATAATGTTGTCAATTCCATCAACTCCTGGTGCTTTTCCATTGGGGATTGAGCTGATAGCTCTGTCTATCGTTCCCCTGCTGGGTTCTGGATCATAACTGCCATTGGTGTGAGATCGCTGAAACAGAGTGGTAGGTTGTGTAGGAAACAGCTCTTCTAAGATTCTCCTGGCGATGTTAATAGCGTTACCTTCTTGTAAATTCGTGCAGAATAAGGCTGATGGTGGAGAGGATTTCCTAAAGGTGGCTTTTTAAATTTTCCCATAAGGATTTGTCGCTGAAGTGCACAGTTCTCGCCAGCATGTGCGCTTTGCTCTTCGTATATCTTTAATATATACCTCTTTCAGCTTTTTGTAATCAATTCTGAGTTTAGTTTGGTCTGGATTACTTAAATTTTGCATTTTTCACCTTTTGGCATTGAATTCTTTTTTCCTGGATCAAAAGACTGCGTCCACCAGTTCGGCATTAAATTATTCCGCGGCATCGTTTTTTATAGGAAATTCGACAACACTCAATCAGTTGTTTATACTTGATTGCGGCTGCATTGTCAAGTTGATCAGTTGTTTGACTATCCTCTAACAGTTATAATATATTGCTTACGTGTGGAAAATTTTTTTTATGAACTTATATGATGATTTCCAAATTTAGTCTTGAATCTGGTAATTTGTGTCTATCTGGCGGTGCAGCCAGTGTGATCTGAATATATTTATGATTAATGAGTGTTTCAGGGTCCAGGACCTCCCATGTACTTTCTATTGAAATGTCGACAATAGGAGTTAAAGTCACATTCCTTCATTGGTTGATAAGTTAAAAGTTGGAGGAGCACCCATGGTGTTTACAAGATGTAAATTATTACCTATCAGGTAATCTAAGAGAACTTCACCTCGTTGGTCGTTGTCTTTATATCCCCACATGATGTGATGGGCATTAAGGTCTGCACCGATAATGATCTTTTCGTTTCCTAAATTTTGTAGGAAGCTATCAATATACTGCAGCGCTTCACTGATTCTCGCTTGGCCAGACTAGCTCATATTATGACTGTGATTAGGTAGGGCGCTATATGCAGAGATTATTGTCAATGGGATAGCATTAATTGCAATTTTAACTGCTACCACTTTTTCTTTAAGTCTTACTAGGATTGGGCTTACATCAACTGTGGTGATTACTCCATCCTTCCCATTACCAGAAAGCCAGTATTTCCAGGTGCTTAGAATTCCCAGTATCTGATTATCTTTGTTTATATGTGGTTCTTGTACCACAAAGACTTGCATATTCAAACTGTAGGCAACCTTTTGCAATAAGTCAGTTGGGGCATTTGACCTCATAAGATTTATTTGAATAATCTTTGTTGTGTGCATGTTGGTGCCCACTTGTGATTGAAGATTAGGTGTTTGTGGGGCATTGTTGCAGGTTGGATATATGTTGCTTGGCATATTTATTTGTTGTTAGAATTAAGTAGAGACCTGTAGATGGGACAAATTGCAGAGTAAGCTTCATGGTTTGAGGGGAAATTCGTTCCTTTTTGTTGGCCATGTGGCAGTTGATGCAATTTTGATATTGAGCCTGGCAATCATTTTCTGAGTGTCCACATTTACATCTACCACAAACTTTTTGAGATTTACAGTCCCTGCTAAAGTGTCCAAAATCTTGGCAATTATAGCATCGGATTATGGTTGCGTATATATGTAGTCTGAAAACTAATGTGTATCTGCCTCCGTGCAGAAAGTATCTTAGCTGCTATGCTGTTTGCTTCTATTACTATATGTTGTAGGTTTGCATTGCACCTATGTTCTGTTATTTTAATATGCGTATCTTTGTCCATTTCTGGAAAGTTATTCAATATTATTTGGGTTATGTAATTATAATTGTAGCTGGCATATTTAGAAAAATTACTTTTCTAACTAATTGGGAGGGCTCTATTATGTTAAAACGTTTCTCTACCAGTTGTTTTTTCAGCTTTTCTTTTGTTACAGTTGAGCAGCACTTTACTTCAGCTACATGTTTCCCCCATGTTACTTTTTTGGGGCAAACTTCACTGTTTAGTTTTAGGAGATTTGATTTTAGGGTTGTAAAGTTTTCGTTTTCAGCAGGTTTGATGATGATTGATGTTTCTATGTTAGCCTCTGTTCTTCTTTTTAATATGTCACTAAAGGTTTAGGTGGAAACATTTGTTGCTTGGATGTAATTAGAAGTGATTTGGTTTCTTCTTGAAGTTCTTTGATTTTCTGAATGTTGTTGTTGAGTTGATCCATTTGCTGTTTTAAAGATGACCCATCTTCATGTTTGGAAGCGGTGAATGATGGAGGGAGTAGCGTTTTCAGCTTATCAAGTAGTTCCATCGCTTAGTTTCTTTTGGGTTCTGGTAGATGGTTCTGGTAGATATTGAGTTGATCCATTTGCTGTTTTAAAGATGACCCATCTTCATGTTTGGAAGCGGTGAATGATGGAGGGAGTAGCGTTTTCAGCTTATCAAGTAGTTCCATCGCTTGGTTTCTTTTGGGTTCTGGTAGATGGTACTTCCCTCTAGCCTTTAATAGGATAATTCCTTGAAAATTTAACAACATGCAAAGGATAATATTGCGGTTAAAATGGGGATACAGAATTAGGTTGGAGTGGAGAAGGTTCTATATTTCTGGAATCTTCCGAGTGTTGATTCAATGGGGTAATTTCGCTTGCTTCCTATGTAGTTGAGCTATATGTTAAGCTTTCGTGTGGTGTGTCATCTTCCTCTTCCGTTGTTCCGAAGTTTAGATGATTTGCAGGTAGACTTTGTGATCTGTATTGTTCTTAATATTGAGAAGCGAGATTGGTTTCTTGAGTTGTTTTTATCCATTGTTTGGGAATTTGGTTTCCAAAAGAAAAATGGAATGGTTTGTTAGAGGTGGGAGTGGAATACAAAATTTCAGAAACGCTACTGCTGGAAACAATAGGGAGAAATGAAGTCAGAAGTAGATTCTAAAATTTACTTATTATTGATAAGGTTTGGAATTTAATTCATAAGTGAATAGAAGTAACCCAGATGCCATCGTCATCCCATCCCACGCAACAATCCCGGCATTCGCTGCATAGATCGGGGCAGATTCTTAAATAAATGTAAATACACACACATACATTCACGTAAAGAAACATGGACCAAGTAGCTAGTTGTATTAAGAAACTGGAGAATTTAGTAGATTATTATTTATTTAATGTAATATGGTCCTTTGGTCATACGTCCTCCCCATGCCCATTTTAACCGCAATGTTATCCTTTGCATGAGAACTAGATTAATTAAAATGTAATTAGAGTCATACATTAAAGTAAAATGTTTGACTATGTATTGAAATAAAATTTAAATGGATAATTTAATTATATTATTGTAAATATAGTTTAGAATTTGACTTTAGAAGATTTTAAAGGCTAAGTTAAGAATGTTGTAAATTTAAAATTGAGCAGGAGAAATAATAAAAGAAATGAACTTACAATTAAGAGTTATTAGAATAAAATATATAAAACAGCTGGGACAATTTTTTTTACATTAAAGTTTTTAAATTTAGGTTTAGCTATTGTAGCCAAAGGGTTAAAGACCGTGAGAGAATGATGAAAAAGGTTTAAGTCTTGGATTTAATCTTAGTTACCTTAGATTTTTTTTAAAATTTATACGTTTTAAGCTAGCTCATTCGAAGCATATTTAATTAAAGGAATTTAGAAAGTAGTCCCAGGTCTCTGGAACAGTTAGCAACCGAGAAAAACGCTGATTAATATTCAAATAATTTAATAAATTAGGCGCGGAATATTAGTGCTCAAAGGGTTAAGACGAAATTGAACAGGAGGACATGGCAGGCAGCATAAAACGGGACTCAGAAAAAATTCAGACTCAATGCATATACATAAGGGAGAAACGAAGAGAACCAATAGGAGAAAAATAAGAAAAATATTCAATTTTCAATCACACTTATTAAGCTACATCTCGTTAACTAATGATTATTTTGTAACTGTAATACAAATTTTTTTTCACAAGAATCTGCCCCGAGTAAACATAGAAAAATTGGAGTGGATTGACTAAAATTTAAAAAGTTATGGCAACATTAAAGTGAAAGTGACCAAAAAATTTATAAAATAACACGGAAATTTAACAACAAAAATAGTATTTAAAAATTTGTGGAAAATTAACTATTATTCGAAGAGTAAAAATACAAACAATTCCTGAAACGTTAGAATGTCCACTCCCATCTAAAATTAGTTTAAAGATGATACGACAATTAGGGCTGAAGTTATAATTGAATAATCATTGAGGTACAAAAAAATATTTTGCGAAAAATTGTCGAAAAACATGATTTTTTTGATTCATTAAAATGCTTACATCTTCTGGCCCAATTATCCTATCTACACAATCTATGCATCAAAATGCGCAGAACTATCACGCGGAACGAAAGAAGATAACATCTGAGCACTTACCTTATTAATTAGCCACTCATGATGTTGTTAATGTGTAGCATGTAGAAAAAAATGCTTGAAGAAAAATTAGAAGTTCTGGGTTAGGGCTATCAGGAAATGAAGATAAATTATCGAAATTGCACACAAATTTACACCTGGGTAGTCCAGAGGGTTTTTGATAGGCCTGCAGCTGAAATTTAATGAAGAAAGAAATAGCAACTGAAATAATGAAGTGTGAACACAAATCACTATCCTCCGTTGCTAGGGTTATGCCTTTGGTTGCTATGCCCTCTTTGTTAGAATGGGGGAATCGCCATATTGTGCATTTTTTGTGAAATATTCCCAATAATGCTTATATCTTCGTTATTTTGACAGATATTGATACCAAATTTGTTGACAATTTGAACAAAGCCTTAGAACACAATACAATTGTAAAAATTCGAATTAGATCAACGTTTAAACGCGATATTAAATTGGAATCAGAACCACAGTCAGAGAAATACAGACATCTCCCAGTCCGCTTTGGGGAAGCCCTTCTGCTGAATGTGTAAGAACAGATCCTGAAAAGATATCTGCCGTTAAGGACTGGAGTCGTCCAGAAGATGTCTACCAATTAAGAAGTTTTCTTGGACTCTGCACATATTACAGGAAATTTGTTAAGGGTTTTTCAAGCATTGCCAGACCCCTTCACAAGTTGACAGAAGTTAAACAGAGATTTCTATGGACAGATGAATGTGAGAAAGCTTTTAAGCTGAAGAAGACGTTGACATCTTCGCCTGTTCTTGCATATCCCAAGCCCGGAAATTATTCATTTTAGACACAGATGCCAGCAGAGAAAATATCGGAGCTGTTTTGTCGCTGGAAATTGATGATAAAGAATATGTCATTGTTATTGGAGTAAAAGTGTTTGTCGAAACCGGAGCGAAATTAATTTACAACCAGGAAGGAATTGCTAGCAATCGTTAAAGCCATAGAACATTTCCAGCATTATCTCTATGGAAAAACGTTCTTGCTCCAGACAGATCACGCATCCTTAAACTGGCTTGTAAATTTTAAAAATCCAGAAGGACAGGTAGCCAGATGAATTCAACGAATCCAGGAATTTGACTTTGAAATACTCCATCGTAAAGGCACTCTTCAGGGAAATGCTGATGCTTTATCAAGGAGACCGTGTAATGGTAGCTGCCGATATTGTTCTAGAGTAGAGAAGAACTATCAGTTAGTAAATCCTTCGGTACGCCAAGTTACTGTTTCACCGCCATCGAAACCAGACCCATGGAGTGATGCAGGATTTAGAGAAGCTCAAAAAGAAGACCCAGATATAAATCCATTTTTTGAATTAAAAGAATCTTCCAGTATGAGACCAAGTTGGCAGGACATCTCCACTTACAGTTCTGCTACTCAGCAATATTGGGCTCTTTGGGACTCACTCCATATTAGAAATGGTGTGTTATACAGGAAATGGGTCTCCGATGATGGACGTAATTTCAAATGGCAGCTTGTTCTTCCAAAATCAAGAATTTCAGATGTTTTGTAAGAACTGCACAGTAGCTCCACTGGAGGCCACTTTAGAGAAATGAAGACTCTATAGAAAGTTCGTGAACGCTTCTATTGGAGCAAAACTAGATAAGATGTAGAGAAATGGTGCCAATCTTGTGATGACTGTGCGGCACGTAAGGGACCAAAGAAACGTAGCCGAGGAAGGTTGCAACAGTACAATGTAGGAGCACCTTTTGACCGGATAGCATTGGACATTTTGGGTCCCTTACCACGATCTTCAAATGGCAATAACTATATCCTAGTTGTCATGAACTACTTTACTAAGTTGCCTGTGAAGCGTTTTTAATCCTCGATCAGCAAACGACTACAGTAGCCGAAGTTCTAGTGCAGCAATATGTTTCCAGATTCGGCGCATCCTTACAAATTCATTCAGATCAAGGGATAAATTTCACTTCTTCTGTGTTTAAAGGAATGTGTCAAATTCTCGAATAGGCAAGACGCAGACCACTCCATTACACCCGCAATCGGATGGTATGGTAGAGAGGTTTAACCGAACCATCTTGAATAATCTCTCACTTATGGTTTACAGAAATCAGCAAGATTGGGATTTGAAGCTACCGCTGTTTCTGCTTGCATATCGCAGTGCTGTCCATGAGATTACCGGATATACTCCATAACAAATGCTCCTTGGTCGCGAACTTCGTCTCCCATTTGATCTTCAGTTTGGTCGTCCACAAGATACATCTTCATCGTCAGAGGAATACCTTCGAGACCCTCAGGCACGTCTTGAAGATATCCATAACTTCGCTCGAGACCGAATCAACTTGACGACCGAAAGAATGAAGACAAGTTATGACATAAGAGCGACAGGACATGATTTTCAGGAAGGTTATAAAGTTTGGTTGTGGAACCTGATTCGACGTAAAGGACTTTCTCCAAAGTTGCAAGCCAACTGGGAAGGTCCCTAGACAGTCCTAAAAAAACTGAATAACGTCGTGGTTCATATAAGGAATGTATCTTTTTCAAAACCAAAGGTAGTACATAGCTCCTTATCGTAATGTAAAATAAAAATTAATATACCATAGTCTGTTTGTAAATAGATAATTTTAATATTTTGATAATTTTAATATTTTTTATTTTTTGTATTTGTATTTTTAGTTGTTTGTATATGTAATGTGTTCTGTATCCTCTTAAAATGTAAATTCTTTTATATTAAATTTGGCCTCCTATCAGGGGATTGTACTGCCCGGGACGTGCAGTCCTTGAGAGGGGGGCAATGTTACAAATTTATAAATAATTATTGTATTTGTCTTAAAATATCTCAGACAAATTGGAAGTACTCACATTTTGGGCAAAAATTGCGGTATTTAGATGTGTTTTACGTTAAAAGCGGGTTTTCTAATGATTTGGTAATTTGGCGATGTTTTGGCGAGAAAATTTGGTGACTTGGCGATAGTTCGCGAGATTCTTGGTGACTTGGCGAAAAATAGATACTTCTGGAAACATCCATCACCTGAGCTGTAGGACCAATATTTAGCGAGATAGCCTAGAAGCGTCCAGAACCTTGGCGAAATTGGTAGATTTCTCCGCCAATTCAGGAATAAATACCGCAGCCCGACATAGTTAGTTTTTGTGAAGACAGTGAGTGAAGACGATTAGTCTTGACTGCTAGTCTAGTGAAGATTGTGCTAGTCTAGAGAAGATGTTCTCTGTCTGAGGTATTTGAGACATGTGATTGGAAGCTGTTACTTATTGTATCTGACAAATTGTAGCTGTATAATTGTGATTGTTACAGCTGGTATTTCTAGTGGAATTTTTAGGAATAAAAGTCTTGTGTTCATTGAGTGGTTGCTTTATTCAATTCTCAATCCACACTAACCCCGATCTCGGTACAATATAATTAAAATTCAAGTTTTGTGAAGGGCAGTGCAAAAAATGCCAATATCTTTTCTAAATCTGCAAAAAATGTTATATTTATGTATTAATACAAGTCAGTGCTATAATTATGTTTATAATGCGTAAAACTGAAATTTATAATTCTTAAAGAATTTTTGAAACTTAGATGCAAGCTCAAAATGATACAATCTCAAAATTTTGAGCAGCAAAAATTGTTTCTTGTATCTAAATTTGATTTCATTCAGTGAGAGGGTACTTTTGAATTTTCGTAAAATATGTTATTTTTACATATGGCTTTAATGGAAAATCAATCCTAACGTGCAATATCGCTCAAATATCACAGATTATGTACAATGATTGATTGATTAATGAACAGCTCGAATAGCGAACAAATCAGACAACGAAGACTTTCACGAAAGATTTTTGAGTTCGGACAACGAACACATATTGAACTAAAAGGAATTCTAACCAACACTTCTCGGCTGTCGAAGCATGATGTGAAGGTTGCCAAACGCAACGGAGCTAAAGTCGATTTTCTTGTCTCTTGAATTATGTTGCTTGGCTGTTGAACTTCAAAGTTCTACACTGGAAATTTTTTTTAAACTGAATATTTATAACCAAAGTAGACTATTAGTTTCAGTTTCGATTTCACCCAAAACCGAAACTTATTTCATTTTAAGTAACCTTTCCCCCTTTCTAGTTCATTCGTTGAAGAAGTGGGAGGATGTCAGAGCAATCGTCTTAGAATGGCACCCAAAGCAATCTGGTATCAGTAAGGTTAGCGATCTTTACATCAACAATGCTTCTGGAAAATCTTAAAAAAAGAGAGGAAAGCAATCGACATTGGACAGACATGTTCCTTAATGATCCATATACAAAACATGAAAAGGACTGATCCATATGCAAAACGATTATGTACGTAATATTTTCTAATAAACTTTCTAAAAATTATGCATCTTTTTTTAAAATTTAATATTTAGGGTCTCCAGAACGCATGAATCGATTTCAGAAAGAAATCTGTGGTAAATTGATGACGTGTTAACGAACACAAAGAATAGCGATAGCGAATATAGTCATGTAACTGATTATGTTCATAAATCAATCACTCTCTGTATATAAAAAGGATAAACGCTTAAAGCAATATATAATCAGAGTAAAAACAACTGGAGAACACACACACAGAAGTAAAAAAAGTTTAAAAAAATGACAATCAAAAGAACACAAGAGGTGCGGTTATTTATTTATTTATTTTTTATTTTCTCGGTGATTAAATAAATTTTTATACTCGATACGTTAAAGTATGTCGTTAATATTTAAGTCTGATGCGATAGCAAATTATTGACTTTTTAATTTAATAAATCAATAAAAAATGCCATGAATAAGCCTCAATACATAAACTGAAAGTGACATCTGCCCAGTGAGCGGAAAGTAATGGGGTCTGTTTTTTATAGTCCAAAACGTCAAGTTGATAGTCTGCATAATAACTTCTATGAATTTAAAGTTGTTTCCCTAGAAATTATGAAATTTTTTTCAGAAAGTTTTGAAACGTTTTCGTATGTTCAAAGACACTTTCACTATTTAGACAATTCATTATTTTAATGGTTATTCTTTAATTTATTTAATAAATTAAAAATAGAAAATTTTTTCGAAATTTTCAAGAAAAATTTCAAATTTAATTTTTTGCAGAATTATATTTATTATAAGTGTAAAATGCAAATAATTTCTGTCTTAATATTTTACATAAATCAAAAAAATCGTAACTTTATAAAATTAAAAAAAAAAAATTCAAAATTGCTTTGTTTGTTACAAAATGTATTTATTATTCATGTTTCCTGAAGTATGTGTACATGTATTAGAAAATCGAAATGACTCAGAGTATTTTAATAAATTTTTAAAACATTTTCATATTTATTTAAACAGTTTTATTATAAATATATTAAGAATATATTTCTTGATTTAAGAAATAAAAAATTTCTTAAAAATTCTTCTAAAATAATTTGAAACGTTATCCTAATTTACTAAGGTGCTTTTGTTATATAAAATAAATTCTAATTATATATCATCAGATTATCAATATTTATTGAATTTTTTTGTTATTTCATCTCTACATTTTAATTTCTCAGGATATTGCAATATTGTTATAAATTTACATGAAATCTCAATAAAAGAAAATCGAAAGAAATACAATGTAAATTTCACTGATTTAAAATCAATTACGATAATTAGCAGTGTTTGACATTCAGTATTGTATTGTTTATCAATACATTTTTTAGCAATGTTAATTTCACAATATATATTTGTGTGTTTTTTCTTACAAAATATATTATATTTTTTGTAGTTAAGAAGTAGCAATATTTTTTCTAGAAAAAATAATGATATATCAATGGATTTAAGTTTTTAATACTCAAATTCTTATTTAACATTATTTATTAAAAAACATTTTTTTACTAGTAAAATTCCAAATTTTATGTTTAAAACATTTTTATTTAAACGTGATAAAATGTTAAGGCTCTAATTTATCAATACAATAAATATTGTTTACTTTCCTTTTTTCATTTAAACGGATAAAATGTTAAGGCTCTAATTTATCAATACAATAAATATTGTTTACTTTCCTTTTTTCATTTAAATGTGATAAAATGTTAAGGCTCTAATTTATCAATAAAATAAATATTCTTTACTTTCCTTTTTTCATTTAAACGTGATAAAATATTAAGGCTTTAATTTATCAATACAATAAATATTGTTTATTTTCCTTTTTTCATTTAAACGTGATAAAATGTTAGGGCTGATCATTTATCAATACAATAAATATTGTTTTGGTTGTTTATTAAAGTAAGAGTGTGCGAGAGTCCCACGCCAGCAACGCGTCGTTATTTTCTGATAATTTTGTAAAGAATACTGTTAGTGTATTATGCAATTTATATTTTAACAATAAAATAGCAAAGGAGAACGTATATATATAAATGCCAATATAACCCTTGTTCTATAATATTGCCAAACGAAGTATTAGCGTAATAGTATGTCCTAACTACTTGCCTCTGGCTAGAGTAACACTGCTCAAGTGTTCTATTAGATACGGTTTCTATTGTTACAAGAATTGTTCATCTCAAATGGTGGTTTCAAGAGTGTTATAAGAATTGGTGATATTTGTTATATTTACATTGTTTCCAAAACGTTCAGTAACGCAAAGTGAGTGCTTTTTTCCAGGCTCCTCACGTCGAAAATGGAACGTTTCCATGGAAACCAATAGGAACAAACAAATTGGAGGGTGGTCTTTGAAGATTTTCTCATCCTAAACTCAACAGCAATTTATAAATTTAAAACAAGATTGTATTTAAATATTTCATCTATATCCTCTATTCAATCAGATTTGCAGGCTTCAAAAATTGCTATTGATTCGGCCCAATAAAAACATCCATACTGACATCCAATTTTTATTCGTTAAATTTCTGAATAATTTAAATGACAGGAGGAGCAGATAGGAGTTAAACAAAATCAATAAAATGTCTTCAAATATTAACCATTTCATTTTATGATCATCTCGCCGAATAAATTTAAAATCACTTTTTTCACATTTACTTCAATCCTTTAATAGCTTCAAAGATATTCTTCAAATAAAATTGCTGCAAGAACATTTTCTTTCCGTGAGCATTCCATTCAGGCTTTACCTCACTAAATCTCGTTTCCAATTTTAATAATTTTAACTCGTTTCCATTAATCGGGACGAATATTTTCCAGAGAAATCAAGGAAATAAATTTTCTGAAATTTTTTATGTGTTAACCTTCAAAAATAACTAGCTTTAGGGTCATTGTAATTCAATTAAATATGACGAATTTCATAAAACTAAAATAACCGATTTTTTGTGTTTGTGTCTGTCCATTCGGATAGAAAATAAATAAGAGCCTGATATTTGGTTTTTGTGATGTTATTAATGGTAATATAGCCTCATCCATATTTAACAAAATAAATATCTAATAAAATTAAATTCTTATTCTTAAAAAAAAAAAAAAAAATTTGTAAAGTTATAATTTATGAGCATAAGTAGTAAATAATTTTATATATATATATATATAAATATTGAAATATATAAATATATATATATATATATATATATATATATATATATATATATATATATATATATATATATATATATTCTGATTTTCTGTTATATATTTTTGTCAAATTCTATTGTCATTGTCACAAAAAGTGATGGTAGAGTAATAAATTAGTTATATTTAGTTCTAATGGCTTAAAAATTTTAGAAAAGTAAAAAAAGTTTGACTTTATTTTTTTTAATGAAAGAGTAAATTGGTTTATGTGTGTGAAGTAAACATACACAAGTTAAAAGTTTCATGGCATTGAAAACAGTTCAGGTCATTTAGTATAAATCTATTCGAAAAAACAGGTTGCTGTTTCCAGAGCCTGGCTGCTAGGATTTTCACCTATATAAAGGGAGGAAGGGAGTTACGCAGCGAGAGTCTCATCGAGTTGGTGCGAAGCGATAGCCGGTAGCAGTGGTAGGCCGAGCCAAGTGGCTTTTCTCATATTCCGACATATTTTACTTATTCCAGTAGTCAACAGGGTCAACAAGATAGGTATAGTAGTCAACAGGATAGGTCTTCGATTGTATCTGGATTCGAACTCGCTACCTTTCAGTAACAAGAAAGATACCCTAACGAACTAGGCCATCCCCTGATTCAGAAGAAATACATTTGTTCTGAATTCTTTTTTTTTTTTATAATTTATGAAACTTATTGCTTTTATTATTGTAGTTTGTTAAAAGGAGTTATTCTGCGAAAGAATAAAATATAGTACATTTTTATCGAATCTATTTGAACTGTTTAATAAATGTTGCCTGACATTTCGACATATGATGTTTAACAATGTTCAGTATAATTCCCTTAATAAAGAAAAAAATAATTTTTTTTGTAGTAATAGGTTACATTGTTTAGATAATAAAAATGGTAAAATAATATCAAATGCTTTCGATAATGGTAATGGATTGTCATAAATAATCATTCAGCAAAGTAATTATGCTAATTTTTATAAATGTATTAACGTCGAAACAATAGAAAAATATTTCATGTAAATTTTGCGTTTATTATAAAATCATTTTACTTATATTATATTGCAATAAATATAATTTTGTGAATGGATTTCTAGTTCTATTTGTGCAATTTTGAATTTTTTTCTCATTGATTTGTTTGCACTAAAATCATTATTTTTCTGAAATCGAAGAAACAAGATTGTTTCCATTGTTTTAGAACGCGCGTTTTCTGAATAATCTGAAATTGTTCTTTATGGCGAACAGACAAATATTTTTAGGCACGCAAGTGTTATAAAATAAAAAAGTAGGCACTGAGATTCGCGTTATTGTTAATATTTAATTTCAGTTTGCCTTTTAATCCTAAAACTTATTTAAACTTGAAAAAAATATAATATGAAAGCTTTGCTCAGAATTAATTAATAACATTATATATATAAATGATATAATGAATTGGGTTTATTTTAAACCTAAAAATTGAATATTATATTTTAAATATGTATAAAAATTATATATTTATATATAAAAAATTGAAAGTTCACATTTGAATAATTGTGATTTGCCCAAAAAATAAACAAAAGAAAATTAAAGCTTTTATTTATGTTTGTTAAGTTAAATAATATTAATTATTGCAACTGACCACAACAGTTATTTGAAATAATATTTAAGTCAGTAATATACATATTTCCTGATAGGTTATCACAATTCATACAGAAATTTTCCTTTAAAACTAAAAATTTTTAATTTTTTTAATAGAATTTTTCTTATAATATATCATCCATTCAAAGATATAGTTATTGTTTTCCATCAGAAATATAACATTTAAATAATTCATATTACAATTATTGTATAATATTACAATAATTCAATATGTTTCACAAAAATATTTATGTGAAACACCAAATTAATGAGCAGAAAATAGAAAGTCTACTAAAATATAAAAAGAAATTAACTATATTTAGTACATACACTATATGTACTTTATTTAAAGGTATTGTAAAATGAAAAGAAGGCTTACAAAATAAATAATGTTCATTTAAGATAATTAATGCTGTAATCATATTTAACTGATGGAATTGAAGATACAATTTTAGCATATTTGTTTATTTAGTACTAAATGAGTGCAACCCACATGAAATAAAATTGTTGAGGTTGTTCAAACAACATTTCAGAAACAGCATTCCGCTACCTTAAGCGAAATCAAAACTACGTAACATGTGTTCCTTGGGAACGTGATAGACTGCTGGCAAAATAATTGAAAAACCATAGGCGCTGGAAATCATCCTCTGCTACCACAATTCTTAATAACGCCAATAGATATAAAGTTGGGATCTGTGAAGGTGCTTATCAACATGACAGTCCTACTTGTTTTTATTCTTGAAGTGGATATCTATGAAACTAAGCTTAAAAATGGAGCTATAAAACTGAATCTTTGGAATCCGACTCTGGAGACAATAAAAGATACCTTAAGCGCTTCTGCTGGATATTGCTTTCATCATCATCATAAAAGTTTGAAATAACATTAATGGAAGCTCCTCTTCCCCCCCCCCCCGAAAACAGTGCATTCCAAGTCACACTTCAAGGTCGAATCTGAAAAGAAATCTTGAGAGCACCGCTGGCATCCGAATAAAATGTCAGTTTATCCACAACCTCGAGGCAAGAATTCTTCTGAGACACTGAGATCGTTTTCTTTTTTTTTTAGCCATTTGATCTTTTTTTTTTCTTTTTATCGAAGACCATAAACACAGGGGGGAATGTCATGTTAGCCAATGGCGATCAATAAGATCCTCGCATCTCAATTGCCGATGCTGTCCTTGGAGTTTTTTCGACACAACCGGGATTACCCCTGACTAAGAGGACGAAATATTGTTGCTGTGACAGCTGGAATCAGAGCACACGCCCAAACAATGCTGACCACTCCCCTGAAGTTGAATCTACTCTCGAGTTCCCAAGGTCCCTCTAAGACAATAGAAAATAACAAAGAAAGACATAGGTTGATCACCTTGAGGTACCCCCTGAAAAAGTAAGGACGAACGCCTGATATTTACGAGAGACAGTCAATGCTCATTCCGTTTATATGAGGATTTTATTAAAAAAAATAATGTATAAAAAAAGCGTATCTTTTTTTTTTTTTTTTCCCAAATTAAATCCATACATTGAGAATGATAAATTTAGTTGTTTTAAGCTCCTCTTGAGTCACTGGAATACAATTTTAAAAATAAGGTGTCAGAAGAATTAATAAAGATATGTGACACGGTTATCATTTATAAAAAAATATGGCTGTACACAGCTTTTTATATTTAGACTTATATATTTAAATAAATATGAAATGTTTAAATATATGTACTTAAAGTAAAAATTACGAGATATCATATTTAGTGTAATAGCGATGCATTAAAAATAAATAAGAAATTTCCTTAGAATTTCAAATAAATAATTAACAATATAAGTAATAAAAGGTTAGTTTTTTTTGTGTAAAGGTTTATATAGACATACAAACACATTACGTTTATTTTACTGTATATATATATATATATATATATATATATATATATATATATATATATATATATATATATATATATATATATATATATATATATATATATATACATATATATATATATATATTCAAATTTCGGATTTTCAGAGACAATGTATCACATGTATTTGAATGACCCACTCATAGTTGTATTTACTAGAATTTTGTATATAGTTTAGAAGTTCTTTTTTAAAAAAGCGTTATTTTTGTCGATTATTTAGCTAATTAAATGTTTTATTCAATTTCATCCGGAAAAGTTAGAAATCGTAGTAATAAGGAGAAATAAGGAGTTTACAGTTATTTTAGAAAATAGATATATATGTACATTTTTTTTATGAAGGAAGTATAACTTTTTCTCCGAAGACATTATGTTGGCGATCCCACAATTGAATTCATCTTCTTCCTGTGTACGAGTCTTTTTCAAATCATGATGTCAGAAGTATTGGCAGCAAAACTCTTATATATATGAGTCTTTCTTATAAGATTATTGCTTGTGCATTCAAAAGACATATTTTATTTATATAATAAATTTCATATAAACAAATTTATTCTAATTTATGCCATTTAATTTTTCGTTATACATTAGCTTATTATAATGAAAAATAAGCCTGTGTCAAATAAATATACTTATAAGTAGGATTTTTTCAAGTCATCATTTAAAAAACAATAAAATTATTAAATAAAATATTTTATGAAAAATTAAACCCCTTGATGCATTTTAATCAAAGTTAACCTGCATAAAATTATATAGTTATCTGCCAGCAAACTTCCTTCTTTCGTATTGCAAAAAAACAAATGGTATTAAATATATTTTTCCGTTTCTATTTTGCTTACAACATTCCCATTAAAGTTTTAGTAGTTTTAAATATCATATCGGACGCCCCGCTGTTGCTGATACACGGGGCGCACCGAATTTCTCATCACTCCTCTCAAGCACCCTCGTATGTACTATGTTGACCTATTCTCTTGTAATGTTTCTTTTCAGATCTACCAAAGTTTGTTTGCGGTCAGGGATTACAAATACCCCCACAAAATTAAATTGCGCGGAACCTAATCTTTAGAATGCCGCCGTTGCCCTTGAAAAATGCATCGTTCTCCTGAGTGCAGTTCATCAAGTCATTGCAAAATAAATCTGCATATTCACGCAGCGGCTGCGCTTTTGAGTGATCTCAAAAATGCTTCTCCAGTTCTTTCCTGCATTGGATCAATTTCCCGGAACATTTTCACATCTCAAAGATAATTCCGTCTCGGGGCTGGTACCAAAGGGGCAACATTAGCGGTTTCTGGAAACTAGCTGCTTGGATTAACCGAGATGCCGTTTGGAAATTCGCTGCAAACGCACGCACGGCGTCCATGACTCCAACGCATGAGGGCGGCTGAACCACACCACTTGATGCTCATCGAATGAGATGATCCTCATGAACTTTCCCCCTTTTTATGTTATTGCCATGAGGAAGCTATTTTGCCGCATCTTATGTAATAAACTGTTTCAAAGAAGTGAATATCTTCCGGAAATTAAAAAATAGCACTCGTTATTTCACAAATATTTCTCGTTTCAGAAAACTAATTTAAATCTAGTAATTAATTGAACAAATATTTGTTCAATTGTGCTCTTATTTTGAAAATTAATAAACAAAATTATTACCCAATATGTATTTTTTCTTACTTTTAAAATTTTTCAATAGTCAGCTCGATATTATTTTTTTTCTCTTTTAGAAAAGTATTTTGTTTAAGATTAGCCCAAACAATTATGGTTGTTTGGGACAATACTTCAACAAAGCATCGGCCCAAATGATTATTAAATCAGTTTTCTTATAACTCATTGGATTCGGACGCATACGACGCCTAGTTTCCAATATTTCTAACTTAATCTATTTACCTATTCCAGCATATTTTGCTCTGTTTTATTATTTAATTTTATTATCCTGGAAATTAGTTTTTTTTTTCTTAAGGAACTAAAATATCGATATGAAATTTACATAATATATTTCCATTAAAAGTTATATTAAATATTTAACTTTGTGAAGTGGGTTGAAACAGTTATTGTTGAGAGAAAAAAAAAAGAATTTGTCAGGCAGATGATTTTTTTTTCCTCTTTTGCTCGTTGGAATACATAATTCATGGTTATTTTTAGCTATTTATAATAATGATTTTTATCGTTTCTTTTCTGTCTGCACAACACTAACAAATATCTGACAATCAATAAAACAAGATTTGCTTAAAAGATGCGGAAAAAAATTTCTTATTTGAGAGCTGCTGTGCAATGATGTCGCTACTAGAAATTAACTCCATTTTCGCTTATTTGTGAATTGGCTTTCATGATGCTATGCGATTTAAAGCTCGATTTTCAGAAATAAAATGAGTTTTGTATCTGCAGCATTGTTCTAACGAGCTTAATAAATTAAAACAGGTGTCACTGCAATACAACAAAAAATAGAAATATCAAGTCTTATTCTTCGGAACAATGTTGTGGATAGCCAATTTTTTTTTATTGAAAACTCAGGCATTTTTAATATGCATTTATTATTCTGCGAAATATTTTCGTTGATTGTGATCCGTATTCCTATGTCACAACGAAAAACATCCGAAACTTCCTGAATGCAGATGTGACCGTCTGTTAAGAAGTGTGCTCACGAAATTCTTATTTCTCTTAATTTATCGTTTCTATTTTTTTCAGGTATGATTTCTGTACCGAAAACCCGTTGCCCAATTTTAAATCTTTACTTATCTGAAAAATCAAAATCAATGAGGCGACCGGGAGTCAGGAAGCGTCAATTTGATTCGTTACTCTACCTTATTCTACTAATACTGAAAATATATTTTTTTTTGTAACATTTTTCTGCTTAGGTTAATGGTTCGAACTCCCCAGCGAGTGCACTATAGTCAAATCATGACGGTATATTTGAAATCAAGTAGTTTCACAACGGAAGAATATAATAAGCGGTATTTTTTCTGTTCTACTTTTGATCCGACAGAAATGGCAAGTTTCTTACAGAGAACTGAAAATAATAGAACGGAGATAGGGTGACTCAACATTTTCTTTTAAATCTGATGTATTCCAATAAATTTTTTTTGTATGCTAAAACTGGCTAAAAATTTATAAAAATGGCATGCAAGCTAATTCCTAAACAAAGCTATATCTGACAAAAATTTAATTAAATTTGGTGCAAAATATTTTTTGATGAATATTTTGTCGCTTAAAAGCAGCATTATAATCAAACATCGCCAAGGATAGAAAGCAGCCAAATACAGCAACATTTAATTTTGTTTTATTAAAAAACAGATACTATTAAAATCGATCGATCACCGATCTACGCAATCGATCACCGATTCAATTGTTAAACAGTTTATACCAGAAATAAACTTTGACGTTTAAATAAGTTTCGTCAATAAGTGGTTATAATTTAGTTCATAAAAAAAATGTAAATATAAAATGTTTGTATTATTTTTTAGTACTTTCTAAAAACGTAAAACTTTTGAAACAATACACGATGCGTGCAAATGCACAGAGAATAATTTGCTATTTTTTTCTATTCCATTACAGTGCGTGTCGTTATAATGGGAAAGTACAGACGCAGGCTTGTCCCAGCTTCTGTGTGGACTTTACAAAGATAATGTCTTTTATACTCGTATCAAATTGGAATAAACTTGCAAACTCCCAAGCTCTTATTTTCGATCATGGTTTATAGAAAGCAGGGCTATATTCTCGTTACTAAACAGTGACTTGCATATATCAATACTTTCTTTCCTAATTTTGCTTGCCAATGAAAGCTTCTATTTAAAAAAGATTATTCACTACAAATGGGAAATAAAGTAAAAACAACCGTTATATTGAGAAGAATTCTTAAGATTATAAAATCTCAAAAACAATTTCAAGTTTTTTCAAAATTCCATTTATAGGTGGAAACAATTACATAAAATCGCAATAATGGTTCTTTTAGATACACTACTGGCCATTATAATTGCTACACAAAGAAGGCGACATGCTACAGACGTGAAATTTATACGAAAGGAAGAAGGTGCTGCGATATGCAAACTATTAGCTTTTCAGCACATTCAGATAAAGCAGGCGCCAGTAGCGACACCTACATTGTGTTTAAATGAGGAAATTGTTCAGCCGGTTCCTCATACACAAATTGCATTTGAACGTTGTTGCCTGGTGAAAATTTGTTGTGATGCCTCGTGTAAGAAGGAGAAATGCGTACCAGCACGTTTCTGACTTTGATAAAGGTCGAATTGTAGCGTACCGGGATTGCGGTTAATCTTATCGCAGTATTGTTGCTCGCGTTTTTCGAGATCCAATGACTGTTAGCAGAATATGGAATCGATGGGTTCAGGACGGTAATACGGAACGCCATGTGGGATCTCAACGGCCACCTATCATTGGCAGCCGAGAAGACAGGCATATTATCCGCATGGCCGTAATGGATCGTGCAACCACGTCACGAGCCTTGAGTCAAGAAACGGGGTCGTTTGGAAGACAACAAGTGTCTACACGAACAGTTGCAGCAGCATGGACTCTCAGCTCGGAGACCATGGCTGCGGCTTCCCTTGACGCTGCGTCATAGACAAGAGCGCCTTCAATAGTGTGATCAACGACGAACCTGGGCACACGAATGGCGAGACGTCATCTTTTCAGATGAATCCAGGTTCTGTGTACAGCATCATGATGGTCGCATCCGTGTTTGGCGGCATCGTGGTGAACGCACACTGGCAGCGTGCATTCGTCATCGTCATACTGGCCCATCACCTGGCGTGATGTTATGGGGTGCCATTGGATACACGTCTCGGTCACCTCTTGTTTGCATTGACGGTGCTTTGAACAGTGCACGTTACATTTCTGGTGTGTTACGACCCGTGGCTCTACCCTTTATTCTAGCCCTGCGAAATCCTACGTTTCAGTAAGATAATGCCCGACCGCATGTTGCAGGTATTGTACAGACCTTCCTTGATACGAAACATGTTCGGCTGTTGCCCTGGCCAGCACGTTCTGCAGATCTTTCACCAATAGAAAGCGTCTGGTCAATGGTTGCCGAGCGACTGGCTCGTCACCAAACGCCAGTCACTACGGTTGATGAATTGTGGCATCGTGTTGAAGCTTCATGGGCATCTGTACCTGTACCTGCAATCCAATCTCTGTTTGACTCAATGCCCAGGCATATAACTGCTGTTATTACTGCCAGAGGTGGTTGTTCTAGGTACTGATTTCTCAGGATCTATATATATATATCCAGCCAAATTTTTTGAAAATTTAATCACTTGTTATTTTTAGTATAATATATTTGTCCAATAAATATCATATTGTTATCTGCATTTTTTCTTGGTGTAGCAATTTTAATGGCCAGTAGTGTATTTATAAAACGTTTCGTCTGATTTATCTTCACAACATCTTCTTTAGAATTACTCTATATAAGAACTTGGAGGGACGAAAGAAACAAAAATAAGTTTTGTAATCCATCTTTTTCCAGCTCATGGCATATCTTTTTAAGCACAACAAATATGAACAATGATGCTCCATCTTTAAAGGCATCATAAAAGAAGATACTTATCTTTGAAAATTTTCTATCCAGAACACATGGCTCATTTCGGTCCCCAACCCCAAGTGGAAAAACCTCAAGGTTGTGTCCGAAGGCCGTTCTGAAGATTATTCTTAACCCTGAGGTAAAAACGGCGCGAAGAATCATTATGATATAATATTTGATGCGGCTGAAGTATTCTGAAGCAAGATAGATTCGTGATAAAGATTAATAGATCTTTCATATTAGGGTTTAATAGGTTGGTTGCGAAAAAAAAATTCCATACATGGGAAACACATTATCTCAGTAAGAGATACATAATAACTTTCATTTTTCGTTTTTTTAGACATACGTTACAAATTTCACAAAGCCATTTTTTTTTGGTCGAAAATGCTGGCCTTCACTTACAGTTTCTTTTCTCCTGGTTAACTTCATAACCTAACAAAAAATATGGATGCAATGAATCTATTTAAAAATAAGGCCTCTTATTTTTAATGTGAATTTTCAGAATTTATCCTTAATGAATTCCAAGAAGTTGTACAGTTTAAAGTAATGAAATGTAGCTATACTTTTTGTTTTTGGAAATCAAATACTTAAAATTGTGTGTAAGCTTATATATATATTTATTGAATACTTTTTGATCTGGGGAAAACAGTAAGGGAATAAAAAGGTTTTTCGATCAAAAAGGAGAATAAACGGAAGGCAATTTTACTTCAAAATATATCAGCTGTTCATCTCGACTCGTTATAGGGAAGTTTGAATTGAATAAATAATTTTTACTTTGGAAATTGCCAAAAGGATGATTGATAAAAGATGATGAATTTCATGTTTCGTTTATCTAATTAAATATACAAAATCTTGATAAGAATTTCTATTGAAAAATGGAGAGGAATAATTTAAAGCAGGCTCATTTTTTATCAATATATTTTATCTTTACCTACAACGAAACCGCAAATATTCGAAAAAACATTCGTTTGGTTACCAAGGGTTTAGATGCAACATGGTAGCTTGATGCACAAATAAACAAATTTCCCCCATGACTCTTGAAAATTAGACTACTCGCTGTAGTCATCTCAGTAGTAAGATTGCACTTAATCTTACTACTGAGATGGCTGTCAGAAGGAAAGCAAATTTGGATGACAGCCACTGCCTGTGACTTGAGAGATGATCGGATTCAAATGTTTGCCCTTGGTTTGTCAGACCACGCGAAAAATGACTTCCAATAAGATCAATTGAAAATCTGTGCCCCATATCAAGGCTGAACACACGAATTATCAGTTCTTGTTAGACATTGAAGTCTAGCTACAAACAAGGACTACCTGGTGGCTATGAAGTCGAATATCCGTTCAGAAGTGTCTGCGCAAACTATCCGTTAACAGATAGTTTCCCATTTGAACGGCTGAATTTGGCTTTGATTGTGGAGATTGTCTTGAACAATGTCATCAACATAACCTTACTGGATACACTTTGGAAATAATGGTACTTAACGTCATTATATAGGATATCTGAAACGCTTTCATTTTCGTTCCTAAAATTAAGCCAAGCTTTTGGTCATTCACTCATCAATATTGCACAGACCCATTTTCTACAGATCATCGTGCTTAGAATTGCCTGCATTCAATAAGTGAACATGGATCCAATAATATGCTTTTATATTATCCTTAATCTACGAATTAAAAAATGTCTGTATTGAACAAAAAACTTGAGGATTTATTTTAAATATTTCTCTCTCTCTCTCTCTCTCTCGGCCAAAGATCAATATCATTATATATAACATGTCAATATATATGTGGGTGTGTGACTGTTTCCTTTACATCACCATCTTACTCCATATTGAATGAGATGTTTTGAATACTTAACTTCTATTTTTTTATCATTTGCATATGAACAAAACGTATATCAATCATCTGAATATACACATTTATGTGACCTTTCTCTTTTTTTCAATTTCAATGTTCTGTTGCGTACTTTTGAAAACTAATATTGTCAAAGGATTTTTATTTAAGTTCATGAGATACAAAATTAAAATAAAAATAAAAAAAAAAACCTTTTTCCTTCCCTCATTCACACGATTCTCATTCATATGATATTTCATATTTGATAAGTCGAATTATTATCATATTGTACCTATAGGAATGAGAAAATAACATTCTACAATTTTTCACAATTATTTTAACGGAACACAACCACACTATTAAATAAGAAATATAAAATAGTTTTGAGATTTATAAGTTCTACTATGTTCTGTATCTTTTTCATATTTTTTATATTTTCAATGAAGCATAGATAAACAGAAGAAATAAAAATGTTATTATTTAGCGTATTCTTTTCTCATATCATTAAATAAGCACAATATTTTAGTTACGTTTGATAAATGTAAATAATTGCAATTATAAAATCTATTGTGTTAACATTGTAAGAAATATTTCAAGTTTTACAAAATCCTGTATTTTTGCTTGTCATTAAAAAAACGCAAGCTCAATTCTGATTTACAACTTTCATAAAGCCATTTCTTTTTCATGGAAACTATCAATTTTATTTACTATTAAATCAACACTGGCTAATAATTGTCATTTATCCTTCTTGCTCCATAAGGTCTACAGTAATACCCAAATTTACTCGAGCTTGAACAAAAAACTCACATAAAAAGCCGTTACGGTTACACCAACATAGAGAAGAACTTTTTGACATTTTTAGGGAAGCAACTAGAGTATGTTGCCACAGCCCCGATCCGGTGGTTACAACAATCTGTTAGAATTAAGGAGGCCGTCGAAAACTTCTGAGCCCCAAAGGAGCATCCAAAATGTAGGTTGATCAGAAGGCAAAGTGGTTTCTAGGTACTTGTCAAGCGCTTTTCATCAGTTTCTCAATAAATACCCACATTTCGCCTCTCAGAAAGCTGCTTTTTTGTTATTCTTAGCCGATGAAATTGAGTAACGTTCAGATTCCATAAAAAAAATGTTACCTGTTATAAAATGAGGACTAATAAATTTTAAAATCTCCAGAAAACGTCTGATTCTTTTAATTGAACTCCAACTTAACAATTCTTAAATGATATAATATTTATAGTAATTAAGAATTTTTTTATCAAGTCTGCTTCAGTAAAAATATTTCAATAAAATTAAAATTTACGTACACACAAAATTATGTAATCTGTACTTCCGACTTCCTGGTTGCTTCACAGATCGTTAATTAGATGTTCGATCACGTATTTCTTTTTTGAGCTCCACTCAGTTTTAAATAGCTTTTTTATATAAGGAGTGATAGAAATAAATCGTTACTAAAATTATCCTTTACAAAAATAAGAAGTTTTGGAAGAAAACCAAAATACTGTTATTTTCAAATGTATTCATATCTGTCCTTTTAAAATATGCGAAAGTTTGTTTTGTTTAACTCTAAACTGATCATACTTTGGCTTACGTTGATAAAAAATGATAAATTCGGAATGCAAATTTCAAAAACAGTAAGACATACATTCATAATAGTTTATCTTAAAACAAAATTTAGTAATAAAATAAACGGAGGAACTTTCTCATAAATTTAACTTTTTTATAAATATCACTAAATTTTTAGATCAAATTTTAAACATAAGAACGTTTCAGAGAATGATTTTTGAACTAACTCTTATTTAATTAGAAATATAATAACTAAACCTTTATTTAATTAGAAGAGAGTTATATAAGATAAATAAAATATTTTATAGTTACTCTCTTTTACGAAATATCAGTATTTTTATTTCTTTACCTACTTTCAACATTTTTAAATCTTCTTTTTCTTTACAAAATATTTTGACCATTGTTCCTAAATGCAATTCAAATAAACTAAATTACAAATTTTGGACATGGAGAAACAGTATTCTTTTAATTTTCAATTTTGCGAAATTTAAATAATTTTATAATTTTTTTTGTAAATAGTTTAAAAAAATCCGTTTAAAAAATTAAAAAAAAATTATTTAAATGATCATTAAAAAAATCAAAGTATATTTTACTAAAATTAAGACATAATAACAGTGATGAAAAAAAAAGTCATGCAGGTTAATTGAGACAGGTATCATAGGTAAGAGTGTCAAAATGTGTCGTCCTACAGTGAAACTAGATGAAAAAAAAAGTCATAAAGGTTAATGGAGACAGGTATCATAGGTGAGAGTGTCAAAATGTGTCGTCCTACAGTGAAACTAGATGAAAAAAAAAAGTCATAAAGGTTAATGGAGACAGGTATCATAGGTGAGAGTGTCAAAATGCGTCGTCCTACAGTGAAACTAGATGGAAAAAAAAGTCATAAAGGTTAATGGAGACAGGTATCATAGGTGAGAGTGTCAAAATGTGTCGTCCTACAGTGAAACTAGATGAAAAAAAAAGTCATACAGGTTAATGAAGACAGGTATCATAGGTAGATGTTAAAATGTGTCGTCCTACAGTGAAACTAGATGCAAAAAAAGTCATACAGGTTAATGGAGACAGGTATCATAGTTGAGAGTGTCAAAATGTGTCGCCCAATATTCAGCAACTTTTATTACAAAGAAAAAATGGTGAAAATTTGCTGACAGCAAATGCTTTTCCACGACATGAAATCTAAAATCATTGATCTGTTTTGATTTATGGATCAGTCTTGAGAAACTGAGTTTTCTCCTTCCGTGTCAGCGTCCATTGTTAGTGCAAGGATTCTTCAGTATTACACATTTCCTGTGATTCGGCCGTCGGGTGCCAGAAAAGGTCAACACAGTTATTACGGTACAGAAACTATCAAAATGCATCATTCTTTATGGCGGCACCAAGATGACTCACAAGTGCTTTTTCATGGCGACACAAAATAACCGGCGAACGTGCATTGTTCGGAAGGAACGTTTTGTGGTGTTTCAAGGTGATTTTTGAAGAGTTTCGCTGACATCACGATAGCATCTTTTATCATATGGCTGTGGCAACAATGAGGAGCGTAACTAACCTACTTGTACTTCAACTCCGATGAATGACTTTCTGTTTTAAAATGAAAGTTTTGCCATAAAAGCGTAGGAATTCTACTTTTTAAAGTCTTGGGAGTGGACGCTTTTTGTCGCTGTACAAAGTGAAATACATTCGATTGAATAGCTGCTGAAGAGTTTTAGCAATTACAGAAAGAAAAAAAACTTACATTTCTAAATTGGTTACTCTAAAGGAAGACATGGTGCAAAAATTAAATTTACTCGCCCACGGGAATTTCATAGACACGTTCGAAGCATTTTATTAAATATAATTTAAGTCTTAGAATTCATATAAAAGTTATTTTTTGAAAAATAATTTTTATAAGATTAAAATGCAACAACTGTAGTTATTTCAGTTATTATAAGTTTAATGCTATATAATTTTATGTTTATTAATGTAATTTCAATCTTTGAATTTATATATGAAGTTAACATTTTCACTGAAAAATTATTTAAGAAAAGATAAAATTTGATATATTTAGTAAATGTTAAAATTTCAGTGATTATTAAGGGAAAGATCAGGTAGTAAAACTTGATTGTAAAACGTAATACTGTGGCGTTATTTCAAAGTTTACTACTTAAATGTATTTTAAAAAATAGGAGGCATCCTCATGGGAAGTTAGAAGATGATTTAAATTTTTATTGTTTATTAAATTATAATGTATTCATAAGTATTTATACTACAAATTAAAATTTTTATTAAGAACTTATTTTGGAAAAGATAAATTGCTGAGAGAACTTTTTTAATAATCTTATGCACTAACTTGTCTGAAATTATGTTTTCCTTATTTGTATAAAAATAGTAAATAAAGTTTATTCAATGTCTTGAATCTTGTTTTTAAAATATCATTGAGATTAATCTAATTTCAAAACCTTAATTGTCCTCATGTAAATCTTGAAACTTTCCAAAAAAAAAAAAAAAAAAAAAATGCTTAACCAATGCTTAAAGAGATATATTTTCTTAAGACACGCTCATCAAAATGGTTACAAAATTACTTTTGTCTCATTTTGATGCCCTTTTGAATTCATACGATTCTGTGATAAAAGAATTTGGATTTTATAAATTGAGCTCTGGGAAATCAATGTTATTTTGAAAAGCAAAGCTTGTGTTGTTCGTTTCTCATTCAGATATTTCACATTCATAGATTTAATTGAATCTCTTTACACTATTTAAAGCATTTATGACTTTACTATTCATTTAAAAAATAATAGGTCAATAACTCAATCATTAAAATATGATACCAAAAAGTATTTACAGAGATTCTTTTTAAAAGAAATATTTTATATATATACATTCCTCTCTGCGTTCCTGGCAATTATTTAACTTTAGTTTAGACCAAAATATTTCCCTATTTTTTTTACTCTATTTTAAACAAAACTTTCGTTTAAAAAATTATTTATTTCGACGAGAACTTTTCATAGATTAACAGGAGCACAGCAAGCATTTGTTATATATATATATATATATATATATATATATATATATATAATTTTCTCTCTTTTTACAATTATTATCTATACTTAACCATTGTGGGTAGTAAAAACAAATGCACGCAATGAATTCGTTTTTTAACATCCTATTGTATAATATTAAAAAAAAAAAAAAAAGGATATCTTTCACTTTTTTCTATTTTTTGGAAAAATAAAGTTTTTACCCACTGCAGCGATTGTCTTTTGGGTTCTTCCAATAATCGGAAGATCGAAAATGTCTTTACGGTTGAAAGGAGTTCGAAATCCAATTTTAATAACTTCATAATACATACATACGAATTTTAAAACGTTCGACATGTGTTTCCTTTTATTCATCTCTATGTGAGATTGCCTTTTTTGAATCAAAATAGAATTTTGAGTAAAACTGGAAAAATATTTCTATTCTCCCATTTTAGCTTGAAAGCAAAATTTTGTGTTGAAAGCCTTTGAAATGGGATGTCTTGTATCAATAACCTTCAGCTTGATACAGCAGATGACTTCAGTGTTTAGATGGTATTCAACTATTGAAAGGCATTCAGAAGTGACATTATTTCTATATTTTCATAATCTTTATATATCCTACTGTAAAAAACTCACTTTTAATAATTAGAAAGTTAAGTTATTCCTGCCTGAAATTTCCTAACAGCTTCCAAGAGGATTTTTTATAGGTAGTAAACCGTGTTCATATACCATAAGTGAAGTAACCAAAAATCTTTATATCTGGGGTCACCTAACGGTAGGTCCGATTCTGCCTGCACGTATCTCGGGATGAGTGCTTGGGAGTTTTTCGAGTTTTCTCTCTTGCGACACATGTATATGGCCCACTATGTATTCTTTTCGGAAGGCAATTTAGAGAGTGGGTAATAGAATGCTTCTCAACGGCTTTCAATCGTTATTCTCTCCACTGCAGGCTTTCGGTAACATAAACCATTTAATTGTTTGGTGATTTTCTTCGATAGATAATCAATGAAATGGAAATAATAAAATAGCAACTATAAAACTATGTACGTTAGAGCATTAAAAATACAAGTATCAAATAATGTATCAAAAATTAAAGTTTTTACCAATTTATTTTCTCAAACCAAAGGGTACCCGTATCTAAATTGAACTCCAGGGTGTTACGAGTACGAATTCTGACAAATATCCATATAGAAGAAGAAAAGCAGCTCCCATTTCCCATGGTTCAACAATGACGGGAATCGTACCTGATACCCTCTATTCCGAGGAGCGCTGTCTTACTACTAGGACGAAATGAGCTTGATAATTATTTACTTCAATTTATGATTTAATTAGCTTACTTTGACCTTTATAAGCCAGCTTTTTAAATCATCCGAAATAAATACAGTATTAGTAAACAATTTCATTCCTAACTTTAGAAGCAAATTAAAAAAAAAAAAAACCCGATGAATGGATATATTTGCCGAAACTTTATATTTTGTTAAATCTTAGTTTGTCCTTTATGTTTAATACTGGCATTCGAATGGTTAGCGCTCTTGCCTTCGTGAGCTCGAATGGGCATGGATGTTGGTAGTGGTTCGGCTTGTTGGTACCGTAGGTCCCAATGTGATTAGCTCTCGTGTGCCAAAAATGTGCGATAAACTAAACCATACTGTGCTTTATGTGCTGTTTTGAACCTATGTAAGTAAGATATTAAATAATGATTATTATTCCCTCTTAATTATAAATGTGTACCTATTTTATAATTTGCTCCCATGTCACATGTACTCTCTCGTGTGCCAAAAATGAGCGATAAACTAAACCATACTGTGCTTTATGCGCTCTTTTGAACCTATGTAAGTAAGATATTAAATAATGATTATTATTCCCTCTTAATTATAAATGTGTACCTATTTTATAATTTGCTCCCATGTCATATGTACTCTCTCGTGTGCCAAAAATGAGCGATAAACTAAACCATACTGTGCTTTATGCGCTCTTTTGAACATATGTAAGTAAGATATTAAATAATGATTATTATTCCCTCTTAATTATAAATGTGTACCTATTTTATAATTTGCTCCCATGTCATATGTACTTTCTTGGCACAATAGTTGTTTGATTTTATATTTTGAAACATACATCAATAGAAAAAAATAAATTCAACAATTTTATTAAAATTTAGACAAATTCCTAAAAAATTTAAACTAAATAAATATGTGAATATCTAAATTTTATTGTCACGTGGATTTTAGAAAACAACTAATAAATTTTTACAAATATTATATTGTTTACTTTAAAAAATGTTGTAAATATAATGTTTCTTTTTCTACTTCTAGAAAATTTTTAAACTGTTCTGTTTGTGCTTTTACACAGATATTAAAATGTCATAATATAATAGTTGCATTCACAAATTTACGAAGCAAAAAAATCTAGAACTCCTTTGTTTCATTTACAAAAGAATGTTGAATGTTTGAAGCATTGTTTAACAAAATGTTTTTATCACAATTGTAACAATGCGTAAACTGTGTTGCGTCTTTAATTCAAAATGTAATAATGGACGTTTGTCAAATATTTTAATCATGATTTTCATTTCTTATGTCTTGCAAAATGAATTGGTTCAAGAAAATATTTTATAAACACAAGAAATGATAGAAATTATTTTTCGAAAAGTTTTAACATTGAAAAACGAATTAATAAGTTTCCTGCCTAGCTTTTGTTTCCATATTAATTACGAAGTAAAAATCCGGTTGACATAAGAAAATCCGCCGAAAAATTACCAACTCTGAATTTGGTATCCTGGATCTTACTTCCTCTGTGCCATAACTTTGAATGTATTATGATACATATATTAGAAAATTAATTTCAAAGCTTAATAATACAAGGATAAAATATATTTTATATGTGTGTGTGTGTGTGTGATATTTTAAATTTTATCAATAAATATATACCCAAGAATTGTGAAATGCTATAACACAAATTTTAAAATCCAAATTTTTCTGGTTATGTTAACTTTAAAAAAAAAACTTTTTTCTAATAAAAGAAATTTAAATATTTTACACTTCGAGATTTCCAAAATAATAAATTTACTCGCAAACTGTAAAACTGTGTTAGATTTTAAATGATCAATTTAAAGTTAACATTTAAGCAGAGAATGTGACAGAAATTATATATATTTCTTTTTATATAATATATATATACATTAAATACATTGAATCAGTTGCCATTTAAAGGCTATAATTGCTCTGATACTTTTGTACTTTAAGTACTTCCTCGAAGAACTATTCTTATTTAAAAGCATTAATATTTTAAAATATTTATTATACTTCCGATTTAGTGATAAGTTTAAATATAAATAATAATGTATGAATATTGAAAAAAATGCAAAAATACATGCAAAAATTTCTATCCTGAAATGTAAATATAAAAATGATTTAACTTTTTTAAAAAGTGTATTTTAACTTTTATATATATGCTATAAATTTATTATTCACAAATAAACTAACAAGATTTTTGTTTAATACGAAAAATTTGTTAATTTATCTACAAAATTATTACGATCAATACAGTTACATACTAATAAAATTATTATAAAATAGTTAAAAGAGATTACTGATCAACTATATCTTGCTAAGAAGTATAATTGAATAATAGAATTTGAATACTTCTGGTGACAAGTTTTTCCATCTCAAAATTTATTTTGAGATTGACTTTCTTTTGACAAATACCGTTAAATAACTTTTATCATTTGTTTGTTTGAAGCTTATTTCACTTGTAGCATTCTATGCATAAAATATTTAGCATTTTTTGGATAATTTTGTTAGTTTTCTAAATTTAATTAAATTTTAGATTATTGTCTATCTCATAAAAGCATATCCTACTTTTCAAAACATTTATATAAGAAAGTGTGCGAGGTTCTTAATATTGCTTCACAGGGTAATATTTTAAAAGTGGAAACGCTGCTTCCCGAACAATTTCATTGAATACCAAAGATATAATCTGCGCATACATTGTTCTAATATTTTCTTAAAAGAATTATTATAGGAGAACAATACGAGCTTTTTCCGTGTCTTTCTTAGAGAATGGAGGAAAGTGTTTGATAAATAAACTTTCATCTGCTCTCCTAGATAGGAAGTTTGCACAAAAATTGCAAATTTATAGAGCTTCAAAATGTGGTTTTGGGCTATAAATCAAATCCACTTTCGCCAATACCGTATAAATGGGAATATTTCTGTTTTAAAACAATTGAAGCTGATAGAGAATTTTTAAAAGTTTCGAAAGATTTGAGGTCGAATTCTAAGAGAGAATCACGACTTTTCCATTATTTGTTTTTAAAAAGGCATATTTTTTAAATTCAAGGTATGTGTTGGAAATTTTACCATGCTTACTCTGTCAAAAGATAAAATTAAACCCTGCTTTATTATGTTTTGTCATTATTTTTTTAATAAATTAAATCAATTTATTTAGTCTGATGAAATCCCGTTTTTATATGAATATAAAATATTTTTGAAAATTGTTGGTAAAAATTGTTATTCAATTAAAAATCTCAGAAAAAATGGAATTTTTTTTAATATTTTCATAGAAAATGCTCTTTATCAAAACAAAATTCATTTTAAGAAGCAAAGAAAATATTTGTTCTAAAATTTTATCGCACAATTTAAGGAAATATAAGAATCAAATATGTTTCAGAAAACCTCTACGGAATGGAAATTTTAAATTTTGGATTCACATTTGGAAATTATAACTCTATGGGTGAAATCTCTAAACATCTTAAATATATATTTTAATTAATAACATTATAGTTAAATTGAATTTAAATACTTTAATGAATGGCAAAATTTCAAATTCGTCTCTTTTTTTTATATGTTTGAAGGCTACTCTTCTTCTTCTCAATGGTACTGGTCACCTCTGCTCGAGAGCATTTTGGGCTTCAAGAGTACGTGTCTCAGGTGTTTTAAAATATAATCATAAAAAAATATTTTTGTAGGAAAATGCTATTGTTTTACAATAAAGTTGAATTATTCGCAATATTTCAATTATAAAATTGTCGTCACGAATTGTTCCTTATAATTTCCTTATTTCTTTCACTTGTACCGTTTTTTAATTTCCTTTAAAATAAATTGTAAAGGTTTTTCTTGATGCACTGGAAAGAGAGATTCTGCTCAATCAGTGTTTATCATGGAAGTAATGATTTTGTCTGTCTTTACAGTTTCTTCTGTTTGATGCGAGCATCATCTAAGGTCGGAGCATCAAAGGCCGCCGAAAACGCCTCTCCGAACTTGAAACAGAGTAATTCATTGTCTGTAGGCGTTACAACTTCCTCAAAAATAAATTGTGAAGGTTTTTCTTGATGCACAAGAAAGAGAGATTCTGCTCAATCAGTGTTTATCATGGAAGTAATGATTTTGTCTGTCTTTACAGTTTCTTCTGTTAGATGCGAGCATCATCTGTGGTCGGCGTGGCCGCTGAAGACGCCTCTCCGAACTTGAAACAGAGTAATTCATTGTCTGTAGGCACATTAGCTATGAACTCGTCTAGAGTGCTTTCCATGGAAGTCATCAGGAAGAGACGGCCATGAAACGTTTACACCTGAAAGAGCATAAAAATAAACGTCTTCGTCCTCTGCTCCAAGTCTGAAGCGATTCTACGCGGCCCCTCATCTCAAAAGTCTGTTGTCGAGTGTTATTTCAGAGAGTTGAATGCAAATTACCTCATCATTCAAATGTTCTGAAATTCTTTTCTTTTGAATAATTGAGGAAAAGGAATGATTATAATAATCTTTCTTTATATATAAACTCTTTCTGTTTTTGCTTGGGAATCTTTTATGCTTAGAATTTTTAACATTTATTTCTAAACACTCTCTCTTTTATCTATATATATTGTATACTAAAATATATTAATATATAATATATTTTAGTTTATAAGATAAACTATACACTAACTATATATAATTTCTTTTTTAAGTTGGAAACGCATTCCAACTTAAAAAAGAAATTATATTTATCATGTTGGAAACACATAACAGTTTTGAGCAAAATAAATTATAATTTTAAATCTAAGAAAAATCATTTCAGATGAAATATCAATTTTGAATAGAATCTCAGTTATATTTACAAAAACTCTTACAAATGTGAAGACAGTTAATTTTCCTTCAATTGTTTAAGCTATTCAGGACTGTTATCAGGAGCAGTAGAAAAGTGGCTTCCTTGCAAATCTTAAACATTTTCGAAATATTCTTTAAAAAAATACAAATTTGAAACGCAATTTGTATGCTATTATTTTTTTTAAAGAAATCAATGTATAAATGGTTGTAAAGAATGGGGACCATTTTTCATTCTGAGACACTTTTATTGAATTTATTTATATTATAAGGTATTATTTATATTATAAGTAAATTTCTAAAATATTTATGTATATATATCCGTTTAAAATTACTTACAAATTCTACTTAGTGTACTTACTTTAATTTAAATGGTGTAAGTATTCATTCAATGGTTGATCATTATTGTTGACATTATTGATTAATTTATTTGATGTGCTATAATAATTTGTTCCAAAGGAAATATTCCTTATCGTTTCTCATTAATGTTTCACAGGTGTTAATTTTCTTTTCTTATTTATCTTTTTTTATTTCAATGAATATTATATTAAAAATATCAATTTAATAACAAACATTTCATCATCGTTTTGGGGTGTTCAAAATGCAATTGTTAAGCTTCTTAAAAGGCATCTTCTGGCCATCGTTTTAAAGAATCTACAAATGTTGCCATTTCGCGTTATAAATATGGTGATAATGATCACTTCTGCAAAGGAAAGCCGTTCATTAGCTGAGTTTAAAAAAAAATCCACTTCTTTCAGGGAAACTCCGTGATTGTGTGTGGGTGTGGATTGAAAATCTATCTATCGAAAGCAGAGAAAGAGAGGACCATTGCCGACTTTAACCTTCGAAAAACCTGTGTGTGCGCGCAAAGTGTGTGTACCCACGTGACTGAGGACGGAATTCCTCCAACCAGATATGCGCACGGAACGCACGTCACGCAGTTCGAACCCTCCCTTTACCATTATAGCCGACAGATAAAAAAAAAAAGTGGAAATCTTAATAAAGAATAACTAATTTCAATGAATGGGCTATCAAGACGAATAAAAAAATTACATCAGGGGATGACCACTGCCGAGGAATGCGGGAGGGTCGGAGAGAGGGGGAGGATGGGCAGAGACAGACAGGATCTGGGAAAGTGCGCGGTTTTAAAAGAGCCATCGCGTTGTCGTCGGGCTGCATTTGTGTGTTTGCTGTAGCTGCAAAAAGAGCCCCCAGACGTCGAGAACAATCTTCCTCCTCCGGGAAAAAAACACTTTCTCCTCGCGTTGTCTGCCGAAGAGCCCCACTTTACTCTGCCTCAGCCCTACTTTTTCTTCCTTTCTATCACCTCCTTCTGCAAGAAAGAAAGCGCACGACCGGCTTTTCTGACGGTCCAGCTGATTCCCGAGGAAATAGGTTACTCTACGGCTCGCTGCTCTCTCTGAGTCCAGTTGTGGTTCAGATTCACTTTTATTAACGCCGCCACTCAGGGTGCTCGTCCTGCTTTTGCACTTCGCCTTCTCTCACCGAGGCTTTTTCCCTTGCAGACGATCTTCCCTTGCTGCACCAGGTACAATTTTCTCTTCTTTTGCACAATGCTCCCCGCGCTCCTCCTGATCTGGGTCCTGACCACCGCAGTCCGGAGTCAGGAAGGCCCGGTCTATCCGGACGGCTCCATCCGATTAGTGGGTGGCCGCAACCCCACCGAGGGTAACGTGGAGGTGTTCTATCGTGGACGTTGGGGCTCCATTTGTGACGACGAATGGGACATTAGAGAAGCGTACATCGTCTGCAAAATGCTGGGATACAACCGGGCAGTGAGAGCCACCTTCAACTCGCAGTTCGGACGAGGAAGAGGTAAGTCGAGTCTTGCTTCCTAATAATTTAAAAACTTCAAGTGTTGGAAAATTGATTGTTTTTAAAATATTATATCCGTGCTGTTAATCTCTTTAGAAATAATTATGTAACTCTGCAAGAGAAATAGAAGGAACTGTTTCATGAGTTATAGAATGAATGAGGAAACATATTTTATTTATTTGGAATTTACAAAAAAAAAAACATTCATAAGGATATCTTTAATTTTTTTTGGTTTTACATCTGTTACATTGCTTTTTTAGGAGGTTATTCATATCATTATGTCAGAACAATGCATTTTTTAAAAATATTTTTAGTTTTTTGAGAAAAACTTTAATAAAAGACTTTATCGCAACAGAAAACAAAGTTTTAAATTGAATGCAGAAATCTTACTTTTATGTTTACTCAGAAATATATTTAGTTAAATATTTGAGTGTACTTTTTATCAATATGGTATATATGTGTATATGTGTGTGTAAGCACTTGAAAATGATGACAATAAAAAATTGAGATATAATTTATTTCTCTCAACAAAATATCTCTTAAATTTATAAATATTTTCAATTTCTATAAAAAAAGATTTTTATAAAAAATGAAATTCTCTTAAAAGTAATAAATTCGCATGCATTTAAATAATGAATAGATTTATACATTTAATTTTATGTTATTGCGTGTTTCAATTTATAAAATAAAATCCATTCAGATTTTTCCAAATATATCTCTTAAAAATATTGTCTCTTCCAACCACAACTATGGAGGAGTTTGCTAAGATCATTCTTTTGCGTCCGAATGTTTCAAAATTTTTCTAAGGGACAAAAAAGCCTTAAAAACTTTATTAGAATATTTAATTTATTCAATAAATAATCACACATGATTTCAATATAATTCGTTATATTAAATTCAAAAATGTGGTATTTATAAATGGAGCATATACTATTTTATTATAGCTTCTGTCTTCCAACCACATCTTTGAATTCCGGGTATCTTAAAGTAATAACACATTTTAAAATTTATAAAAATAATTAAATAATTTTTAAATATATTAGCTAATTTGAAATAAAAATATTATTTCATCAGGGAAATTGTTGATAGATTATATTTATTTTCAACAACTGATGACTAATAATATACGAAATAATAATTGAAGAATGCAGTGATTTTATAATTAAAATGTAGTTACCATAGAAATGAGAAAAATGGGGACAATAAAGATTTCAGATGAAAGTTAATAACATATTTGAAAAATGTGTTGTGGCCAGGCATGTAGCCGATGCCCGTACAACAGCTCTCCCGTGCAGAAAATAAACGCTTTCTGCTTGGAGTGGCAGGAGCTTTTTCTTCTTTTCGGATTTCTCCTTTTGAAACGCAAATCAGGACCCTTGACATCTTTTCAGGCTTTTATTAAAGGGTGTTCTATTTTTTCTAATTCATTTTCCTTCAAACTTCTCGAATACCTGGTGTTATCAGGTAAATAATGTACAATGTAAATGTGTAAATAATGTACAATATATTTATTGTGCATTCGTGAAAAATTTAAATAAATAGTTTATGCAGAAAATTTTAATTAACTAATCATTTCAGTTTTTATGTGGTTTAAATAAAAAATAATATATTTTTTTACCCATATTTTAAGTCATATATTGAGTTCTCTTCAGTTTGATAATTTGCTAGAATATGAATTTATTTTGATTTTTATCTAAAACATATCATTTTATCTATTTAATTATGTTTAGTTGTGATGCTCTGTAATATTTAGTTATTTAAAACCGTATTGATATGAAAATACGCATCTATTCCATATGTTTACAAGTTTGCCATCAGAGCAATTCAATACAAAGAACTCATAAATATATTTAAATGATTTTTCTGTTGCATTCGAAATTATAAAATGTCATATTTCCAAGTTAATTAATTTTCATAGCGTTTTGGAACAAAAAACATTTTCAAATGATTAACTAAATATTGTAGTGTAATCACACGCAAGGCTCCTTCTGTTGTTCTTCTTGTGAAGTACATGCATTGCAGTGAAAAAGGCAAGAGTTTGATGAATGGTGAAGATTCCTAGTTTATTAGCTTGTAGTTTTAAATATTGCATGTATCACAGATTAACTTAAGCGAAGAAAAAGCTTCTATAATCTGTGCTAAGATTGCGATTAATCTAATTTTTTGAAAAATTTCCATCTAAAAGAACCCATTTTATAAATATGATCAAACACCCATTTATATTTCATTTATTGAAATACGATCTTCTTATCTTGTTGCCATTCTGCTTATAAAAAATTCTTTTAACTGTGTGTAAATTTTTATTTAATCATAGATAATTCATATCATTTTTAGTGCATATTATTTGTGCATTTAATACTGGCAAATGATAATATATAGAAAAAGTATTGAAAAAACTAACTCTTATATAATCTATTTTATAGATAGATTATGATATAAAATTCTAATCAGAAATTGTTTTTAAATTAACAACAGTTCTAATAATATGAATACATAATATAAAGATTAATCAAAATATTCATAATTTAAATTTAGTGTTCTTTGAGGTGCAGATAGCAAATTATTAAAACATTATTGTGTATGACCTTGTTATTGAACGTATCCATACTATTCAATAATAAGAATATAAAAAATGTTATTTTTAACGCATTTCTATCTAAAGGGAAAACTTAATTCTTTTATTAAGCTATTGTAGTATATTTTCATATATACTAAGGCTAACTCTTTCTTAGAATAACGATAGATATATTCTAAGTACAATATTAACATAGTGGATTTCTACCTAACATCAATTTAATATTTCTACAATATATTGCACCTGAAAATAAAGTTTATTTCATATTTTAAATATTGAAATATAAAATATTTATAAGATTTTCCTGAATTCTGTAAAATAAGTAATCTATCTATTAAATTTATTAATCAATATATATTTGAAAAATGTTAAAAAAAAAAAAAAAAAAAAAAAAAAAAAACTTTTATTTACTGTCATTAATTACCCAAATTTTCAAAAAAACGAGAAAAAGTAATCATAATAAATTTTTCACTTTGGCAAAAAGAGAATATTGTAAATCTTCTGATTCAAAGGGATTTTTGGAAAAAAATCTATTTACCGTCGTTCCATAAAGTTGTGAAGTCTTTTCCAGGAAAACCTGACAAATGGAAGTAACTTAAGGAAGGAATACTTCAGTCATTTAACACTACGATAATAAGGAACCTTAATTATAAAATTTTCAATTTATTACTGCAAATCAAGTATTTAAAAGAATGGAAATAAATGTATAGGTTGACAATCAATATATAATTAATTAACAATTAAGGTTTTTACGAAGGCAACGATATTTTTAGAAAATTTCTGTATCTGAAGAGGAAAAAAAATTACTCTCTATTCATCAGTTTCAAATAGAGAATTTTAAAAAGAAGAATAATCCCCCCTCCCCATCAGTATTAAATTTTGTTAAAAAATCTGGTAAAATCTACTCCACACAAGAACCAAAATATATATATTAAGAATTATTAAATAACTTATAAAAGAGAATTAATAAAATTTATTCTATTAATTTTCTTTTATAAGTTATTGGATATCGTTATTACATGTTTCAAAAGCATTTTCCACGTTACATTTTATCCACTTTTGTAGGAGATTACAGCTTTAAGTTTTCGTATAAACTCATGTTTATTAAAAATTATTTAGATCTGCATAATGATTAATATTATAAACTTTTGCATGATTTTTAATTAATAAAATTTAATACAGCTTTTTTGTTACGAGAGCCATTTTAATTGATTGTATTTTTATTAAAATTCGAAAAAATATCTTTTCCTCATCATATTGTTACATGAATAATAGTATTATGTATGAAATTTATTTACACTCCAAATTCCAATTTTAAATATAGAATCAACCAGTTGCATTCTTTTTATTTACACCTTTACATTGGGAAATGATTTCTTTTGGAATTGTATGTGAAGCTGATGTGAGCATGATGCCCCCTCATGCCATTTCAAAACTCTTATTATTGAGGTCATGCTGATTAATGTATTTAGAGAATGCTGATTCACCTTCACTGGATGAATAATGATCAAACGTCCAATTTTGATGAAGGCCATGAACACGTGATCCTCACCTCAACACTTATTCCTGAGTCGTTTTCATTTTGTTCCCAAACTCCATCGCTTGGTTTACTTCGTTTCCTAAACTCTAATTTATGTAACAAATAATGAAACGGAAACACGTTCACTCACTGTTTAATCTTCCATTTGAATGGTAAATTCCCTTCAACTTCCCTTTAACAAGTCCAAAGCTTAACAATTCTTCGATGGTCACTTCAAAACCTATTATTACAGATGCGGGAAAATACATACGACATGTTTACAATGTTCACTCTCACAGGAGCACTGCCTGCTGCCGATAATAATTCTATGCAAATGAACAAGAGCCAGCCTTCCGGCTTATAAACCTACTTGCCATCATTTATGTATCACGGCATTAGGTCGTTAAGAAACTTTGGTGAAAGAAGTAAAGTGACGTCATCTGGGAGCGAGGTCGAATGCAGTACAAAGAATGCTTCTTATTTCTAAAATGCATTTTGTTAAAATAATGCAAGATTATAATTAGAACCTCTGAAATGACGAGCGAGTTTTTCTGTAACTCAGTAAAATAAGCTATCTTCATATAATCGTCATTTCAATAATTGTAGAATAAAGACTAAATACAAAAATTTAATTTAAATTCTTATTCTTTTGGAAAACAAATAAACCAGTTATAGATGCTAACTAGCTGAACCACCCAGAGTTATTCGGGTCCTGACATATTCCAAACTTCTATTAGAAGGCAATCAGATCTAACTGCACTGTAAGAACCGAAATTGCTTTTCCGTCGATATTTAAAAACATGAGGATGGATTGCGAATTTGCTGTGCCTTCAGAAAGAATAATAAATGCATTGTGAATTATACCTTGTCAATAATATTAAAATAACCTAATTGACCCCCATAGACATACTTTTAGATATTTTACTTCTCAACACTTTACTCCCACTCAGGACGTCTGATGGCTTTCATCCTATCTAATTAGAATATATTTAAAATAAGGAACAAGATAAAGGAAGTCTTGAGCCAATAAATCTACATAGAGAGAAATCTGTTGTACCGAAAAAAAAACTCAGAACAGTGAAAGTTATCAAACACTTCCTCAGAATTCACCTTAATACCGGTGTTGTAACAATATTGCATTTCACTCATATATATATACACACATCTAAGCATTCATTAAGCGAAATAACGAAATGTAGGGCTTCTAAAAGCTGTTTTAACATTTAAAATAAGGATTTTTATACCAAACCTCTCCCAACTAATGAGTTTTTGCTACTTTATAGATTGCATGGTGACATATGTTTGATGCATATATATGTAGCTTATGATTATTGAATATTTAAATATCACTTTCTCTATACGTGTTGTTAAAAAATCCCATTATCTAATGGCATGTAAGTATTTGATATTTTTCTGATTCTCGAACCAATTGAAACAAGGAGTGCTCAGTTTTGCCACACGTTGCATCTGGAAACAACCTTGCATAAAAGTGATTTATTCCGCCATCCAGCAGTTATGCTCGGCGAACGCCTTATAAAGAAAGAGGCCACATAATAAACATTCCATATATTGTGTTTTCCAGACATCGTTAGCTAACTGTAACTGTCACCGTATTTCTGAGGCGTTGACATAGTATGGCTGAAGTAACGATCACATGAATGGATTATGTGACCTTTTCATCATATTTGGAAAAAAAAAGTGTACTTTCAGAAGAAGAGAATAAAAAGCTCTATTCTCTAAATTCATTTTTAAGTATGAGTTAATGTGGGAAAAACCCTTAAATAAGGAAGTACAATTCACTGTCGGGCATTTGAAAATTCAAAACTATAAAAGAGCTTAATTAATTTGATCTAAGTATGAATTCATGAAACCTCTGTCGAAGTACATATTGTCGCTTGTTTGGAAATTTTGCCATGAAACCTTTGAGAATCAAAGTGACTGCCAGGAATTGACCTGACATTATAAATGGGATTCATACGTTTTATAGTTTCAATGAAAGCGTTATATTGTAAAATTTTTTTTTTATCAAACCCGAATTATTGGGTTCTCTAAACTCAAGCTATTTTGTTAGTGTGTTATTCTATTACTTCGAAAAATATAAAAAGACGATTTATTACTGTTCTCTCTTCTCAAAACTATGCTTTTATATATTATTCCAGCCTTTCTTCATATCATTCAATTATTTTTATTTTTAAAGATTAAGTGAATTGATAAACTGAATCAAATTTATTAAAAAACTATTCACAAAAAATCTTTTCTTTTATAAAAAGTAATATTTATTGGAAATGAACAAAACATTTTTCGGAAAAAAGTATGTATTATAAATTTTTAATTTAACACTCACTTTAACAACAAGCTCAGTGTTTCTCAAACATATTTTATTTTTGCAATAATTTAAGTTTTAAAAATAACATTAATTAAAAAGAAACTTGTCAAATACTCCTCTGTCATACTTTTCAACCTGTTAGAATCTATTCAAATTCTTAGAGATATTTTTTTTCATTAATTTAAAAATTCTAAGGAAAAGAAGCTATTTGACAAGACAAAAAAATGGAACATTTTCAAGAACTATTTGTTGACAGCAAGCCTCGCCCGAAGAGTAAAGCATGTGTTATAAATGTGAGAAGAATAAACCTGAGAATTCCACATTGAAAAGTCACTTGACCTTTTATTATTTTGTGACCAGACGCGAGTGGGAATTCGCTTTGTTCTGCATCGACAGAAAAGTGCTATTTATAGCCTTTGCATCAGACATTCGGTTATTTATGCAACTGGGCATCCGTAATGACTCCCATCGATTATTTTAAGTTTGACAAACGCGACTTTACAGTCCACGATGGTCCGAGAATTCTTCATTTTGACACTTTTGAGAGTTGAGTTTTATTGCACTTTTATTTCCAACAAGCCGGATTCACTCTTTTATAGCCTTTGGAAAGTTTTGCGAAACATGGTTTATTTCTGCTTCTTCAACTTGCATCTTGAAATGTTGAGCTATGAAATTTGTTAGTGAAAAACGTATGAAAACCTAATCTTGGACTCCGCATATTTGCAACAAAAGATTTTTATTAATAAACTTATATCCAGTTTATAAATATATTTTCTGCGGTTGTTAATTTTAACTGCACTGGAAACTGTTTATGTGATTTAAACGCCCATAAGCACTGTCGTAAATGACAATTTAAAAAATTGAGTTTTACCAGTTTAAACTATTATCATTTTTAATTAAACTTAAAAAAAGGGCCTTTGAATGCATGATTGTCATTTTTCTTTCTTAGTAGAAAATAAAATTTTAAAATTATATTTTTCCTTGAAAGTTAAAAAACTCATTTACATTTATACATACCCCTTGATGATGAAAATTTTGTTTGCTCTATCAAATTTTTATGCACACTGTATAACTGGATTTTCTCAAATGTTGAACTGAAATGCATTAAAAGAGTTCACTGTTAATGTATGAAACAGGACTTTTCTATTTCACAGTTCTGCAGCAGGATTAAATACATTATTAAAAATGGTTAGGTAGGTAAATTACCTGAAGTTGAACTATATTAGCATCTTTCTTGACAAGTAACAAATCTACATGTATGTACAATTCTTATATTGTATCAACTTAATTAAATATAATAAATTATTCTTATAAGAGGAATTGGTCTTAAAAATGGGCTATCTAAATGTGTCTCAAATTGTATTAGGAATAATTGCATCATTATAGACACTAAAGTCACTGACACAAAATCGATCATTTTCTTTTTGTATAGGGCAAGTTCCATATTCAAATTTAAATTTTAAATTATTCCTTTTTATTGTTACTACTATCTTCAATCATTTCAAATTAAAGATATCCTAATGCTTTTGTTAATATGCAAATTCTATATTTGTCCAGATCATCTTATGATCATTAAACTGTGCTTTAATGTTTCTAAAAGTGTACTTATATTAACAAGATTCTTAAGCATTATCGTGTGAACTATTTACCATAAAATGATTTGCAGAAGTCGCGTCAAGAACAACTAACAATAGAGATGGCAAAGAGATTTTGGTACTGAAAACCTAAGATAAACTTTATCTTGATGACATCTTTAACAATAGCCTCCCAAAATAATACTTACCTAATGTCCAAGTGAACGGTAATACAATGAACTTTGGAGGATACGTGAGAAGCGCCATTACGTGATTTAGTTCTACTTCAAGAATATTACGTTTAGGAAACCAAAATGTTGTCGGAGTCCATTCACAATGTCGCTGGATTATTTTTTCGGAAAGGGGCTACACTTTTTGGTATTCGGTGTGATTTTGAAAGATTTTAACTTTCTGAATGATTTATTACCGATCTTTTTGATGCAATCAGAAACCAGAGTTCGGTGGAGGTACGTACTTTGAATATTCGTTGGGCTTATTCCTTGGTCAATGAAGTGCGTACCATCTCAAGGGGTAGTAAACTAGATTATTGTTTATATGTTCCTAATTATGTCACAAGTTCGCCTAATTATGTCACTTATTCACAACCACTTTCCTTATAATTTTGAACCTCAGTCCAAAATGTTCTAAAAAGTTTAGTTCTTTATTCGACAAGTGCTCAAGATGTTTGATATCGGCGTGGCTTCATTAGAATCTTTATAAATTAAAAATGATAGGCTTCAATTAAACAGAATTAGTTTGTTGATTAAAATTCCGTGTTCACTAAAATGTATTTGAACTGAAGCACTTGATTATATAATGCGTGTGCTTATAAATAAAGAAATGGAATGTGCCAAGAAAAATTTTATAAAACCGAGAAAATTCTAAATATTTATTTTTATTATTGTATCACATTCTCAAGCTCTGCATCAAAATAACTTTTTTTTTAACTTAAATGATTATTTTAATTTATTTTCTATTTAAATTAGTTCCATTTTTTATTAATCGTTGTTAGCTCCATTCAATATTTTAAATATAATCTCTAAAATCCTACTAAATCGCGTGTAATAAAACATTCAATTGTGCATTTCAACGTTCAAAGTGACTTAGAAGGAAACTACGTTCAATAAATGGTATGCGATTTGCAGCATAAAAATTAATGATTTTATTGATAAGATCACTAACCATAAAAGTAGATTTAAAATTTAGGGATTTTTTTAATCTAAAAATACGTTATTTCCTTCGAATAACTGTTGAAATTTGACAATAATAAAAATTTATATTCCAAAATGGAATTATGCAATATTGGTAGTCAAAATCACTATTATCTGGCTGTCGATATACTTAAAAAGTATGCAATCTATTTATAATAATGATAACCAGTTTAAAACTGCGTAATCTTTAGATTGTGTATGACTTCATAAGTCCAATAACCCATATGGATTTGTGAATGAAAATGAGTATTTATACATTTGTGTATGTAAATTAAATAATAAAACAATAACTCCTCACATTTTAAAAATTTTACATTTTAAAATCACTACAGCTGTCACCAATTCATTAAAAATAGTTTAAAAAATTATATACTTTTAATAATTAGTCCTTTCTTATTTTCCTGACAATATTCAGATTTGAAAGCAGGTTAACATAAGAAAATAACCAGGAAACGAAATACATCTTATAAGGAAAAAATATTTTAAAGAAATAAAATAAGAGAACTCCTTACAGATACCGACAATTTTCTTTTCAATCGGGAGGAGTCAGCTTTCTTGAATGATAGCTGCTTAGGAAATGTGTTTCACTGAGTTTCAGTTTTAATTCGACTTTTATTAAATTCTGTCCATTTATTTTAATGCTGTAACAACAAACTGCTCGAAACTACGTTTGATTCTGGAGTAGTCAGTATTTTTTTTTTTATTTTATTTATTTTTTTTAAATTCTTGAGAAAGTTGTGAAGGGAATACGCACACCGGAAGTAATATCAGAATAATACCACCATTCGTCGATTCTGGGGAAGATCACATTGCCACCTCACGTGTTTCATCCCAATTGTATTTTAACTAAATGGTCATCTTCTAACCTTTAACAAAAAGTTCAGTATGCCTCTTTTTTTTTTTTTTTTTTTTTTTTTTTTGGTCTTCATACAATTGAACTTCGAGCAACTGCTTGATCTCATCTGTCATTCCACATCCACATTCTGCCCACGAAGGACCTGCAACGTTTTGCGAGTCATTAATAACAATTAATAACTTCTTTAACCGAAGTAACAATAGAGTCTAAAAGTAGCTGAATTGACTGGAACATAGGATTGACTATTCCGTCATTTTCTCAGCATTTTACATCTGCAATAGTCTGATTTATAAAGATGTTGGTCTCTTCAAGCCGAAGATAGCTATTTTGATCTTAAATCAATTTAAGGTAATTGTGACTTGAAGTTAACTGCATTCTATTTTTTGTCATTGCTGATATGGTGTAGAAATTTGGAGAAAAAATTACCAGCTGTGCTCTTGACTTAGTCAATTTCCTGCTACTAAATAATTGTCTCTGCATTTTATGATTTTTTTATAAAATTATTTGAATGATGAATAATTTTGAATCATATGTTGTGTATTTGTACATTGCATTTGAATCTCACAGTAAGCTAATGCTGTTAGCTGGAATTTTATTCTATTAGCAAACTATTTTTAATAATTACAGAAAAATATACTCTACCAATAGACACTCTTGTCTTTTCTATATCATTCTAAAAATTCGCGCGAATACAGAATTAAAGAAACAAAAAATTTCCACATCATCGGATAGAATTTATGAATTTTGTGTTGAGCATATAAAACTCATAAAAAGCATCATCCAGCAATGCCGAATTCTGAATTTTTTGGTCACAAAGAAATGTTGTGAAGTTGACATGTTGTGGCGTCGCAAGATGACGTAAATATTAGGCTTGCCAAAATAGAATTCGGTACATAATTCTTATAGGTCTTCATCTCAATGACGTAATAAACACCATGTTGCCTGAAACAAGAAATAATCTAACTCAGAATTCGGCCTGCTAGATTATGCGGCACCTGTGGCTAATTAAAATTATGAATAATCTGAATTTTTTCTTTAATTCATGACATAGACAATTTCGCACTGCCATTATTAGTTTAAATAAGTAACACGCTCAATATGTAGCTAAAAAGTAATTTTGGAATACGTCCGTAATTTTAATATACATTCACACCAGTTAAAAAAATTCTGCCCTTTACGTAAGAGTTTATTTATTAACTGACACGAGCGTCTCGATTCCTTAATGACTAATAAACAGCATTTCCTCTGTCACTTTGGCCGCTTAGAACAATTATGATCTCAAATTTATTGAAGTGAGCAAAAAGGAAATTTGGCCCATTTTCTCGGCCCACTCTGCAGCGGACATTCCATCGTTCCGCCTCTAATATAGGCCGTTGTCCTTGGGCAGAGCGTTGATCCCCAGCGATCCTCTGAGCTTAAGATACCCTCTCGAATTCAGCAAAATATCTCGCCAAAGTTGCGGTTACAAAATCTTGCATGAGGCAGTGAAGTACGGAAAGGACAACACTCTCCACGTAACAAAGCGCCTGTTCAAGTTCAAGATTAAAGTATGATTCAATAATGCTTCAGATTTATGAAGTTCTCTGGGTCTATTGTTAGAAATTTTATTTTTTATAATGTTCATTCAATTTTTATTAAATTATCTGAATCTGATAGTTAATTTTCCATAGCTACCATCCATATTCTCTTTTTTATTACACTTATCAAAGAATTTATCACCAAGTTTTGAACCATACATTTCGCGCTATCTTACCACTACTATAGAGAATTTAAATATCTGTCGTCTAGGTAGATTTTTCTTTGATTGCGAATCACGTCCTGAAAGAAGAAGAAAACTCTCAAAATTATACCTATACAGAAATACCATATGTTATTAATGGCTTAAATCGAACTCGGGACAGTCCACTTTGAAATCAGTAATCCTAAAGCTCTTGTTGCTTCCCGAGCTCTCATTTTAATACTTTTTGACACCGCGTTGTGGACTATTTTTCATTGTAAGACATTTTAACACCCTCAAAATTATCATTAGATAATGCATCTAATAGACCGTTTTGACGCGCCAAAAGCGAGGAAACTCGGAAAACTTCCAATTACGTACCCCTACAAATGTGCATGTGGAAGGTAAAAAGGCAACACCATCTTTCACTGATCGAACTAGGAACAATTTTTTCGGAAAGGAAGCGTCATACCAGGAGGCTGCTGCGAACCTTCATCTTAATATTCCCCAGAACTGAAAATTGAATAGTGAGTCCGATATTTTTTAGCTGGAAAGAGCCATGATTAGTGCTATTTAAAAAAGACATCTATTTTGTGGTCATGAGCAAAAAACATTCTCTTCAAATATAGAGTGGTAAAAGTTTACAATCTTGATTCTCTGGCGATTTTCTTGATATCAAGATAGGACTAACAAGATGGGTGGTACATAACAGCTATACAAAGATAATACTATCAAAAATTAAATTTTATCGCCGAAATGTATAGTTAAATTTTTCGCCAAACTAAGGAGTACCGATTCTACATCAAACCCTATATTTTAGATAATAAATTCAGTATTAGCGTATATGGTGATGTAAGTGCTTTTATCTCTTAAGTACTCCCAATCCTAAGTACATAATGATTTCAAATATTTAAGCGATAAAAAGCCCATAATTTAGAGAACGTTTTATGTAATGTCATAAATATCCATAAAGCAGCAAAAAGAAGTGTTCTATGTTCATCGCATTTCACTAACGTAATTTTCGCCATTATTGGTGGTAACATTAAATCTCCTAATGATTCAAGAATGTTCGAGATATTAGTTTCTTATGTCATGAGTAATTATTTATTTAACAAAACATTCAACACAACCAGGGATTTTTTCCCATTATGGCATCAATGTTTATCTTACTTACAAATTCTTCCTGACAAAACAAGCTCTTTCTGTGTTAATAACCTTCATATAAAACAAGTATTTTTAATAGCTATATAGAGAAAAAAATCATATAACCAAAATGAGAATAATAAAATTTTAAAATAGTGTTTTGCGTGAGCTTTATTAAATTTTCAATATAGCATCATAAAATATTACTAAAGAAAAAGTAGTAAATTTCTATAAATATTTGCTTAAATATTTTATTTATTTCTTTATAGTGACAAAATGCAAAATTTGTAGAAAGAAAATAAAAACTCTATAATGTTCAATTTGAAATGTAATTTTAAGAAACCTTTTTGTTTTGTATGTGAGTGTATTAATTTATGCCGGAAGACGTACAGTGCCAAGTAACTGTCGAGTAAAACATTCTGAATATTAAAACGTAGCCAATTAAAAATATCAAAGATTTCAAATCGTTCCAATTAGAAGGAAAACAGCGCATGCTCCACGGAGCATGTAATTCTTCTTGAGGTTATCTGAAGTAACGAAGATGGATTCTCATTTAAATAAAGATGTAAAACACAATATTTTCCGCCATTTCTTGCTGCTTCATCTTGATTGAAAATTGCCAGAATTCTCTTTCAAATTGCTTGGAGAATACAGCCAAACACTTTCCAAATCATATTTCAAGAAGTGTTACAATTTAAATAAGGATTTCCAAATGCTCATCTCTTTGTTGATTTACACACATATTGTGCAACGATTTTAGATCTTCCAGTCAAGCCGTGCAAATGATATTACCGCAGTGTCTTGATATTATTCTTTTAATTTTTAAATTAACAATGTTACTTTATTGAGAACTGCTCAAATAACTTTAACAGCTCCGATTCTCTTTTTGTTTAAAAATATTTTCAAATAAAAAAGAAATGTTTAAAAGATTAATATCCCTTGAAAAATAGTAAATAGAAACATTTTGCTTATTTTTAAATAAAAACTAATATACACATATTAAGCCTTAAGAATCGTGTGACCCATCACTATAACAAATGGAAATAGGAATAGCTATGTTGGCATTAATACAAAACAATATCAATGTATTCTTCTAATTCTAGATTCAAGAATTGGATGTTAACATCAATTAACATTTAATTTAAATCAAATTTGTTATTTTTATAAACACACTAAATACCATTTAGTACAAAAGAGTTTAATCCATTCTATTTCCACTTCATCTTTAAATCTTAGTATATGAAACGCAAAAAAATGATAGTAATTCTACATGTATTAAATTGTATTCGCTTCCTGGATTAATTAAAATTATTCAGTCGTAAAAATGCACGCCCTTGCCAATTCACCAATGGAAAATATGGATATTGCAACACGAATACATATCGACGAATACTATCGTTTTCAGTTAAATTTCTATCGAATACCACATTCAGAGATTTTTAATATTATGATTTATTATGATTCTCTAATACACATCAAAGAAATTTTTAATATACATAAACATAGATTTTTATCTTCAAAATGTACATAATAAAATAAGTAATCTTTTCTGAGTCCGTTAATTTTAAGAACTCACTCGGCTTCCTTTCGAAAAGTTAGGACAGTGACCCATTTTGCATTCGATCACGTGGAGAGGTCGCTGTGTAGCGGCTTTCGTTTCGAACACAGATTTCCCGTTCGACTATTTTACATCACAACAAAATGCTTGCAAATCCAAAGCTATATTTAGTGGGTTTGGAATTTTTTTTTATTCCAGTAATAAAAAATGGCTTTTCAAACGCAAATTTTAGAATAAGAGCCGGTTTCTTTCTTCCACATGTGGGTTGAGCAGGCAGGTGATTTGAAGCGATAAGATTTCGTAATCTTAATATTTATATATAAATATATATATTTCATTTTCCAAAAATAAGATATTTACTTTCCTTTTTCCTGCATGGAATTTCTAGAAAGAATTAGTGGTTACACTAATTTTCTGTAAATATACCTGACTTTCACAGATAGCAGTATTAAATTGAATAATAAATTTTACAAAAAAAAAAAAAAATTATGCTATTGTGAAAATAAGAATATATAATAAAATGTATAAAAATAAGAATATATAATATAATAAAATATCAGAAATGATAAAATGTCACGAAGCACTTGATCATGTTTTAAATTAATATTTTAAAGCGCGAATTTATACATACGAGATGATAAAGCTTAAAAAAAGACACCCAATAAAATGGATAAAAATTTAGTGTGTAATTAAGATGTAAGATTTTATTGATGTGAGAGGTTGACATCATATCATGAGTGTGTGCGCTGATAATGTTTAAGCAAATTTTATTTTAAATACCAGAACAACTTACAGCTGATACATTATGTACGAATTTAACACCACTTATTTGAAAATCATTTTCTGTATCTCATTAAAGATGTGATTGATGCATTTTTTAAAGTGCATGTCAATTAAATTACTCCCTTTGCACAAAAGCATGTTATTTTAAGCAAACATTATCTTTACTGTCCTTTAAACCAGTCTTTGTTGTAAACTGAAAAGCAAATCAAATAATTTTGATCTTATGATGTATAATAATGATCTTATGATGTATAATATTTGATCTTATGATGTATCTTCCCTTTTCAACTACTGTCCAATGAAAATGGACAGTTCGTAACGAAAATCCTAATCTTCGTTACGAACTTTTCCTTCGTCAATTTATAGAGAGTGTTGCCACGCAAGAATTTTAATTGCAGCATTTCTACAAAATAGAAACATTCGTGTTAAGAAATTTTATTTGCTTGAAATCTGTGCTGCTTAACATAAAGAGTGCTGCTTATTCAGTTTTCTTGGTTTTGAAATGAATCCTGTATTACAGAGATTTCTTACGAACTGAAGATGTGAATAAATTAAAAAAATACTTTCCAAACTTATTTGTTAATGTATCGTGTGTGCCTTTTAAGGGAGAAAATAGAGCTTAATTTACTGTCGACAAAATCAGCGTCCTTCATAAATACTGATTAGTTTAAAGTCCTTAAAATCTTTCCCAACTTATTTGTTAATGTTGGAACAATTTTGTGCAGTAACAAAAATAATTTTTATGTGAATGAACTTAAAAGAAGTCTGTAATTGAATGCTAAAATAAATATCGAATACATAATTACGAAAATTATTTTTAATGTTTCTCATTAAAAATTGAAATTTTTCCATTTATATGCCTATACTTTTATTTTTCTCACTTGCAGTTTGTTAACTTCGTTGATGTTGAGCTTTTTAAAATCAGATAAGGAAAGATCTGGTGGAAAATCATTTTGATCAGATTTCGTTCGTCTTTCCGTCAAATTATTTTCTATAATTTTCTTATTTATTTATTTTGATATTAAATTACTGTTCTGGAAACTTACACGAACTGAAAAAGATGTTTCTGTGGCACACAGTTGTCTAGTAAAATCGTGAGACCTTTCCGTCTACAAACATGTTGGAAATCCTTCATAAAGTTCATTACGGTTAATTTTGTCTTAACCAATTATTTTAGGAAAAATTAAGGATCGGATTTCAACGCATCCTAACTATTTCAATGACACGCTCTCATTGAAAGTGTTCGGCATTGTTTTGATGAACAATAGCCCCTCCACAGGGTAAAAAATATACGACAGAATATATTTCTCATAAATTGGTCAAGGAATTTTAATATTAATGGAATATTTTATGCATAATACTTAGAAAATTGGCAATGGTTTTGTTACAAAATGCATACGAAAAAATATTACGGAATAAATATATATACGAGCCTTTTACAAATGTGTGTGTGATATAAATCCATTATTATAAAACAATTATTTAAGTTCCATTAAGGGGGAAACAGCGTGAGATACAAAATAACATTGAATTTGGAACAAAAGTGCGTAGAAAATTCCTAGGCTTAAATAAATCTCTAGTGCTTTTATTAACCCCTAAAATCCCAAGAAAACGAAATTTTTTTAGCGGGAAAGCAAAAGAATAGTGTTGTTGAAATAAAATATTCTAAAAATGTGTCATTCATTTTCTAAACGCACCGCTCTCACGCGAATGACGTTCTCACTTTAATTCTTGAATGCCGTCTACTAGGCGGTATTCATGGTTTACTCTCATTTTTAGGATGGACACATTTTTGCTCACCATTTTTTAAAAATCATCCTTGATCTGCATTTAAATGAAAGGCATGCATTTCCGGAAGTCGGAAGCAAATTGGTCATCCTCTACACTTCCTTTTCGGTCATTTAATTTCATTCGGTTCGAATTACGCAAACAGATTCAAGCGACATGAAAGCAAATAGAACAATTAATATCCTTCGTAATAGCTCCTTTGAGTTATTTAACCCTGATCCTTCCCTTTCACTTCGCATACAAGAACATAGAAATTTCATTCATAAGAAAGAATGCGTTGTAAAACTTTTTTCGAATTCTCAAATAACACACGTGCAATTTTTTAATTCTCGTTTCAGTAAACAAAAATAATAAATAGTTTTATTGTTATTTAAATGAACTTATATTTCGTATTCTATATATCAAATCATAACAATTCTGGCAAATTTTAAGATTTATTTTTCTGATTAGTTAGTGTTCTTGTGCATAATTTTACTGATATAAAGAACTAAATTTTAATCACTTTAACATTTTAAAACAATTTGCATTTTACTAAACATTTGTTAATAACTTTTTAAACTGAGCAGCTTATTTTTTTTCCTTTATTTAAAAGATAGCGATCATTTAAAAGAAATTTTCTCTAAAATTTATGGTCTTAAAAATGCTGTATGTAAAAATGATGTTTTGCTTCAACAAATAAGACCATAGATCAAGTTTCCGAAGCCTTGCCATTCATCGAGTGTGTTCCAGGGCCCGACATGTAATTTGCCTTTGTTCAACTTTTTGATTAAAGTGGCTTAGCTCTGAAACAGATCAAACTTAAATCTGTTTTAGTCGAAATGCCTTTCATGTGAAATGATATTTCTGGAGTAGAAAGACAAGTATCATATTCTTCTAGTGGACACCTGGTTCTAAATGACAAACATTCCCCTTCTTCTGTCTAACAACTGAGGACAAGTAAGCCTGCTGGTTCAACAACAATCAAATTCAATATTTTTGTGTCAGGAATATGTAGTAAAGGATCTTCATTCTGACAGAACCAATGCTGAGTTGCAAGAACATGAATGGGAAAAGAAATTGAACAACCCAACTCCCAAATTTAATCAAAAACTATCGACAAAACCACCATGGTGTACTGTGATTTGAGGAAAAGGGTGCTTTCTCGTGTGCTAGTCTCATTATTTATAAATGACTTGTAATTACGTCATAATTCAGGGCGTTAATCTATCTGTAGCTTCAAAGTACTTAGCCAAAATCACTCCATGATATGAATATCACACATTATTCATTCTTGTATTCTATAGCATTCCAACACTGGAAAGATGTAGTATTTCGGTGAAAAAATGCCGTTCAAATGTCAATCATATCTCTTGGATCACTGTGTCCGGAGGCAACGCTTCCATGATATTAGATTTCGCAAGTCACAGTCAGTTGAAAATCGATATCAACTGCACTGTGAAATAGTTTAAAACCTTTACTACTTATAACAAGAGGAAAATTAATAACACTTTCTATGGGGATATTCCTTTTCCTGATAATAATAACTGTTTAAAATTAAAAATATTCTCTCCTGTATAGATAATATTGCTGTCGAAATTTTAGAAGCTCAGTACATTTTCAACTACCATAGATTTCAATTTTGATCTTCTTGTCAAAATTAAAATTCAGAATGGAAAATTTTTTTCATAAGGTTTAGACAAATACTCAGTTTTGTTGAAAATAAATAAATTATAAATCATAACTATCTTTCTTATAAAATAAAACGGAACTGAATCAATACGAAAGAAACAATCTTGAAGTCCTGAATTAACAACGAAATATCGAATCAATATCTTTCTTAGATTATATAAAGTCATAAAAAAAAAACGTTGGCATTTAAATTTAGGGCTCTCATTTTACTAATAAGCTGCTCGGCGAACTTATATCACATTGGTCAGCATTGTGGTCTATTTAACTCTTCCGGTGTTTTATTCACACCTCAATCATAAATGTTTGTAATAATTAAGAATCCATTAACACCTGTAGATCTCAGTTGAACTAGTTCTCACCCTAGATTGACAAGCAATTAAACCAGGAATATTTCAAAAAGACACTTACTGATAGGGAAGCGAGATTATTTCACGATATTTTGAGATCCAAATAAATTGAAATGTCAAAAAATATTCACCTTCAGAATTGCAAAGGTCATCACACTCATGCTTAACTATTAGATGCGTCGTCCAACAGTTATGATGGAAGTATACGCTCCTAAGTATCGATATCGCAACAAAAAGTCCCGCCTCACTGTCTTAAATAGGTCAGCCGTTGTAGAGTGGGGCGAGAAACTACTTCTCAGGTGGTCCACAAGTGCAAAGGTGATCAGGAAAAGGACCCCGTCAAATGAGCTATCCTTTCAGTTTACTCAGGTCTTCGTAACCTTAGCAATGAACCCAATGAACGCTTACTCCATTAGGAAGCGCTTTCGTCTCATTCCTTGTTTCTACACAACCGACCAAAGAATGTCCTAGAATGTGATGCGATGCATAGAAGACAGTCGTTTTGTTCGGGTGACATGCATAGCAGAAGGCGTCATTAGGCATGACACTGCAGAAGTTAAAAAATATTTATGCAGCATTTCAATCTCCTGTAACCCGTTATGTAATATAAAGCATTAATTTAAATTAACCTATAGGATCAGTAAGCTCATTTTGTTTTCTTTCAATAGTATGTAATAAAAAAATAAACATCGCACGTACGCCCAAAGACCGACATGAAGAAATTGCGCCCCTGCTCTAGTTCGGCCCTGCACGCTTAGCAGTTTTTCTATCAATGATCTTCAATTTTTTTTCTAACGTGTGCAACATTTTTCTTTCAAACACAAAAATGCATTGTCTGAATGGTTGATGATAAGATTGGAGTACCTGCGTCAACAGGTCCTTAAATACAGTCATTCTACCAATGTAAAAATTTAAAATATAAATAATTTTATCTATTTGATCTTTAAAATATAATAATTATTATTATGATTTTTTTTCCAATGGTATACCGGAATTTAAATAAAATAATACAGATTTTCAAACCCTTCTAATAAAAGATGAAATAATGTTTCCATTATCATCAAATGATAATTTTAGATTGAACCTCGTTGATAAATTTATCCTTGAAACTTAATTTTAAAATTTTGTTACTTAAAAACTAAAAGAATAGCTTTCTTTGCTATTCTTTCTGAGAAAATGTTGTTTAGTCAAAAGGTATCTATCTAAGTGGGAGACATAAGAAGACCTACATTTCATTTGCCGGATGTTTTAATCTTCATGGGCCAAGAGTCAAACTTTCAGGACTACTTACAAAGTACGAAGCTTCATTGTGACACTAAAAATTTGCCGTTTTGTATTCCACACGGGAGCCGTTCTTGACACAGTAACACATTTCGAATAAAAGATTTGCAAAGAAGGAACACCATTTCTTATGTTCCCTGCTGTCACTATTCGAAATGGATCGAAAAAAGAACATTTTATATTTTTATCACGCCTACATGGCATTGTAAAAAGGGGAAAGAAGAATTGCCAATGTATGGGTTTATGTTGCCACATCTAAGTTGAAACTTTTGAGCTAGGCCTAATTAAAATTCTTTATGGAAAACGAAATAAATCAAAGGAGTTGCTGAAGCAAATTGTTTTGCAAAAAAACTTTCTTTAGTATTTTTTGATTAATGATGACTTTAATAATAGTTCAGTTGAGAATGTTTAAATCTCAATCTAAAAGGAATAATGCGTTGAAACAGACTTCATATTTATCCGAATTCATGAATGGGTAATTTAGTTGTTATCCACAAAATATCTTATTAACATATTAAAAATTCTTTCTCAATTCAATAAAAAGCTTTCATTTACTTAAGTTTAAAAATGATTATTAAATAGTTAAAATATAATTATAACAATAAAAACATAAATAATAATAAATTATTTAATAGATTACATATAAAATTATGACATCAAATAAAATATTTTATTTCTATTAAAGGAAATTAGCGTTATGTATTTCAGTACATTTGCTTTAGAAATGATCGAACAAAAATATATTAAAGTGCATAGCTTAACACACTCATTTAGCAACCCTTTAATAACTTTTCTTGCTTTACTTTGACAATTATGAATAAAAAATGTTCCTTTTTATTGCTTCAAAAACACCTTTCACTGCTACTTTTCATTGACTGTTATTTGTGTTAATTGTCATTTAAATCATTTGTTACGTCATATGTTTATCTTTAAAAAAATCAGTTCTGTTAGCGAGATTTATCGAAGCTAAAACATATAAATCAATTGACGACCATAAAAATTGTAAGCATAGTTTTTCTTACGTACAAATTTCGCAATTTATCTAACCAGTTTTCTTATTATTTTCAGAAAAACGCATGTACTATTTTAAATAATATGCTGCCAATTACACTTTTCACCGCACCAGGAAGAAATAAAGGAGCAAACAAACGCAGTGAATTGGAATGCATTCGCATCTTTTCAGTTTGAAAACCCGCGGGAAATAAAAACACAAGTCACTTGTGGTTCCCAAAATAACAGAAAACCGCAGATGAGTTTCGGTTTTCTTTTCCCCTTTCACGTTGGTGGTCCACGTGACATTTCGGAGTGAACTGTGACGTCATCCTTAACCTGGAATTATTTCTGTGAAAGAGAATTGAGGATGTGCTGTTTTTAGGCCACATCAACGCTTTTTTCATTCGGGGGCCAAAGCCCCTCCTAGAAGGACGTGACGTCACGAGTGGGGTGCATTTCGAAACCACTGGAGAGATTAACTTTAGATACAATTGTTGAATGCCTACTTTTTGAAAAAATTCATTTAAAAATTAGATTTGAGATACTTGTTTGTCTCGGACATTGACGTCATCATACATTGACGTGGTGTTTGAGAAACGTACATTAATGCTCTAAAAAATCGCTCATTTTAAAATACTGCATTTCCAATTGCTTCTTTTTACGTACCAAAATATTGCATATACATTTTATAAGAATGACAAAATTTTAAACAGAAGCATTGACAAATATTGTTTGTTGATTTGATCAATGAATGAATAAATCTATGAATTATAATCCAGTTTCACTTACAAATTGAAAATACATAACTTATTCGTATCTTGTAATAAAATGTAAAAAATTACATTATCCACCCATGAAATTTTCTGTGTCATATTAAAGAATCATGTTAAGGAAGTACTACTTAATAGTCTTATGAAAAAATATGCTTTAGAATACATATAATCCAATGGAGGAATATTAAGGTAAATAATTAAGAAATTATAAATAAGTACAAATTTACATAAACTTAGGAAATGTAACTTTCGAATGTTACAGATTTAATTAAAACAATATTTTCATTTTATTAGAAAACATTTAATGTATTTAAATGTGTTTATTTGATATGAAATATAATAATAAGTTAACAAAATAATCCGAAGACAGAAAAAAATATCTTTATTCTAAGAAAAATATGAAATCAAAATAGCAAAGATAACATTTTTATAATCAAACCAATTATGCATATGTGATATACTTCTAAAAAAACTAAACAAATTGAGAAACTGAACTAATATAACTTGCATTTAAATATAAAATTTGAAACAATCATTGTTTTAGGATAAAATGTACACTTCCTTGTATTCTTGATTATGATATTTAGAATACACAACTCAATAATAGTTAAAAAAAAAAAAAAAAAAGAAAACATTTAAATTAGATTTGTCTCTAAACATATGTAAAGTATTAACATATTCGTTTAACAAAAAATTTGTAGTTTTTAACAAATTAGATTTATAAAGTGTGAAATTAATATATATTACCAAATTGTTAATTGTTTTAATTAACAAAATATTTATGAAATTACAAAGATTGGTTTTAGTAGAATAAAAGTGTTACATTTTAATTGTATTTAATTTTCTATTAGATACTTTCTTAAGTTGTAGTTTATCATTTCTAACTTTTGAGTAGTTATTTAGTAATATATTGCTCATAACTTTTATACATGATATTATTAAATTTCTTACCGCATGCACAAACACCTCCAAAATCTACGTTATCATCCTGAAGTTTTTCTTCTATTAGTAAACGGAGTAAATACCGTTGATTAGACACTTTTAAAAATTCATTTTCATAAGTATTATTAATGCATGTTTGAAAATTTTTAAACGCAGTTATACAGATTATAAGTGTAACATTGCTAGGCCACAAAAGTCCACCACGATCAAGTGTTGACATATACCCCTTAATGCTTTCATAAACATCTAAAAATAAGTCTTTATCAACACTTAGTTTATATATATATATATATATTTACATATAACACAAGATTCAGATGCTACTCTAGCTACATAACCGGCAAAATAAAGTATAACTTTTAAATTGCTATCAGTGACTTCAACAATTTCCGATAAAAGAATAACATCTAAAAAATATTTTGAACAAAGTTACTTTCATTATCCCTTTTATAATTTTCTAAAAATATCTTTATTTCAAAATTTGCTAATTTTGCGGTCATTAAGCTTCAATTTCCTTTCAGACTCCAAGATTTGAGTAATAGATATGTGGGATACTTCCCACCACTCATCAACTTATACTGCCCAAAACGTGCTTCCAGGTTTGGAATTTTCCTAAAAAGCACGTATTTAACATTTAAGTTATCAAACATGTACTTCGTGATTAATATTAAAGTACAAGTGGTGTGAAGCAATGAAAAGTAGGTTTCCTTGCAGAGTTTTCCTGTTCGTGAAGTAGGCTTGCTAAATGATGGAGTGGAAAGTAATTTCCATTTTTCTAACCAGGCACAGAAATCACTTAAGAAAGTTATACTGTGTGAGAGCTGGAACTTATTAAAGGCTCACAATAAATATCTCTTTTGTGTTTTCCTTTCTGAGGAGTTTTAACATTAATTACTTTACACCATTTCGAAAATATGTCAATAAAATGTATGGTTCCAAATACATTCTTTACCAATTTTGTTCTTTAATACCTCAAGAGTTGCTATTATTTTTTCTTCAAAAAGTTTCAATGCCTGGATAACATTTTCTAAATGATTTGTATATATAGTTTTTTTTTGATAGACTTGGAGCACAACATAGTCTTTAAATGTAAAATGCTGGCATATGCCGGTTGTTTGATGGCATAAAGAATGTTTGATTCAACCAGTTATTACGAATACTTTCAATAGTATGGACGGTATATCAAAGTATATCATAGTCTTTAAATGTAAAATGCTGGCATATGCCGGTTGTTTGATGGCATAAAGAATGTTTGATTCAACCAGTTATTACGAATACTTTCAATAATATGGACGGTATATCGAAAAGGAAAAAAAGTTCTTCACTGGGATCTAGAGGATGCTTGATTTTAGTGTTCCACCACGTAATTTTTCAAAGGTGTTTCTATTAACTCGATTATTGTCTGCAATAACAGATAACACACGATAACCAGTTAGTTTTAAAACTTCTAGTAAGATTGGCAACAAATCTTCTGCTGTTTAATTTTTCATAATATAAAGTCCAATAAAATCTTTGTTTTTAGAAAATAAAGAACTGGCCATAAAGCATTGTAAAGTTGTAGCTTTTGTACTTGGCACATTCACTGCTAAGTCTTCAAGTTTACCCCCTTTATATGACACTTGGGGCTTTACATAAATTTCATCGATTAACACATTTACTGTTCTTTCATATTCTGATAATTCTTTACATTTTTTAAATAAATAATTTTGCTGTATACCAAAATTTCTATGTTTTCCAGTTTTCGTATCAATGTTTTCAAATAATATGGATGTGGTAAAATTAAGTTTTCAGAATCTCTCACAAGAAGCAGAAGGATGTGTGAAATAAAACTTTGCAGCCCATAATAAAAGGTCAGTTTGATATCGTGGAGTATTCATTAAGCAAAGTTCAAGTTGCAGTATTAAAAATGTCAATTTTTGATTGAATGAATCATTATTAGATTCTCCAAGAATTTCTTTTAACAATTTAATATTACTCTCTAACTTATGCTCACAAGAAGAAGTATACAATGAATTTAAATGTAATCAATATCAACTATAGAGCATCGAGTACATTTACTTGGTACTCCTAAAAGCCTTCTCAGTTTTGAAGATGGAATCAAAATATTTTTGTGCCAAACAGTTACTAGAAATTCTGGTGATATTCTGACACTAATGCTGAAAGTTGGGAAACTTGCCCCATTTGATTTTCCAAAGTAGATGTTACCTTTGGTTGGCATTACAATCCAATTTTCTAGTAATTTGTTATTAAAGTTTTAACTTAAAGCTCTCAAAATCCTTTATTTCATCTTTTCCAGGCATCTCCTGGAAATTTTTCTCATCTCTAAGTTCTAAAGATTTTGTTCCTTCTTCCGGAGATTTTCTTTTAGCAGGCAATTTTATAGTCATGTAAGATGAAATATCTCTGGAAATATAGATGGATAAGCACCGGTTTTCAGAACAGGTTTTTTTTCTAGGAATAGAAAGCACTGTTCTATCTGGTCGAGTAGCTTCATTGTTTCGTTCGCTCTTCAAAATGTTTTATACATATAACACTGAAGAGTGTAAAATTTTCTCTGTGAATCACCCATTTTTTCCTTGCAGCTGAATCTTTGGGAAAGCTGAATACATTAACATATTTTTCCTCTTTATAATTAGATCTGCAACCAGGTGCGCAACATGTACGAAGCATCTGTAAATAAAAATGAATATTTTAATAGAATGCAAATATATGTTATGCAATATACCTGTACATTTCTGTTAATTGTTAGTGTGCAATTTTGTTTACCTAAGTATCTTACAAGAATTTATTGTATGTTTATATCTCGATATTTTTAGTTACCTGTGTTAAATAAATTGATAATAACATTATATTAATAATAGATAAAATAAACATTACAGGAGAAAATCCTGAATACTGCATCACAATAATTGATAATCATATTTTGCTCGCATTAAGTATTGTTAAAAACCTACATAAAACTGAGAATACACAAGCAGAGTAATAACAGTGATATTAAATTATATAAAGAATATGAGAGCATAAATAAATTTAGATTTATACTTTTAACAGAGAAGTAATCCCATTTTGATAAATATTCAACAGAATGGATTAAATTTCAATTTTAACTCTTTTAAAAAATATGATTAAAATCAAATATTTCACAGTATACACAACATGTCTTTTTCACACCACATTTTTGAAAATATTTTTAAATTAATTTTTATAGATACCATATCTCTATTACATAAAAAAGTGAGAACATTACCTTGAATGAATAATAGAAGAGTTACTTATTGACAGTCCTAAAGTTAGCAATGAAATAATAGACTAATATATATATATATATATATATATATATATATATATATATATATATAAATATATATATATTTATATATATAAATATATATATATATATATATTCCAGAGCTTTTACTATAAATTCACAAAATCCTTCAATAATTTAATGAATAAATTGTAAAAGTTTGGTTTTTTTAAAATTTTCTATAAATTGCTAAAAATTTTATACATTTAATATATATTAAGTTATATAACTATTTCATTTAAAAAAGTTCCCCATTTGAAAAAAAATTCTGCTACAAATAATTTGGTTTCAGTAGTGGCACATTAATGTGTAAGCACAACACTAATTGTATGCAAGGATATATAATTTATATACTGTCAATTGATTCGGAAGAAGTTGTTTGATAACTGTATTGTGTAATACCAAATTTGTAATTAATTCCACTTGTACAATGTTAAAAAAATAAACTAACTGTTTATAATTAGTTACATAGGGTAAATTTGTCTAAATAAAAGATAAAATGGTAATTTTAGCATAAGCAAAATGTGTAAGCGAAGATTATCCTTTGACCTATATCTTTAAGAACTTATCAACAGATATGCACATGTAATATGTATGCAGATATTTTTATCGATAATAATACAATATAATATTGTAAAACATAATTTGGTAACTTACCTTTAAGTATTTCAATAATCAGCGAAGTCCTATTTAAATAAAAAGAAGTAAACACAGAATTTTTTCAGACACAGCAACTGAAGCATTCAAATATGGACGAAAAGCTTAACCCACGTCGTGTGACGTCACTCGGAAGTATATTTAACCCACGTCACTCGGAAGTATATTCAGGCTTCCTTCTCTTTCTAGGAGGATTTAAATCGAGATCCTGTTTTAGATTCACAAATTTATTGTTCTGTGTCAGATTAGGTGTAGTTTTTTGCTGCATGTATAAAATACGAAATAATAGGATAATTGAAGAGCTCATTCTGCATTTAAAACTGCGGATCTTCCAATGAGTGTGGAAGAGTTGTTTTTATCTTTTCTCTTATGATTAGAATGAATGTTTTTATTCAGAAGCAAATTGAGACAAAAGTGACTTTCATTGAAATGCATTTCTAGAAATTGGAATACTTCATGTTTCAAAGTACTCATTATTAACAGACCACATTTCACGTGGAATTTAATTAGTATATTCGCTGCATTCATGTATTATATTCTGTTAAGTTCATTTGCTGAACGTATCCACGAATATTTAAATTGTTTTCATACAGAAATATGATTATATTCTACACAAACAACATGAAACTTAAAGGCTTTAAACAGTCAGTAAAACTAAAACACAAAGAGAGATCTTAGCTTTTATTTAATTACTGTTGACTTTTATGGTATTAGGTTTAACTTTCTCGGAATCTAATTGTGGTCTATTCCTGGTCTTACGGTATTCTTTGACAGCTTATACAAATATGTTTAACCAATTAAACCATTTAAACATTACACACTAATTTAAATCTATACATCAAATTACATTAATATATTTCGAAATTAACACAACTAAAAACTATTTTTTAAAAAAATTGGAAAGAGAAATTTATCGATAAGAGCACTCTACTCAATACAAAAAAGCAAAACAAAAATAGGCTTTGCAGAATTGAATTTAAAGTTTGTTTCCTATACTTTTTCTCGGTTTTTGACAGTTCTCCTTAGAATAAATTCTTCAATCTTTGCTTTTAGAAATAGGAATAAAGCCTCGTGTCACTGACTTCAATTTGATAATAAAAATTTTGAATCATTCTAAATGTAAACATTTTTATTGATAAACTTGATGTAAAATTTTTTTATTACATATTTAAGATTCCATTAATTTTGTAGCATAATATATAGGATAATTTATTCCTTGATAATATTCTCTAATAATCTTGCACTAAAAAAAACTATTGTTTAAAAAAATACTTCATGCATCCTATAGCAAACCGACTTTTAATATTGAAATAAGATAGGCAATAAAACATCAAAAAGTGTTAAATATGATTGCTGGATTACATTTTTTAACATTGACATCTAATCTTAAAGGAAAATCCAAAGGGATACCTAGCATAAATCAATAGTTTAGTCGAAATGACGCGTCCAAGGAAACTGGGTATAATTTTACGAACCGTTCGAAAAGCATGACGTCGTTCATAAAAATTTATTATCATTATTCGATTTTTTGCTTTGTTGTTACGTTCTTTAAATTTGGCGATGAAAATAATTTACGATGAATCACCACAAGTTTAAAAACTATTTCTGAGTTATTTTGAGTCATAAGAACAGTATTTTATCTTTAAAAATATATTTAATGGTCTTCAATTTTTATTTCATGCTGTAACAAAGTTTCGATTGTTATCATTTATTTACAATCAAATTATATGCAATAAGTGCTCAGTAATATAATAAGTAGAAATGAAATTTTCCTGAGAATTTACAATTACATAAAATACTCTTTAGAAGTTAAATTGGAATACATCCCTTTCATTTATTTTCTTTTTTATGAGTTCTGTTCTCCATAAATTAAATGAAATTTAGTTTTTTTAAATACACCAGATATTCACAAAATATGTTACTTTTAAATTTCTAATAGATCAAAAAATTTATGAAATTACTACAAATGCTTTGTCACTGAAACTATTTTGTAGATTATGCAAATATAAAAAAGGATTACATTTCAAGAAATTGTAAGTTAATGAATTTCAATCATGGGAAAAAGGAATTATAGTACTGCTGTTCTTCTCTTTTTTTATATCGAGAGATTATAATTTAAATAACTTAAAATTTAAATATTACTTTAATAAAATAAATACTTACAATTTTTCTAAAAGTATTGAAACCAAATTTTACGTATTTTCATCTATTATTGTATTAGCAGCTCAAAGAAGCATAAATAATTATTGAGGTTTAAAGATAATTCAAATTTATAAAAATATAACACTCATTTTGATAAACATGAAAATTATTCTAAAAGAGATTATTCCAATATTCTTCATCTGAAAGTAAATTGAATAAATGACTTGTTATTATATTTTTCTTTATTTAATTCTAAAATTTTATTTGCTTTTTTGTAATTGAGCTATATATAATATTTTATATTTCCATTCTTGATTATTTTTTAAATTAATTTTTATGGAGAACATTTAATGATGAATAAATTATTCTCTTTTATTAGTCTCTTTTTTAATTTTCCAAATAATAAACATTCGAAACATTCGCAAAAAATTACTAAGATTCTGAATTCTTACGATTTTCTTCAAATAGAGATTGATGTAAGTCTGGAATAATTTGACATTTAAATACACTGCATAAGTTCTTAAAAATATTTCCTCCATAAAAAGAATTTTCTTCAGCATAAAAATAAAACCTTAAAATATCAAATTCATTCTTCTATGTTGACTTGATTCAAGTTTCTTAAAATTTCGAAATTAATATTTTTTTCTGACATGTCTGTTTCTCCATAATCTACTCATGAAACAATTAAGCAGCAGGTACTGAGAATACCTTAACCAGTGAATTAGATTAAGGCATTTAATTCATTACAATGTGTGTGTGAATCAATCAACGGTCGACATCAAATCCTAAAAGAAAACTATTGAATTTATTTCTTAGGAAGCAAATGGACTCTTCAACTGTGACATAATTTCTGTCCTCCTTGCGACAGGAAAGTCACTTCGAATTTTCGTGAAGGAATTATGTCACGTTTATTTCCTGTGAGGTGAGAAAACATAAGATATTATTTAAAGGGATCGCTTTACATAAGGAAATGAAAATAAAGATGGCTGACTCGCGCGTGCCGCCTAGTTTCCCTTTGGTTGCTTCAAATAGCAACAGTTCTGTCAGGAAAGTGGACATTCGATGCGAGGAAAGTTTTAATTGAACACGGTTACTGAACAAATAACGGAGAAAAATAATTTAGAGATTACTGATAAATGACAATAATAAAGGAAAATATCCGAAACGCTGGATTGTGATTGCTTCCTTCGCGTTCACTTTGCAAAAGAATTGGAGAGAGCACTTCTTCCCTTCATTAATAATATAGTTCTTTCATTTTTTTTTTAATGTTGCACTGAAACATTTTATCGAACGGCATTGTAGCAATGCAATACTTATATGTACTTGATTTATATTTCGAGTGTTGAAAATATGAGAAAAAGAATATAAAGCTCAAAAGATTTTACATCATAAGTAAAATGTTGAACAAAAATATTTTACTGCTTAGAAATGATGTGTTCTAATACTTTTTTCTATTAAATATTTTCACTTAAAAAAAAAACCCTCAGATGATTCTCGCCATTTATTTAAGGCCACAAGATATTAAATTTATTTTTTTTAATTTGCTTCCTGTACCATAAAAAGTAAGTTTCGTATCATAAAAAAATATCACTATGAAACAAATTCAATTTTCAATAATTTATATTGAATATAATTAATATTAAGCAAAAATATTGTATTCGATAACGACTTCTTTTGACATCACATTTTGGTGCGAATTATGAAAAAAATATTTTGTGAGGTATTTTATAAAGAAATCAGTTTGTAATCACAAAATGTTTATATGAAATGTAATAAATGAACTTTTATTCATTTTATTGCTAATATATGAATTTTTATTCAGGTTTAATTGAATAAAAACTTAATTCTGCAGAAAGTTTACCTGCATAATAATCAATATTTAATCTAATTTATTGTTAAAGGAATATAACGAAGTAAAGAAACTTTTAACTTGAAACTTGACTTTCATGCAAATATTTGTTGATGCTTTTAACTTGACTTTCATGCAAATATTTGTTCAGTTTTTAATTAAAATAAACATAAAATTAAAACAGCAGAAATGAAACTAAATTGAGTATAAGGTCATCATTTCAAAGTAAAGAATAAGGGAATTTTTTTTCTTTTTATAAATTCAAAAAGTTAAAAATTTTATTTTTAGATAAATACAAATTATGTTTGAAATTATTTTCTTCATTAAAAAAATTTTAGCCACAATTTTTCCATAAATTTTTTAGATTTCCTCCAGTTATAAGAATTATAACAAACTGAATTCACGTGAACCAAATACTTAGTTGCGAAGTGTCTACACGAATTACTTAAGAGTCCTTCTACAATGCTTAAAAAAAAGCAGAGAAAAAACTTTCTCTGTTGCATTCTATTGAGACTAACCCTTGGCCATACCATTTAAACTGAATGGAAAGCTCTAATGAAAACCTTTTTGTGTGGAATTCCTATAAATAGATTCTTCCCGGTTGCTGAGAACAATGGGTCTTGTCTTCTGATTTTCGTAGAAAAGAAATTAATAAATAAATACCGCAAATAAATAAATAAATACCGTTGAATTTAAAATAAACCAAACCAAACCAAACGAGACGTAAAACTATGGTTTGCTGTTGGTACAGAAGTATTTTTTTTCTCCTATGTAGTAGGACATTCTATGCCTAAGCTCAAATTTGTTGGACCATCATAAACTTCTCAATTCAGATTTATCTCGTACACTTCATTCAAATTGAAACATCGTATTAAAAGCAAAACTGTAAATGAATACTGCATGTTGACAAACTTATCGTAAGTCCCTAGTTACACTTTCATACGCGTTACATTGAATACTCGATGTAAAATTTATTGAAGAAATATTCTGTGTCCTTTCTCGCTATGCAATAACATAGATAACTAGTATATTCGAATGACTTTTCTATAAATATTTCAGCGTAAAAAGTAATCATTTCAAATTTGAATGATGTTTTTATGAACTGTGAAATTAACTGTAAATATTATGTCCTCATAAAATAGGTTTCCAAGATTTTTCTTATGCTTCAATAAGACTTTCGAATGCACAACTAGTTAACATCGTTTGCAGCAAGCAGTGCATTCAAAGATTAAATGGAATGGAATGGATTCTAATAAGTTATTATGCATTTCAATGATGATAAAAGGAAGTCGAGAAATTCCAGAGAATGAATTTGTTTTCATTCCAAGGTCTTTGCTGAAGACCTTGCAATCGGGAGGAGATTTTGGAATTCTGTTTGTTTTCTTCAGAAGAAACGAAAAAAGGAAGTGTAATTATCAGATTGCTTTTGTTTCGAATGTTGGATTCAAGGTATTTCCCGGTTCGAGTGTTTACAGAAGAATACATTAAGGTTGGAAAGCATTCACACTAATGTATCTGGTAACCTTTGCGCGGAAAAAAGGAAGCTGAGTGTGTTTGTTTACCCAAGGAAGAGAATTACCAACAAAATTTGATTGTTTTAGTTGCCCTTCACATTAGGAAATTTTGAAAAAAATTATTGCATTCAATGAATGAATTATTTGATTATAACTTTTAAATGAGTGAAATCTAACATTATATTTACGTGTAAAGTTGCACTTAAAAATCGTTTAGCAAAATTTGTTCTTCCATGAAAAATGTTTTTTCTTGAGCCATAGTTAAAAAATCACTTTATGCAATAGTAAAAATATATCCCAAAATTGTAGCCAATTTTCACTTGATATAAGAAAGCAACTTTAACGTTGAAATGTTTTCACTTTGAATATTAAAATAACTGAAAATGTGATGAAAGTTGGGTACAGATTGATTTGAACGGATTTTATTTGCTATTGTGTGAAGCAGTATATAAATAAAATAAATTTTGTGCGTGAATTCATTTATTTGAACAATATATATGTGTGTGAATGAATGAAACTTACACATACATCATCTATTATTTAGAGAAACGTGAAGCTCGTCAAATCAACCAAGAAATGAATTGAATCTCCAATAAAAATTGATGGTGCTCAAAAAACATCGATCCTTCCCTCTCTCTGTAGAGGAGGACATGCTGTTTCAATGATCTTGAAATCACTAAATTGATTTCATTTGCTGTCAATACTTAAAATTGATACAATCTTTCAGTAAAAACAGCAACTCTTGGTACAATTGATTCTTTTGAGAAAAAAATCATATCCCGTAATGTATCTTTTTTATTTCCACGTGGTAAAAGCAAAAAACGTATCGAGTCCATCTCATGGACAAGGCCGCTCTGACCCAAATAGCAAAGCGATCTCTGCAGGGAGGGATTCCTTTCGAATCGATACCGTTTGACCAATATACTGTTTTCCTTTTTAATCGCGACTTCATTTCATAAACACGTTTTTCGACATTGTAGAACATGGGTTGAGTAAGTGCTTAGAGAACGGATCGAATACAAAGTGGCTTTATTTTGTACACTCTCTTCCAGCGATGCAAGCGGAAAAAGATTTCTTTCGATATACGTTACTACTTTTTGTTTTTTCCCTTCTTTTAATCAGCGTTCCTTACCAGAATTTTTTTAAATACTGTCATTTTTCGCTTAATCCTTATAATTTTTTTAAATATAATTTTATGGATATTTCGCAAAAAAAAAAAAAAGATTAATGAAAATAAGTAATAGTTATATCTTGGAAAAGTAATTTATAAAATCAAAATACAATCGTCTGTCATTATTGAAGTCTTACTGATTTGCTTATGAATGCCCCAGGCTGTGTCTGACCTGTCATGTATCAAATTTTTGGCCTTAGGGAAAAAATTATTAGTAGTAGACACACCTCCAAAAAAAAACGTTAATTGTACTAATAGAAAATCGCACAAAAACAGGCTCCTAATTTTTCAAACATAATAAATGTTAGATTTTAATAAATACATTTGTAAAAATATTCGTTATACCACAGTGAGTCTAACATTTCTTAACCTGTTGCTGCAAATTAAAAAGCATTCAATTAAAAGCAATAAATTCAAATTTCCTGATGAGAATGGGCTAAATCAATTATGTGGAGGGGAATTCCTCATTATGTGGGTTTCTGACGAGGAAAGATGTGTCCTTCGCCAAGGAGCGTGTACTTTTGTGTAAAGGTGTCGCGTTCATTTTCTATTGAAAAACACGATTTTTTCCTTCTGATGCTGATGACAAAGATATTTAAATTATTGATTTCTTTGATTAAACTTTCCTGTTTTTTTTTTTCCAATTGATACAATTTTTTCGGTAAGTCGCTTTTTAATTACGACACATAATGGTTTTGATTTTACAAAATACAGTAATTTCACGCGTTTTTGATATTTCCTCTTTCCGTTCTCTTTCATCCAAGTGTTGAACTCTTTTTTCTGAAACTTTTATTTTGAAAGAAGTTGTGTCTTCACCTGAAATGTTTAGAATTAAATTAAAAGAAACTATGTGTATAGCGTCTTTTCTAGTTTGTAAATATAGTTTTGGAGCTCATCACACTCATAAATAGTCAAATAAAGATCCTTTAATTAATAACTTCCTGTAAAGTAATTAATAGGAGCTATGTAAAGCGTATTAATAGAAACTGTGTAAATAATTAAAAGGAACTATGTGTATAGCGTCTTTTCCAGTTTGTAAATATAGTTATGGAGCACATCACACTCATAAATAGTGAAATAAAGAACGTTTAATTAATAACTTCCTGTAAAGTAATTAATAGGAGCTATGTAAAGCGTATTAATAGAAACTGTGTAAATAATTAAAAGGAACTATGTGTATAGTGTCTTTTCCAGTTTGTAAATAAGTTTTGGAGCACATCACACACTCATAAATTGTCAAATAAAAATCCTTTAATTAATAACTTCCTGTAAAGTAGAAACGGAATTATTGAGCTCTCAGTAAACTGAATTGTTGAGTTTGTTCACTGCTGATTTCGCCTATGATTAAACCGGAGGCTACTCTTCAGAACCATTGCAAGGAAGGTTGGCTTTCCGAACAACAGTTCGTAGGCTCAAATCTCACCTCGGTTTGAATGTCTGTAGTGGTTCAGAATCCATTTCAAATTCCATTGTAATTAATTTTCATGTGCAAATGTTTATCGCTGAATAACTTAATCGAATCATTACAAATGTCGAACGAAGCGCTGACCATTCGACAACTCCACTCCGCTAAGTTGTGATGAGTAGAAACACACACGATGAATGTGATATCAGTATTTATGTATTTCCGTGTACAAGTTGTGGTACGCAGTCTCGAATCTCTTCCTGTGTCAGTATTCTCCGCCAACATATTTCTGCCCAGGTCTATTAAAGATACATTTCTATTCGTTAATTCCAGCGTTCATTTCATTTGTGTATATTTCTCGAAACCATGTGAAACAAATTTTAATTAGTCTAAGAAGGAATTAAAGACTGGCACATGCAAAATTATTAGAAACTGTAACCAGAAAAAAGTAATCACTGGATATACATCCCATGCTTTCTCCGTTTATGGATGAAAACAAGGAACCTGAGCTCCTATATGGTAACGTGATTGCTAGCTATCAAGATATTTCACATTGTTCAGCATATTTGTTGCATCAAGATAAATAGATAGATATGTAAAGGGAGAGAGAGAGTGAAAGGAAAATTCCGTTTCATAATCTAATTTCTACATAAATTTTTTCCTTCGTTTATCTTTTAACAATCAATTATTGTATTGTTACCTAGTAAATCCTATGTAAAAAAAGTATCAATTAAAAAATTTAATATTTTACAACTACACTCGAATAATTTTTAAAATTTATATAAACCATGTTCACATTTATTAATTTTAATCATGAAATAGTTTTATATTTTTAGTTCACAACTACAATCATGCTATATTGAAGCTTAATAATTGTGATCATAAGTGATTGGTTTTTTGGCACTGTCAAAATATAACCAAAATAATTCATTTTTCTTTTATTTACCTATAAAATGTATAATAATTAGACAAAAGTGTGGAATAGGGAAATAAGCTCTTCTAAGAGTGACCTCGAATAAACACGCATGGTAAAATAATGATATTCTATCAATATAGAGACTGTAAAAAGTTTCCACGATCATTTCCTCATCCATTTGAGTACGACAATTGATTCTTTCATAGTTGCTTATTTTGTAAGGAAAAATGAAAAATTTCCTAGTTAATGAAATTTTTGCTCAACTATTTTGTCAATTTTTCGTCTTTCACCTCTCATTAAACCCGTCTACACCTATTAATTGCAAGCATTTTAACGAGAGTTCTCTATGAAACAGTCCATTTCCCGATATAAACGTGCCATATAATTAACTTCTTTTATTTTCTCTAGCAGTCCTCGGAACATTTTTTTAATACCATAAGACATTCTATGTGTGCCGATTAGTCATAAAAATAAAATAAACAGAAGTCAAGAAAAATTCTTACACAAGCTTCAAAAGAAATCGATTCAATTTTTTAACAAAAATATACGTAACATAAAAAAGTATATATTTTAATATATAAAGCTATAAAACTTTAAATTTTTACAAACACAAAAAAAACTCCAACTTGAAATAACTTTATGAAGCCTATAAATTTATATTAAAACAAGATGTGTTCATTCATGACTTTGTTTGACGCACTGATAGAAATTCCAGGAATATTCAACTGAGTCAATGTCAAATTTAAATAATACTGAATTAGAAAGCATTTAAGACTAAAATTCAGATTTTTCAATTTGTAAATCAGAGGATAATTTTAGCGATTTTTTTTATGTGCGTTTTTTACATTCAAAGTTAATATTTATTAGAGCGGTAATAAATAAATAAATTCAGGATTATTAAAAAAAATAATATTTAAGAATACGTATATTTAAATATGTTTTAAGCATATCTCTAAAATGTATTTATTTAAATCTAGTTACTTTGCACTTATACTGGGATGCCTCCAAAATTTTGGGATTCATCTTGGGCTGGTGTCAAAAATGCTCTTTATACAGAAGTTACTGTGCACCGCATACATAGTCCTGAGTTGAGCTCTACCAGTTAGACAGAATTAGCTGGGAGGAGTCCGTGACTTTGAAGCAGGATCCCCAGTCTCAAGAGGTATCATTTCTCTTGGAAGACATTGCGTCCATACCCAGTTTTAAAATGCCCTAGCATTTTTAGTGAATTCGACGGATCTTCGGTTAAACTGGGATTCCAACTAACTGCCTTCCGATCATGCTCTAACCAACCAGGCCATCGTGCCCCTCTTTATAGAGAAGTAGACCCCATCTTATATTTCAGCCATTGAGCAAATTGAAGATGTTTGTTGCATTTCTGTCCTTTGTGTGGGTGCTTGGGAGCTTTCCGAGTTCCCTCCTCAGTAATATGGAATGAGGCTCAGTACCTATGGAAAATTCTTTGTTCCTAATTTAATTTAATGAAAAATGCCCCTGTCAAATGTCTCTTCCTCGTCAGGCATCTTTCACGCACAAGCAGCCGCGCTCGAAGACACACTTGAGGAATGCAGTACATTTCTGTCCTTTGTGTGGGTGCTTGGGAGCTTTCCGAGTTCCCTCCTCAGTAATATGGAATGAGGCTCAGTACCTATGGAAAATTCTCTGTTCCCAATTTAATTTAATGAAAAATGCCACTGTCAAATGTCTCTTCCTCGTCAGGCATTTTTCACGCACAAGCAGCCGCTTGAAGACACACTTGAGGAATGCAGTATTTTTCTAAAACTGAATATCATCCATGCATGTGTGGCAACAAGGCGGAGGGAAGATTCATTTGTAGCGAGCAGTCAGTGGGAGGCCGACCACATTCCCTCCTTCATTGGGTCCGGGGTTTGGGGACGTGTCCACGTTAATGTGTCGTCTAAAATCCTTCCGGGTATGTGGAGAGGAGAGTGCCAGCTCAGGTGCGACCTCAAAACGAGGAGGCTCAGGGTGATGGGGAAATATTCCGAACCCGTTCACCTGACGCAAAGAAGAATCTGCAGAAGTTGTTAACGCAGACTTGTGTGCATCTAAGGGAAGTCGAGAATGTGCAATAAATAATATATATATATATATATATATATATATATAATCACGACATGACTTATTATTAAATCTTATATTATAATTAATTTTATTCAAACATTGATTAGTTTGCAACCAAAGATTATTTTTGGATTCAAAATCATAGCAGCATTTTTATTTTGAAAATATTAAATGCTTTGATCTACTTCATATTGTGTGAAAATTACAATAATTAAATTTTTAAATGAGAAGAAAAAATTAGGGTCTAACGTTAGTTAAATCAAAAAAGAGAAAATCGCAACCTCTGATGTCACTGCAACAGTGACCACAAAATGCAAAACTATTTCAATTCGTTCCAAGCGCAAATGTAAGTCAGTTAACCATCCTTTGGGCTATGTTCTGACTTTCTTAGCTTTCCTTTGGCGAAAATGCAACTACAGAAGGGCATAAAATTAATATTTTGTATTTTCTGAAATAATAACACTTTTTTTTCAACCCACAAGGATGGGAGAAAGAGAGAGCTCTTTCATCGTTTGAAATTTTCTTCGCAACGTTTTGAAGCAAAATTTTGTTCTGTATTACAGCAATCGCCATCTGATGGCAGTTCCTACAAGGTTTTTAAACAACACGTTGAAGCACAGCACCGAATTTCTTATCTAAACATTTAAATCTACCTTACATAGCTTTTACCACGTGTAAATTATTTAGTTTCTTGCGTAGGGGATCCACATGAAACAGTTGACGAAACGCTCACCCATACAGAACCAGTCGCTCTCTGAAATTTGTATGTATTTGACGCTGGGTCCTGCACACCTTTGCAGCTTTATTGTACCTATTATATTTTTTAGACTATTGTAACTATGGTGAAACAGTGGAGCGTGTCAATTCGTAGAGCAAAAAATTCCTGAATTAGATAGCTTTTCATCGTTTGTTTTTTAATATTAAAATTTTTGTAACTTTTGAAATAGTTAGTCGCTCTTTATTTATTTACTTTTTGCACACTCATTAAACCATGTCATTCAGTTCACCCAACGAAGTTGAGGCCATGCTGTTAACCATTCGTTGTGATGCTTCCTTCCTCCGCCGCCGCATCCATTGTGTTGTATTAAGCTAGCAAATCGTTATGCAACTGCATTAGTTAAGTTTTTATAATTACAGTCAAACGCCGGCGGTTATTTCCAATGGATTAGATGCTTTTTGTGAAAAACTTTAAGAAAATAACATGTAATATTTGTGTTATTTACCTAGATTTTTTGAAGCACTGTTTCGTAACGTGGAATAAGATCTCCTATGTCAGCTAAAATGAAATCAGTTACAGCTGAATTGTTAAAAATTCTTTTTATTTGTAAAGCCATTAAATATGGAAGTCGGAACTCCTTTTTCCATTATTAATGGCGTACTGGGAAATACGTACGTTTAACAGCATACTTTTTTTTAAAAAAGAAATGGTGAATACCGTTTACTTTTCAAATGAAATTACATTGTAGGAAGAAGGGATTTTATGCAATCCTCTCAGAGAGAGAGATTCCAGGACTTACATCATTCAAATGACTTCTACTGCAACAGATCCAGTTTTAATGGGAATTAAAATAATCGTTTAAATTACATACAAGCTCTTTAGTTCAAATTTCTCAATGAAACAAAACTTCCAATTTGAAATAGGCCGCAAAGAACAGCTTGAATATTAATTTTACTCGATTCCATGCTACTATTTTTTATTCAACGCTGTAAAAGAAATGCCAACACACACATTTGATTTGTATGGATCTTCAGAATCTAAAAGTGCTTATAAAAACAATTTCAGAATTTAAAACTCTTCGCAATAATTTATGCCTTAGTCTGCACTCGGTAAAGTTTTGTTTTTTTATCACAGCCACATAAAAAAAAATCAATAAATTAACGGAATTCAGTGAAACAGGAAGAAGCTTCCTGAGTACCCATTCTGAAATCAGAAAAAGAAAACTCTGACTTTTCTATAAAAAATATATATCAGATCTTTTCTAATATTTTTAGTTTCATGATAAAGTAGAACACTCTGATTCAAGAAAATATTTTTAGATATTTCTTATATCAAAACACAGAAGCAAAGCGGCATAAAATTGCAATAATCGAACGATTTTATATTCTGTTTGATCAATTGTCAATTTTCAAATTCTCAAAAAAACTGTGTGTTGCAAATAAATAAATAAATAATAAAAAAAATAACTTAAAAAAAATGAATAATTTTATAAATCAAGAGAACAAACTCTAATGAAATATTTTCTGCGTTTGTTCCATTTATCGCAACTTTGATTTGCTCAAAACTTGATTGCAGCTCACAATCTAACTATGGATAAAACTGTCCGAACAACACTTCAAGGCGTCGTATATCAATTCCTCAACACGCAAATTCTCCATTACAGGTATTAAGTGTGAATCCTTTACCATTTTCCATTTTCATCTGGGTTCTAATGGCTTAATGGCAGCAATAACAGAATTAGAACACACCTTTTTGAATAGATGTTCTTATTGTTCGAATGCAGAGGAGTATTCTATTACAGTAGAGCATTCAAATTCTTTTCTATGAACACCTAAAAGCCTTAAAATATCATGTTGAAGATTTTTTATTTTTCCTTTACAAAACAACCCATGTAAAAATCTTTAATAGATTAATAACCTTCCGCATAATGGCATGGGACAATTGTAAAGCAAATGCTTTTTTTTTAATTCCCTTCAAATGAGAGAAAAATGAGAAAAGCTGTTTCTCATTCGTTGCTCTTCAAGATTTTTTCCTTCATAAAAAACTTCCGCTCTCGTTTTGGACACTTTCTCACTCATCTTCAGTTCAGGGGTTTCAAAAAAAAAAAAAAAAAAAAAAAAAAAAAGGAGAAATAGGACGCGAACCTTTTCCTCTCGCCAAAACAGAATGTGAACCAAAGTGTAACTTTTAAAGGTCATGAGCCAATAAGTAGCTGAAAACAAAAAATGGCCACGGTTCGTTAATTTAATAAAAGGCAGGATGTCAAGGTAAAAGTTCACACCTTACTAAAAGGATATTATATATACATAATATAATTTTTTATGTTATACAAAAGTATATTTTTATAAAGCCTTTTTTATTGTAACTAAGCGTTTAGAAATTTAAATTAAAGAAGAAATGATATCAAAAAATATTTAATACTTCGAACTCGCGAACTATATGAACAAATAGTATTTTGAATTTAATATTCCGAAATTCTTAATTAGTAATTTCAGACACATCGTTACTCTTCGAGTTCGAATATTTTTGAAAAAAATGTGTATTTTTTTAGAAATTCAAACTTTTATTTTCTTATTAGTATTAAGATATGAAAAACCATTTGAAATAAAAACACACACATTGTATATATATGTGTGTGTGTGTATCTATGGATGTGTATATATATATATATATATGTATGTATGTATGTATGTATATATATGTGTGTGTGTGTGTGTTTAAAGCATAAAATCTAATACTAGAAAGTAAAAAGAAATTCATATAAAACTTCATTAAAGTTTTTGGAAAATGTTGTATAGTATTTAAAATTTAGCATTATTGAAGGCAGTATAATTTTCTGTTAATAAACTATTATCATTTATTGAAACGTATGACATAAATTTCTATGTGAAGACACATGCTTCATTAAATTCTTGATAGGATCCCTGATGTTGCAGATGAATTAATCCTTAATAAGCTTTTAAATGATGAAAGAGAATTTGATTTGCACCTACAAGACTTTAGTATTACTCTAGGAATTTATTATGTTACTTATCAGTTTGGGTATAATATGTCAATAAATGACTAGAAAACTTTACAATCAACATAAAAAGGGATAAAATATAAAAATAGAATGTACACTTTTTTCCCTTTTTAACCATTTCACATTAATTATTCCAGTGGCCATACTTTCAAAACGAAACAATTTACTTCAAATAAAATAGAATGTGTTTCCAGAAAATTATAAAATTAACTGATTATTTAATCAAGCGTACCAACACATAATTAAGCAGCTTTTTGGTATATATTCTAAACATTTTACTGATATTATGCATCAATCATGATTTACCAATGCTGGCAAAAACACTGTTTGGCACACGTTGTCCATTAAGAAAACATTCTGCAATTTCATGGGATGGTGCTTGAATTACGTCATTCTGACGCCGCGTAAAAGTGACTCAAAGCATATGTTGCTGTACCATATACATAATAATAACTCATTCTTTTGAAAGCCAAAACTGTTTTATGGCGATGCTCATTTAAAAACTATGGATGTTAACTAAATCCTTTTAGATCTCATTTGGATGGATAACATGTTCTGCACCGGCCGGGAGTTCAGGCTGGACCGATGCCGATTCGATGGCTGGGGCGTTCACGATTGCAACCATGCCGAATCGGCAGGTGTCGTTTGTGACGGACAGAGAGCCAGAGCTATCTCCCAAGGTTCGACACCAGATGTCTCCCCGAACGCCATCCCCGTGCCTCCAATTGTTCCAGCTGCAGCCGCTGCAAAAACAAAAATTAGGGTAAAGAAACCTTGTGATGGAATCACTGTTTTATTGTGTCCAACTTTTTTTCTTTCTTTCTTTCTTTTTTTTTTTTTTTTTGAATTTGCAAATAACAGAAATGTTAGATTAATGCTAACGCACAATGTGCCAATATGAATTTAAAAATAATCAAGTTTTTGATGCAAGTAAACACACGCAAATGTATTAAAACAAACTGAAGAAAATATTACTTAAAAATACATACTTCACTGTCTATAAACTACAACACTTAAGAAATACTTAAGCGTATTTTAGGATACACATAAGCAATTTTGCTTATAGAAGAAAATTTTCTTTATACCTATATATTTTTCTTAATATATTGTAGATAGATAAATAAAAATTAATATTTTATGTAAAGTAATAAAATAATAACAATATAAAAAAAGCTTAAAAATTATAACTATTTGTAAAAAAATTTAGTTTTATTCATAAAAAAAGATTTTTAAAAATGTACACATGGTTAGAAACATCTGCATTTTTCGCCTCTAAATGAAATATTAAAGCTGAGATAGTGCACAAGGTTAATGCTCAAGCATGCACTTCGTGTTGTACTACAAACACTGCGGTGTGGTGCTTGTAGTAGTTCGGAATTTACTTTAAATTGTAGGTCCTAATAAGCTCTTATAAGTGGTCGTTGAGGCGACAAACAAACCAAACCGAAACATAAGAAATTGCCATTGAACAATGAATAATTGCGGAAAATAGCAACTTGTACTTTGAGATTTCTTTGGAATTACTTAGAAATGTGAGTTAGGTTATTTTATGTAATGTTTTTTTATTTATAACAAAAAAAAAAGAGAAATATTATGTACGATAAACAATGAGAGAGTTCCATTGGTCTGTGCTGTTCTGAATAACTTACCTTCGACGAATCCAGTAGCAGCCTGTTGTCGCGTGATTAAGCGACCCAATCTTCTCCCGCTTGGGTCATCAAACTGATGTAAAAAGTAATGAGCAATTATCGCAGAAATTTGGTTTCTATGTGCACAATGACTCAAATTGCCTAATAATTAAAACTAAGTAACATCTTGAAAAAGGGTATTTTCATACAAATTTTTTTTATGCATAGTAAATACGAGAAATATAAGCTTAAAGTTTTTTTTTCCAATGACAGATTGTAGACAGTTACAACTGCAACATAGTCTATTAATCTATTTTTCCCTGATACCCAAGGAACCAGCCAGAAACAGCGACCTCTTACCCGCCGAGCCGTTGCCCCGGGTGCACCACAGGGAGTGGGCCAACATCGCACCCTCACACATGCCATAGGGACCCGTTTATAGGGTAGGCATCATTCCCACACACAAGGAAAGGACAGGATAGAGAGAGAGAGAAAGTACATCCATGCCGGGATTCGAACTCATGAGCTTCCTATGCGTAGTCAGGCAAGTTGGCCGGCATATAAGCTTAAAGTTATAATATTTACTCAGCAGATAGTTCCAATACTTATTAACAATTGGTCTCTGAAAAAATTCTCAATGAGAGATAATGGCGAATTAAGAATATACTGTTTCTGTGTCCTTATAATGATCTATGCATTTTTCTGTCAGTTTAGCATTTTAAATAGTACACATTATGTGATAGTTTTAAAGCATATACACTGCGTAAAAAAAGTAGAAAGACACTTGATTTTGTAACCGAAAAATATTTTATTTATACCTAAATCTTTTATTATAAACATTTTACAAATATTTTAAAAATACAATTTTAGCATCAGAATTAAGATATTCAAACAAAAAATATTAATGGCAACGAAAATCATTTCTGTTTTTTGAAACTTTGGAAAAAAAGTAGGACAATATTCTAATGAATAAAAAAAATAGTGATTTTAATAAGGAATGTTCTTCCCATTGATCTTTACAACTTCAAATATTCTGTTTGGAAGAGAATTGTATGGAGATTGAACTTCTGTTTAACAAAAATTGTCCCACGAGTCATTCAATGCTTCTCGAAGATGAGTTAGAGAATCAAATTGCCTTCCATCAGCATAAATTGGATGAACAAGCATTGCCCGGTTATTTTCCACTATATTAAGGTCAGTAGTATTGGCTGGCCACAGTAAAACAATTATTTGTTAGGAACCAATGTTTGACTCCAGTCGCGGTGTGAATGGAAACTTCGTCCTGCTGAAATTTCCACTTTTAACCCCTAAAGTCAGACCCATAAGGAAGAAGCTTGGAATTCAGCTTTTGAATGTAGTCTGTATGTTTTTGCCTAGCATTTAAGAAAACCAGACTTGTTCTTCCTCAGTATCCAAGTGCCAACCAGACCATTTAACTCCCATTTGTCGCGTTGAATAGTATTCGTCTTCATTCCCAAGACAATGCCAGTACTGCTGATATCTGCCTGGACTAAGTTAAATTTCTTTTCATCTGAAAATATCATAGAAGGCCATTCTGTAATCCAGGACATGTGCTCCTTAGCCCACGCTAAGCGGTTATCAATGTGAGCTTGTGTCCACTTAGGATGATGTTTCCGTTTTTTGTAAATAAAGTTTTGAGATATTTTAATATAGTTGTAAACTATTTGTTTCGTCACATGATTAAGTCTTACTTGCCTTTGAAACACTTCCTTTGTTCTTCTTAAGCACACGAGCACGTTTTCTTTCTTCACGTGGTGTTAACATTTTCGGCCTACTCGTCTTCTTTTTCTTTTTTATAAGGATTCTGATGAAGTTTGAAACTGCATTGGGACTCACCTGCAACAATCGAGCAATCTCTCTGATGCCTTTACCATCATTTTGATATGCGGAAATTTGACCTTTTTGAAAATCGTTCAAAGGTTTTTCTTTAGACATTTCTGAAAACGGAGAAACCACTTAACTTTTAAACAAATTATATATTTTTTTTTTGACAGAAAAGGATAAAAACTACAAAACCCTTATTTAACTAAAGAACAACTTACTGAATGAAATATATTAGCAAGTGCCCTTCTACTTTTTTTACGCATCGAAAATTATATATACTAATTTTATTATTATTATTATTAGTAGTAGAGATGTTTAATTTTTGAATAAAATAAAAAAGGGTCATTAAACTAAGTCTGCTTAAATATCTGGAAGTTCGGAGAAAATAAGAGATATGAATTGGCAAACAAAAACACTGTCCTTCTATTTTTTTAAGCAGTGTACATTGAGTAAAATAATGACATCATATTTATAAGTAAAATATATAGAATATAATATGTGATTTGGCTTAGAAAGAATTCTTAAGATTCTACTTCTGTTCTTCTTTAGTTTTGCCAAACACCGACAAAATTTAACTGCATGCTAAACTGATTCCATGGCTTCATTAACTATTGATTTGAATTTCAGCTGGTCACTGAGAAGGACCTTGCCGTGAGGCTGGTGGGTGGACGAACCACCACCGAGGGACGCGTGGAAGTAAGAATGCCCCAAGGATGGGGCCTCTTGTGCGGGGATGGGTGGGGAATCATGGAAGCTAACGTCGTCTGCAACCAGCTTGGCCTAGGACACGCCAAATCCTCCGTTCAAGTGAGTCTCATTATTTTGGTGTCATTATCTGGCACGCTGTCAGAATGCTTTTAGTTACTAATATATATTCAGTATCCTAATCATATATATATATATATACTGTGTGTGGCTATAAATTCACTTATATTATTAAGCGTAATCATATTGTGTGTACTTGCGTCTTGGCAATTTGAGTATTATGGCCCATTTCAACAGCAACATTGGAAAAATTATATTTCATAAGGAAAATTTAATTTAAGAAAGTTAGAAACTGTGTAAATTTTATCTTGTTTAAATTTTTAACAAGATAAAATTTACACAATTTGGCCAACATAAATAAAAGAGGCAAAAAATTAAGGAAAGAAAAATAAACCAGGGAAATATTTTGTTCAAAACACTAAAAGCAAAATATTTTCTTTCAATTTCAATAATGAAAGTTGAAATGAAAATTAATTTGTTTTATTTTCAAGACAGTAAAATAAATATGAATTCAGACAATTTTTCAGATTCGAACATTTGCCTAATGAGTGTATAAAAATACACACACATATTATTATCTAACATTTTTTTAAACTTGTCTGCTTTGGTTACTGTTCTGCTTACTTTCGATTAGTATTAGGGATTAAAATCCAACTTATTCATAAAAAATCTTTCTAATACCGTGAATTTTTTCTATCTAGAATTGTATTATAAAAATCTTTAGTTATAATCCGTTCAATCGTTGTGCAAAGCTGCTTAAAACTTCATAAAAAAGGGGGAATGTTTTTAAGAAAAATATGTAATTAAATTCCGTATTTAAGTGTGGCGGCGCAAAGCTATGTCTTCAGATCAGACGTAATTTTCCGAAATGAGACATGTGAAAATCTTTTGTTCTGAGATCATTCATGTAAGCGTGTGTCTGCAAGTCATTCAAATTTAGCATAAGGAAGAATAAAAAGGAGTTTTGGAAATGAGATCACTCGAAAGTAATTTTTATTATGTTTTGATCTTCGCAGTTCAATAACCAAATGCAGCTGTTGAATGTTATGTCTTCTTATTTCAGAGTGGTGCTTACGGCGGCAGCCATGGCAACATGATTCTGAGTGGCGTCAAGTGCAAGGGCAGTGAACACAACATCGCTGACTGCCTCCACGACAAGGTGGGTAGGGTGTTCTGCCCCGGGGAAGAGAACATCGCTGGAGTCGTGTGCTCTGCCAGTAAGTGATGCGGCATTCATCCCAAATGTTTTATAAGTGCCCGGAGGAGTACTACAAATTTCCCGAGCGCACTTCCCTATAGAGTTATGGATTCTTTATGATTTTGAAATAGAAATCAATTTCCCAAATATTTTATCTTCCAACATGTATCATCTCACTTGTAGGACATTGCAACTATTACCAATATAACGTTCCCCATTCGCTCTTGTTAGTGGGATGGATGTTCGGTTAGCTCATTCTTTACTAAAAATCAGAATGACCCTCATCCAACCAGGCCTCTTCTAAATTTGGTTCATGAGTGTTCCTTTCTGAGCAGAATTTATATGTATTTCTCTAATATTTTTTTATCCCTTGTATAAAAACATTTGTCCCACTCACACGCAATACTTTTTTTTATCTTATAAATATAGATGATGTAGTTTACAACAGTTTTAGTGGATTGATAAATTTTGCTTTATTTTTTCTGGAAAAGGAAATGAAATGGCTATAAAAGCAATTATTCAATATTCTCTGAAGTAAATATATGAAGCTATGCAGATTTTAATATGAAGTACAATTCCAAAATTTAACCGTGCTGCCTAGTAAAAATACCGATGCAGAGTTTTTACTACGTTTAAATTCATATCTTCAGGAAGCGGAGCTCAGCGGATCTCCTGAGCCCGGGCTGAGGGCGTAGCGCTGCTCCAAAAGCCCTCCAAGATATTCTAATTAACACCGGGAGGTGGTTTGGTTTGTTTGTCGCTCAACGGTCATTTTTTGCACACGAGGGCTAATTAGACTGGGACCTACGGTTTAAAGTGGATTCCGAACCACTACAAACATCCATACCCAAGGTGAGAATCGAACCCACGAACTGTTAAACCCGGGAGGTGAAACTGGTTCCGAGCAGCCTTTTTGTTTCCCTGTGCGCCCATTACAACCCAGTGTCTTCCGAGCATACACTTTCTATCGGATGGCCCCCGCCCTCCTTCAAGCCCTTCTTTTCGAACTGCATCCTCATCTTATTTGTTTCATTTCCAGCCATACATCAAGCTTAAAATTAAAAAAAAATGCGCTATTTGTTTCTCTGATTTTAATCGTTAAGAGTGATGCGAGTGTTGTTACCGGGCCTCCCTTGTATCTCACGACTTGTAAGAATGGTTTGGCAACTACGGCGGAGCAACGACCAAGTCGGCACCCGTTCGCGGGCATTCTTTACTTACAATGGGTACGGTTATGTTGTTTTTTAAAGGTGCGTTTTTGATGTTATCAGGTGAGATAACATTACTGAATAAATTCATTTTCGGTATTGCAGCCACGAATGCTTTTTCCTGTCACCTTGATATGAAGGATTTATTGAATCGTGTAAAGATAAAAGCAATCTTGCTTTGTAGGTTATGAAATGTCTGGCTTCTAACTCAAGATAGCTAACATGGTGCGAATTATTCCATGTTGTTGATTAGCCAAATAAATTCTCTATAAGACAAATCCTTTTTCCTGTCACCTTGATATGAAGGATTTATTGAATCGTGTAAAGATAAAAGCAATCTTGCTTTGTAGGTTATGAAATGTCTGGCTTCTAACTCAAGATAGCTAACATGGTGCGAATTATTCCATGTTGTTGATTAGCCAAATAAATTCTCTATAAGACAAGTCCTTTTTCCTGTCACCTTGATATGAAGGATTTATTGAATCGTGTAAAGATAAAAGCAATCTTGCTTTGTAGGTTATGAAATGTCTGGCTTCTAACTCAAGATAGCTAACATGGTGCGAATTATTCCATGTTGTTGATTAGCCAAATAAATTCTCTATAAGACAAATCCTTTTTCCTGTCACCTTGATATGAAGGATTTATTGAATCGTGTAAAGATAAAAGCAATCTTGCTTTGTAGGTTATGAAATGTCTGGCTTCTAACTCAAGATAGCTAACATGGTGCGAATTATTCCATGTTGTTGATTAGCCAAATAAATTCTCTATAAGACAAATCCTTAAGCAGCCCGCTTACCTACATCTCAAATTACTCATGATTAAAATTACTCATGAAAATAAAACATTTTATTTTGAATTTCATGAGGAATATCAAAGAATTGAAGTAAAGTGTTGAAATTAATTAACTTTTAAAGTCAGAGCTACAAAATTGAAATTTTCGGGTTCATGTCTGTAATTTATCAGGGCAAAAAGTTGATTTTGTTTTGCTCTATCGTAGCTTAATCGCTTACATTTTTGTAATTTTTAATTAACTCTAAATTTATTGTCAGTGTTATTATGTTTTTATACACATATATGCATTAAAAATAAGTTTTACTCTATGTTTAGGAAGAAAAGTTCACCTCCATTTAAATCTAGCCATTTGAACTACATTGAATCTTCTTAAGAAGAAGTTTGTGAGAGAGAATCACACAATATTCACAGAATTTTAATTTATGTAGAAAAGGTATATATATAGTCACTTTTATAGTAACACTGAGCATACAATGTTGTGACATAGTATACTCAGTGTTACTATAAAAGAATATACTATATGTTATACACTGAGTATACTATGTTGTGCTCTTCTTCATTCTGGATATTTACACATCCATTTTTTAAAGTGCCTAATGTTTATTAGAAAATATAAATCGTAATACATAGATTACTAAAAAGCCATTAAATACTTATAAAGATCATTCCAAGGTTCATTGGAACGGCCACACTTTTCACAGTCAGAAGGTTCGATTCCAGTCATTGTTGAATATCGGCAAATGGGCGTTACGTTTCTTTTTTCTGCATAAATACCAATCATCGTATGTGCTTGCTGTTTTTCGTACTTTCTCCTTTTCACCTCGTCAATACAGTCCACTCTCTCTCTCTCTCTCTCTCTCTCTCTCTCTCTATATATATATATATATATATATATATATATATATATATATATATATATATATATATATATATATATATATATATATTCATGTTTTCTATATATATACTGCAAGATAATCGAAATGCTCACAAAAAAACAAAACAAAAAAAACTCGCAATCAGTGTAAATTTGGAAATCAAACTCAACTACATTTCTAATTTCTGATCACTACAAGTATTATCACAATTCGTACGAGCATTTGTAATGTGCTTAGTTTTAATTTCATTTATTATTTCTTAAAAAAATAAAGAAAAGAGTGAGAGAAGAGATAAAATGATAGCAAGTAAAACGAAGATCGTTATTAACTCAAAAGAGTCCCTCATCAACCAAACTGAAATCATTGTGAGGCGACCCATTCATTGCTTCAACTGAGTGCTCTTCTATTAGTAGGATGATAGAATCATGGACCGCCGGCGGTACGTGCCTTCCCTTGTTTTGAACATCGGAGATACAGTTTTCGAGAGCGCCGCTGAACTCTTGGCATCGAAACACACTTTTTTTCCCTGCACCGAAAGGTAAAGGAGTCATTAACGCGTTTAACTATCGAATGACTGTATTTCCATCGGAGGTATGCAAAAACACATTGGCAAAGGAAATTGATTTTTAACGCCTCCAGAAAAGGCTGGGTGACCATTTTTTCTTTAATTTTCTCTGAATTTCTCTCTTTTTCATTGAATGAATGCTTATCTCTTTCGATCGAAATTTTGTTTCTCCTTCTGTAGTCTAGTTTTCGTTGAACTAAAATTCTTTTCATGAGAAAAAGACAAAAAAATTATAATTTGGTTATTTTTTATACGTAAATATATTTTCCGTTTTGTAAACAGGAAATCGAGAAATAAATGAAGGGTGTTTCTTCCGAGATTAAAGTATAGGTTACATTGAATTTGAGTGCAATGAAATTATAACGCATAGTTCTGATTTTAAAGATGCCAAGTAATCGGTAATTTAAAGGATTACTCTATAAGACAAAGAGTGACTCCATTTCTTTTAAATAAAACATAAAGTAAGGGAAACTAAATCGAGTTAAGTAATCTAAATTAAATTATTTTTTAGACTGTTGAAAACAAAAGAAACAATTGAAGTTTATGATATCCGGTACATGTATTAATTTTTTCCTCCTAAGTAATTCCCATAAGGCAAATGAATGCATTTTAAATTACTGGTAATCGAGGCTCACAACGTAAGAAGATAAGATTCTGTCTTTAATTGTTGTTCGAACACAGTGATTTCCAGCCTTTTTGTACCGGTGCCCCCCTTTAAAAAACAAATTGTTGCATCCCGTTATATTTATATAAAAATCAAATTTCATAAATACTCAACTGATATTATAATTTATTTTATGGGCTACAAAATAATATACAATATTATGTAAAAATATAATATATTTATTATAAGAAATATAATAATGAAATATAATGGTAGTGTACCAATAGTAACTGAGACTAATGTACACTGTGGGCTTATAAACGAGGGTACCGACTTAAACAAAATTATGCGGAATTTTTGGGAAATACAAGAAATTGAAGAAACGTAGAAGTTTGAAACTGCTGAGAGAATTGTAGCTATTAATCATTTTATAAAAACTCATAAAAGGGATAAATTAGGAAAATTTGTGGTACAGATGCCATTTAGAAAAGATCCAAAATTACTGGGAGAGTCTAGAGAGATTGCAATCAAAAGATTAAATTCCTTGTGGAATAAGTTAGAAAAGAATCCAGAACTTCTGGCATTATATCGCCAATTTATGAGTGAATATGAGTGCTTGAACCATATGCAAGAAGTTTCTATGACGCAAGAACCTGAAGTGGTCTACTATTTCCCTCATCATTCAGTTTATAGACCGCAGAAAACGAGTACGAAATGTAGAGTTGTGTTCAACGCTTCACAAATTACTTCAACTGATGAGTCATTAAATTCCATACAGCTAAATGGTGGTGTAATTCAAGATGATTTATTTGCTATAATATTGAGGTTTATAAAACATCTTTCTGCTTTTGCTACCGACATTCAAGAAATGTATCGGATGATCTGGATTGATCCTGCACAAAGAGACTTGCAAAGAAGTGTAGGGAAAGATAGTAAGAAAGCGAATATTAAAACGTATCAATTATGCACAGTGAGATAAGGAATCACTTGTGCTCCATATTTGGCTCACAGATGTCTTCAACAGTTAGGTACTGAGGAACAACTGAAATCTCCATTGGCTTCTCAAGTAGTACAGAAGGATATGTACATGGATGACATATTGAGTGGAGGGTCCAATTTAGAAAGTGTAAAGCGTCTAAAGCAAGAATTAACTCAAATATTTAAAACTTGTGGTACGGAACTACATAAATGGAAAAGTAATTGTCCAGAGTTAATGAAATTTTCTGAAGATTCAAATGACTATAGCTTTGATCAAACAAAAACATTAGGGTTGCTATGGAAGACCAAAAGTGATGAGTTTTCCTACAATATGCCCAAAAAGGATGTTTCTATGGTTACAAAGAGAAATTTTGTCCATAATGGCCCGCATTTTGACCCACTTGGTTTGATAGGACCTGTGCTTACAAAAGCTAAGGTTTTTATGCAACGTCTGTGGAGGTTATCAATAGACTGGGATGAAAGACTACCATCAGATGTCGTACAAGAACGGTTACAGTTTTTTGATGGTTTGTGTGACATTAACTATATTAAAATAAATCGATATATGCTACCCGAAAATGTAAAAATTGAACTCGTTGGATTCTCGGATACATCAGAGGGCTATTACGGTGCAGCAGTCTAAGATGCGAATCAGCCAGAGGTGAAGTAACTTCACATCTAGTGTGCAGCAAGGGAAGAGTTGCACCAATCAAAACATTTTCGATTCCACGACTTGAACTGTGTGTAGGTGTATTGCTATCTAAATTGATGAAAAAGGTTAACACTTCTCTAGAACTTAAGATAGATCAAAATTGTTTTGTCCTGGATTCAGAAGTCTCCAGCAGAATTGAAAACCTTTGTCGCTTCCAGAGTGGCTAAAATACAAGTTCTGACAGATGTCTTACAATGGAGGCATATATCATCGGAACAAAATTCTGCAGACATCGTTTCTCGTGGTTGCAGAACTGGTTAAGAGTGAACGAAGGTTCAAGAGACCTGTTTTCCTAGTGACTTTTAATTCTTTAACTGATGAGTTACTTAGTATTAGTGAAAATTATACTAAACTTGTACGTGTTTTAGCTTTTATTTATAGGTTCCTTAATAATTGCAAATCACAGTAAAAGGTAACTGGCCCCCCCCTGCAGTGTAAGGAAATTAAAGATGCTGAATTTGTCCTAGTAAAATTAGTTCAACAAGAGTGTTTTAAAAAGAAATTTTTTTTACATGCCTTCAGAAGGATGGTAATGTGCCTGTAGATAGTAAGTTAAAAAATCTTTTCCAATTTTTAGATGAAAGGGGTGTTGTAAGAGTTGGTGGAAGACTAGCCAACAGTAAGTTTAATTTTGATAAAAGATTTCCTATAATTTTACCTACCAATCATAAATTGACTGTGATGATTACTGAAATGTTTCATAAGAACTATTTTCATATTGGCCCACAAGGGTTATTGTTTCTTATTAGACGAAGGTTTTGGCCTTTAAGTGGACGTAACCTTTGTAGAAAACTAGTGCACGATTGTGTTGTTTGCTTTAAAGCAAAATCAGTACTTTGTCAACAGCTCATGGGACATTTACCTGAAGAGAGAGTAACCCCAAACTTTCCATTCAATTGTGTAGGGGTAGATTTTTTTGGCCCTTTTGATATAAAGTATCCCAATCAAAGAAAAGGAATGTATAATAAAATTTATGTGTGTATTTTCATTTGTTTTGTGACTAAAGCTTGTCATTTAGAGATGGTAATCTCTAGTGATGCCTTTGTAGTTACACTTAAGAGATTTTTTAGAAGAAGAGGGAAAATTGCCCACATATTTTCTGATAACGCTACTAATTTTGTTGGCAGCAACTCCGAATTAAAGAAATTGAGTAAATTAGTCAGCAGTCCAGATGAAAACTTGAGTAATTATTTGTTTAAAGAAAAGGTTGAGTGGACTTTCATTCCCCCTTGATCCCCGAATCATGGTTGACTTTGGCAGGCAAGTGTCAAATCCGCGAAATACCATCTTAAGCGTGTAGTAGGCAATTTAAAATTAACCTTTGGGGAATTCTTAATGTAATTGATCAGATTGAGGCAATTTTTAATTCCCACCCATTGCATCCCCTATCATCTGACTTAAATGATTATGATGTCTTGACACCTGGCCATTTTTTGATTGGCAGACCTATCCCAGCAATTGTAGAATCCAACATCCTAAATTTACATGACAATAAATTAACACAATGGCAAAATTAATTAAGATAGTGCAGACATTTTGGAAGCATTGGTCTAACAATTATTTAAGTGCAATACAAGAAAGATCAAAGTGGAGGTTCATTAAAGAGAATGTGCAAGTTGGCACTATGGTGATTTTAAAATTAGAAAGTGTACAGGTTTGTAACTGGCCATTGGGCAGAATAATGCAAACATTCCCTGGAAAGGATAAGAAAGTGAGAGAAGTTTTAGTTAAAACGAAGAATCGAGTATTTAAAAAGAACATTAATAACATTTGCTTTTTGCTGCTACCTAATTAATGTGTGAGAACTCTATCAAATATATCTGTGTATCATTATGTATTTATTGCAGTTTATTATTAATAGTGTGTATCATAGTACTCATATCTTATATAGTGTGTATCATAGTACTCATATCTTATATAGTGTGTATCATAGTACTCATATCTTATATAGTGTGTATCATAGTACTCATATCTTATATAGTGTGTATCATAGTACTCATATCTTATATAGTGTGTATCATAGTACTCATATCTTATATAGTGTGTATCATAGTACTCATATCTTATATAGTGTGTATCATAGTACTCATATCTTATATAGTGTGTATCATAGTACTCATATCTTATATAGTGTGTATCATAGTACTCATATCTTATATAGTGTGTATCATTGCACTCATATCTTATATAGTGTGTATCATTGCACTCATGTATTACATAGTGTGTTAATATCTTTCTTGAGATTTCAAATTGTTGGAATGTACCATGTCAATGCCGGGCGGAATGTTGGCGCCTGCGAGTGCAGCGCCCTCTTTGAGTCATAAAAAAGAAACCGGCAGTAGCGATGTGAGAGTTGGAGAAATGAAGTGTGTGTTTTATACAGTCCTTGAGTGAGTATTAATTGAGTTAAAAACTGAGCTATTTTACAGCATTCAATAGGTTTATTGAATAACATGTCTTCTCTAACATCAGTTTCCACAACATATCTTACATATGTTATCAAGTGTGCATCTTTAAGAACATCGGTAGCCTCATCTACTTTCAACGCAAAAGAAGATAGTTTTACTTTTTCTATTAATTGATTGCAAAGATCTTTAGATATATCGGATATTAGTCTTCCCACCGTATTATCTGCAAGTGGAATAATTTTAAGTTGATCAGCATATAATTCACGAAGCATCGTTTCTATCATGTCAATAGCTACTAGTAGCACCCAAGTTTCTCCTATTGAATGAGGTTTTTTTTTGCATTTAGCAATTCTATAAGAAACTTTATATGACGCAACCAATGCTTTTTGTGTTACAGACACGATCTTTGAAAACATTTCTTGTTTATTTAAATTCTCTAATTTTTTTTTTTTTTGGAAAAATTCTCTTGTCTTGCCAACGTGATCTGCATGTACTTTTTCAAGATATCGTTTTAATTTATTTGGTTTCATTCTGTCTGAGGCCAAAGTATTCATACACAGTAAACACAATGGTCGCTCTTGGCCATTAATAACCTTATATGTAAATCCTAATGATAAGTACATTGGATCACATTCTCTATATTTAGGTTTACTATTTTGCAAAGATGTATTTCCGATATTTTCATCATCTTTTCTTTTGCCCTCTGCTTCATTTAATTTTCTTTACAAGCCAGTTACATATTTATCCATCTAAAAGGGGTATTATTTTAAATCAATGACTTTATATTAATTTAAAATACAATTGTATCAATATTTTCTTTTAAATTACAATACTTTTAAATTACGATTTCATACTATTAACAGCGATTCTTCCCTTCGTTGTAATTACCTCAATGGCAAAAAAAAAAAAAAAATTGATATTACACAACACATTTTTTGATGTAAACTCTAATTTTTTTTTTTTAAAAATCCCCCCTTGTGTGCCACTGACTTAAAAAAATAAAATACATTTTATTCAACTCCAGACTGAATAACCTTTTCTTTGATACGACGCAAGCCATGTTTTGAACAGTTGCAATGGAACACAGGTTGGAAACCATTGCTCTAACATATCATGTTCGACCATAGAATAGTATAGGATATATCCCCAAAAATATCATCAATCGCCTTAGAATAGTCATACTGATAACGTCATATAATTAAGCTCTGAGTCTACGCATTACATTTTCTAAGAGGAATTTAAATTGGCGTGTGGTTTGGGGATATATAATGTTCTATACATTCACTAAAATAGGTATTTTTCAAAAACACTAATTCCAATGTACAAAACTTGGAATCTATGCACCGTATTTTTTGACAAGAATTTAAATTTGCTAATGGATAGAAAACTTGACCAAACATAAGCGCTTAAGCCTTTAGCTCAGAGGTCCTCAAATATTTTTAACGACATCCCTGTAGAGAGAAAGAGCGATACATGTATTTAAATGCTCAAAATTCATAGGCCAATTAGAGTCACACAAAATACAGTTTGTGGAATCCATCATTTCAATCCTGTAGACGTGACCTTGCAAATAGTCATGTACTGACAGACATCTAAATAGAACCCACAGCGATCTTTCTTGGAAAATTGGGAATAGTTATTTTCCCTTCCTCCATCTCTTGTCCATAACACATTAAACCGTATCTGCTTAAGGAATTTCTTAAGAAATAGCTCAGTTGTATGAAAAATGACTGGCCGATTAATGCGTTGCTTTATCAAAATTCTTTTCTTAGCATCAGCTTTTTTCCCTATAATTCAAGGGAATCCACTGGAAACAAATTTTGTCTCTTAGTATCTTGAGCAAAGGTCTACTATCCAAGATTCTTGGTCTTTATATTAAATATATATCTGACATGACACATTTAAATCTTTTAGTTTAAGGCTGATGAGAAATGCAATTTTAAATTCAATATTGCATAAATAGAAAATTAGAAATCTTCTAAACTGCATTTAAATTCCTCTCTCATTTCAGCTCTTCCCGACTTAGTGGTCGATGAGAAAGAGATCGAAAGGACGTCCTACATCGACAACATACCGATGTCGAACCTGCAGTGTGCTCTGGAAGAGAATTGCCTTTCATCGACTGCTTACGACAGAACCAGACCAGGTAGCTTCATTTCAAGTTTTCTTCCTCAGGGAAACATAACCGTCATAGTATATTTACTTGCTAATCGTTATAAAGACTCAAAAACTTAAATTTAAGAAAACTCATTAAAAGTTATATGTGTAGCTAATTAAAAGTAAAATTGAAATTCCCCAAGAGTATAAAGTTAAGTAACAGCGATAATTTTTAGGTATGGATGAACCAATACATTCATTATTTTAGTGTAATTCAAGAACCGCAAGTTTCGGATTCAAGTGTGTTTGAATATTTAATAGTAAAAGCATCCGTTGTTATTCAATAGCGTTATTCATTTGTATTTAGACAATTAATTTTCAAATTTTTTCCATTGTCTATTAAGTATTTAGAAATAAAAGATGTAACGGCTATATGAAAACCATTTCTTTCAGTGCTTATTAATACATCAAAATCCATTTGAACTGGTGATGGAACACTTGTGTGTAAAAGGTAACAGTAGAACACACAAAGTGCACAAGCCAAACTATATTTTATTGTTGTGACTTAACAATGTGCAATGAGGGGTTGCTGCTTCATTAGTGCAACTAGATTCATTCGCAATAAAAGAATAATGGTAAAATTTCAACCAAAATAGCATTCATTTGATTATATGATCCCAGTTTGTTTGAAAAAACATTTTTGGGCTCTAATTTTCAGTGGACATTATGAAGTATGCGTTCGCAATGAGAAGCGGGAAGCATTTTGCCACTGAAAATCACTTCCATTCATTTCAATATCGAGCGAAAATCCGTTTAAAACTAAATCAGACTCTACCAAGAAAAATCAAAGCGAACAGATGGTACTGAAATATCTCTGGTATTGTACGCGATTTAAATTTCGTTGTCATCAATAGAACTTGTGCTGTTGCACTGGTAATAAAGGAAGCAACAGAATTACGTAAATACATCATTTCATGGTATACTATTAATATTGAATATTAATTTAAGAGATGTAACACACACACACACATTGGCTTAGAATATATATACGAACTATGTTTAAGTACCGTATAATTCCATTAAAAGATTTCTGAGACATGTAATTAAATTAAAATTTATGTTTTCGTCTTGGTTATTAAAATGCTTCTCAAACTGTCTTGGAACAGGGTGGCAGTTCCTGCAGAGGAGGGTGCTCCGATTCACAGCCAGGATAGGAAACTTCGGCACAACCGATTTCAGACCTTTCTTACCTAAGCAGTCTTGGCAATGGCATGCATGTCACTTGTAAGTAGGCCATTTGTGTTCTTAGAAATGTCATAAATAACTGCCCTGATTAGCAATAAAAAAATGAATCGAATCGCGAATGTTAAAAATGTGAATACTCAAATATTAGTTGAATTTGAAATTTTCGAATATTTTCTAAGAAACCAAAAAAAGAAGCCTCTAAGTTCAGAACTTATTTCAAAATTTTAACTTAAGAATATTATTGATATTCAACAAATTTTAGTTTTATTAATTTTCTTTCATTTGCGTTATTTTACAAATTTATGTAAATTAAATGAAAAAATTAATTATATTGTGTATTTTTTGAGTTTTCTTAAATATTATATTTAATTACGAATTTTTGTTGTTAAGTAATTAATATCTCATTGATTTTTTCAATGATTTTCCGCTATCACAATCCCATGTAAAATAAATTACGATTAAACTTTAAGCATTTGAATTTTCATTCTTCACTTTGTATCAACCCGTAAAATCAACGTTATATCCTTCATCTCAACTTACTTTTCTATACTGATTTCATGTTTATTTTTATAATTAAAAAGCACTTTTATATTATGATATAAGTGTGTAATAAAATAACTAACCTGAAAGGCATTTTATTCGCGCGCCATTATTATATTTTTTAAGATAACATAAAAACAACCTCAGTTTAGAGAATAACTTCCCGAAATCCCGTTTGCTTTTATAACACAATTTCAAGTGATCTGCAGGAGCTTTTGAATTTCGATAATATCCTATTCATTCCACAATTTTTCTAGCACAGTTCACAAACCAGTATTTTAATCGCAAGATATTTGGTTGCTTCTAACTTTCCTATTGACGATAAAATACATTTCGCACAAAATGGAATTCGAAAACATTTGTTTTTCGAACAGGATCGTTTGTCAAGTACTAAGAAACTGATCGCAACATCAGCATTTGTCATTAAGAGTTAAAGAAACAAGCGAGAACAGACGCATATTTAATATCAGGTGAAAACATCAATTTCTATAAGCAAAATGTATCTTCAAATCAAAACAGTGTGAACAAAGCTGCTCATGGCGTCTATATTTTCGGACATGATTCAGCATATTATTCCATATAAAATTGTTTTAATAAATAATCTCTGCGGGAATTAAGCTATAAAATCTCGCGCGTTTGGAAATGTGTAATTTCTTAACATGTTTTCTTTTTTTTAGAACTGCGCTCTTTAGTTAAAGATAAGAGATTTTTAAGATGTGCATTTTTAAAACTAATTTATAAGAGTTATCTTTAAAATTTTGCATTTAAATTTTTTGATGATTTTAAGAAAAAAAAAGACTTTACATAATTGTTTTTAATAATTGTAATACAATTAAATAAATCTTCTAAGTGAAAATATTCCTTTTTTTTTTCAAATTAAGTGTTTGACAAAGCAAAAGATTTATAAACTGATATGTATTCATTACTAAAAAGAACTTTGAATCCCAATTATTGTTTCTATAAATGTTTGGGATTGTATATTCCTTCAGTGATAAAAAAATGTCGCATTGCACAAATGAATTATTTGTACATTTATTAATAAAATTCTCTATGTTATTTCCTTCATGTGAGAAACAACAAAGTTTTGCAGTGCATGAAACCGAACAAAAATATATTTACTTTACAAATTGTATAAAACAACAAATAGAACGTGGTTTCTTATCATATCGTTTGAAAAGGCATTACCACAGCATGGAGGTGTTTGCCCACTTCGACATCATCGATTCCCGTGGAACCAAAGTAGCTGAAGGCCACAAAGCCAGCTTCTGCTTAGAAGACAACGAGTGCCACACCAACATTCCCAAGAAGTACGCCTGCGCCAACTATGGAGACCAGGGCATTTCCGTGGGGTGCGTCGACACTTACCATCACAACATCGACTGCCAGTGGGTGGACATCACGGACATTCGACCAGGCACATATTACTTCAAGGTCAGTGACATCTTTTTCACTTTCAAATAGTGCAACAACATGATTCATCTAAAGAAAGTAAATAATATCTGTTTAATCATTCATTCTAATAATAATAATTATATATATATAGTTTTATAATATATTGAACATATCTTTAATTTATTTTAGCCATTTAAATGCTGATTCCATATAATCTATATTCGAATAATTAGACAAGTTCTTAAACTATTGAATTCGGATTAAAAAGGGTCTTCTTAGAAACATTCACGTTTAATGTTAACCATTTTAATAATGCACGCCATGTAATTTCTAAGAATATCATGTCTGTGCATTAATTCATTTTTTATACATTCACTAATGTATTCTTAAGGATCATTTCCATTTGTGTGCACAAAATAAAATGAATTCTTTTTAGGCACACACACAGGTTTTAGTTGACTCGCGGAGAATGTCTTAAATTTATCTCAGATACTCTAGAATAATAGTTCTAAATTTGGAATAAAATAATTTTTCCAGATAGAATCATTAAACTATTAAAACACGAACGGATAACAATCTGAGAATCGACCACTAAATTTGCTGTATAAGTCAAAAGACTAAAAATTTCAACTTTGTAACTTTTTTGATATCTTTTCGGTGATCTTATTCTTCTAACAATTTTCTCATTCCTTATTGTTTATTGCACATATTATCGTGTATAACTACATAGCGCATGCAGTACTGCATTTAAGTCTCAACATTTATTCTAAACACGTTAACTTAAAAATAAATATGTCCTCTCACTGAGATAGGCACTTTATTCTTTTCCATTTAAATATGTATAAGGTGTGAATAGAATATATTCCGTAATACACTTTTTTGTGATTGTCAATAACTTGCAATATTCTCTATTTAATTAATATTAAATTGAACAGTGTGTTTTTCTAAAAATATTTCGCACTGAAAGTGTAGCCTATTTAAGAATAAAAACGTGTTGAGAACAAATAAAATTGAAAAAAATGGAACGCTCGCTTCGCTATTTTAACTTTTTTAAATCGAATTTCATAAAGATGTTTTTGTCTAGCTATTAGAATTTGAAATTTTAAAAAAATTAAAGGAAAAAATTAACCTCTTTTACAATAATTCTGTTTTCGAGTGGTTTTCAGTCAATTTTCGTATCGCGATAGATTCTTTCCTGAAAAAACAATATTTTTATCGAGTACTGATATTATAATAAAAAAAAAAATACTTGTTTATACTAAACAGACATTTTAACACTGAGAGTTTATAATTAGATGAACATTTTAGACGTTGCAATCAAAGATCATTTGAAGAACTTTTACGTGCATAAAATCTACAGCCAAAACTTGTTAAAGTTGTATGACATAACGGCTTGTTTTCAATCACTTTTAAATGTCTTATATACACTACTGGCCATTAAAATTGCTACACCAAGAAGGCGACATGCTACAGGCGTGAAATTTATACGAAAGGAAAAAGGTACTGTGATATGCAAATGATTAGCTTTTCAGCGCATTCAGACAAAGCAGGCGCCAGTAGCGGCACCTACATTGTGTTTAAATGAGGAAATTGTTCAGCCGGTTCCTCATACACAAATTGCATTTGAACGTTGTTGCCTGGTGAAAAGTTGTTGCGATGCCTCGTGTAAGAAGGAAAAATGCGTACCAGCACGTTTCTGACTTTGATAAAGGTCGAATTGTAGCGTACCGGGATTGCGGTTTATCTTATCGCAGAGTTTTGTTGCTCGCGTCGGTCGAGATAAAATAACTGTTAGCAGAATATGGAATCGATGGGTTCAGGACGGTAATACGGAACGCCATGCGGTATCTCAACGGCCACCTATCACTGGCAGTCGAGAAGACAGGCATATTATGCGCATGGCCGTAATGGATCGTGCAACCACGTCACGAGCCGTGAGTCAAGAAACGGGGTCGTTTGGAAGACAACAAGTGTCTGCACGAACAGTTCGACGACGTTTGCAGTAGCATGGACTCTCAGCTCGGAGACCATGGCTGCGGCTTCCCTTGACGCTGTGTCATAGACAAGAGCGCCTTCAATGGTATGATCAACGACGAACCTGGGCGCACGATTGGCGAGACGTCATCTTTTCAGATGAATCCAGGTTCTGTGTACAGCATCATGATGGTTGCATCCGTGTTTGGCGGCATCGTGGTGAACGCTTACGACGGCAGCGTGCATTCGTCATACTGGCCCCTCACCTGGCGTTATGGTATGGGGTGTCATTGGATACACGTCTCGGTCACCTCTTGTTTGCATTGACGGTGCTTTGAACAGTGCACGTTACATTTCTGGTGTGTTACGACCCGTGGCTCTACCCTTTATTCTAGCCCTGCGAAATCCTACGTTTCAGCAGGAAAATGCCCGACCGCATGTTGCCGGTATTGTACGGACCTTCCTTGATACGGAACATGTTCGGCTGTTGCCCTGGCCAGCACGTTCTGCAGATCTTTCACCAATAGAAAACGTCTTGTCAATGGTTGCCGAGCGACTGGCTCGTCACCAAACGCCAGTCACTACGGTTGATGAACTATGGCATCGTGTTGAAGCTGCATGGGCATCTGTACCTGTACATGCAATCCAATCTCTGTTTGACTCAATGCCCAGGCGTATAACTGCTATTATTACTGCCAGAGGTGGTTGTTGTGGGTACTGATTTCTCAGGATCTATCCAGCCAAATTTTTTGAAAATTTAATCACTTGTTATTTTTAGTATAATTTATTTGTCCAATAAATATCATTTTGTTATCTGCATTTCTTCCTGGTGTAGCAATTTTAATGGCCAGTAGTGTACTTTATTGAATGAATTATCATGAAAATTTTGTTGAATATTGAGTTTGTATTATTTGACAAATAAGAAACGTGATCAGCTTGGTAAATAATAAATTTTACTGAAAAATCCAAATATTAAAATGGAATGGAATTTTTTTATTTAAAAAATAATTATGCCGATCATTTTAATATATTTTCTTTTACATAATTATTCAGGTATTTAATTTCTCTAAGCTGGTCTTGAAATATTAAGAAGAAAAATTCAATAGGCACTTTTAATGAAATAAATAGGAAGTTTGAAATATGAGCTCCATTATTAACGATCTTATGATAGAATTATTCTTGAAAGAATTCGTGAAAAATTCAACGCCGAAACGGAAAGTGTCATTTAAATTGTAATGATGAAATTTACAATATAATAAATAATTTACAAACTTCTATTAAACCATGAAACTAAAAACTTTCATTATTTCATCTTAATATTGTTTGATTAAAATTATACAGCAAAGGAATGCGTTCAATGAGCTTGCTTTCATTCGATGCCAAGGTTGTTCGCGAGGCCGCTTCATGAATGCCAAACAATAGCAACACTGATTCTTTGTTTTAATACAAATCAAATTTATCTTTTCTTGAAAGGGAAAACCGTCATTTGTTTTGTACACCATATCTCTCATTGTTATAACAGAATTCTTTTCTGTCAGCTTCATTTTATTATTTTCCATTGTTTTTTATTTCTTTAAATGCTTAAAATCGTTGTAATCTTGAATATCTTTTGTTTCAATGTAATAGTTTTTGTTTTACCTTCAAGAACAGAATAAAAGCGGAAGAAATCATGCCAAGTAAAACAATATTTTCATATTATCAATGACCTTAAAGAACACATTAGCATCTTCCTCATTGTAGTTTTATTCAGACATTTTTTTGTCTCATTAGGCATTCTTTGAAACTTTGTTCTTTACTCGTAATTAAAATTTATTACACGAATTACAGAACATAAATTACTGCTTTTATATGTACGTAATTATTACTATGAGAGTACTTCTTACGCGTTGTTCTATTTTCCATTGAATGTGTGCTTCTACATCGCACCACACAAAACGCCTTAAGAGCAAAATAATATTAAAGAATTTAGAAGTATAAAAATCGTAAAAGGATGTCATCAGCCAGATTTTCTTTAATGAGGAATTTTCTTGATGCATTTCTTGATTAGATTCACGAAAGAACAAGTTTTTTGTTATATTATTTATAATCGATGCTATTTTATGGTGTTTGTCAAAGGATATGTATTTAGGATATTTTAAAAGAATCTTAAATTTTCGATAAAAATCAATGTTTAGAAATGTAAAATTATGAAAATTAAACTTTAATATAAACATAAATTTTATGAAAAAAAAATTCCTTTAAACTAAAATATTTGTTAAATGGGTTTAATAATTTTGTATTATTTTGGTGAAATTTCAATCACGACAGAAATATATAATGAAATAAAGTATGTAGCTTACGTACGACGGATTTTAATTTAATTTAAATTATTAAAAAAAAATAAGTTTTTGAGTAATGATATCTATTCTTGCAAATTAACATTTTTAGAAGAAAAAAATGAAAAATTATTATATTTATTTAAACACACACACACACACGCAATTTATATATATATATATATATATATGCATATATATATATATTGAAAATATTCAAGTTTCATTCTTATTTAAGGATTTGTTTCCTAAAAATATGCTAATAAAAATTAAAAAAAAATTTTTTTTTGTATAGAAATAGAGTAAATAAAAATATTAACATAGAGGATTATTTAAAATTTACAAATGTAACTTAAATAAAAAATACTTAATTTATAACCAATTTTATATTTTACCATTAGATTACATAGAAACTGCAAAAGAACGAATTTGTTAGAAAGAACTCGATGAGAATTTTACTCTCCACCTTAGTAATAATTAAATTATCTTTATAGAAATTTGAATTCCATTATAATGCGTTATTGAATTATTATTTAAATGTGATATTTTGAAATAATTATAAAAAATAAAACTAGAATGAACTAAAAAGAAAGCCAATTGAAAATTCATGTAAGACAAACGCAAGGACGATTGTTTTTTAAAAAAGGTAAAATTTATTTTTAATTACTTTATGATATCGACATCTATTTTATCTCAAATCTTAAAATTTTCTTGTTTGAGAATGAGATTTTTTCGTATGACGCAAGTTTAAAATACTTTCAACTAGAATAATAAATATAAAATAAGAAACACATTTAAAACTAACATTTTCAGCATTATATTGTACAAATTAATTACAGCAGTATTTACAGAAAATATTCTTGAAATTATAAGTAAATTTAGGAAATTAATTTTTAGCGCTGTAAAAGGAATGTGTGATTCAAAATATATCTCACACAGTTTTATTTTTTATATATATTAGAACAGTTTTATAATTTTTACCTATTCTGTACCCTTATTGGCTACAAAACACTTTGAGAGAAGCTTTTTATTCATATGTGCAAAAAATTATAAATTTATCAATAAGAATCGAAAATGTAAAATATTTGTTAAATTATTAAGGTGAACTGAAAATGCTTTTAGTTTAGTATCGATAATGAAATTTTCTAAGTAAATTTTTTCTTTGAAAAAGACATCAGTTTTTGTCGAAATTAGTTTTTAATATCAGTCTTTGATCCAGATATAGACCGTTAATTTTATCTCTTCCTCCTTCCTTGAGGATGCATTGCAGCCTAAATTATTAACATTATCGTAATAAGAAACCTTAAAGAACTTGTGAGAAATAATAAATTTTATCTTACACATTTTCAAAGATGTCATGTAAACGACATTTTAAACTGTGCGTTGCTTATTCAATTAAAGTTTATTTCAAGCTGAAGGGGTAACTGAAAATATAAGGTTATTTAAAAGCATGTCTTTCTCCAGAATAAATTAATCTTTCTTGATTCCCTCTTGTGAAAAATATGAATGCTGTACTGTTTCTAAAGATAATGATGACATAAATATCCAAAAAATAAAAAAAAAAAAAAAAATTGATTCATGAATGCAATAATAATCTCGATACCACTTTATCTTGTTGCTAACTTTGTAAGTTATTCTCACAACACACACTTCCTGTACAAATGCTACTTTCGAATTCATTGCTCGAATCGATAACCTCATGACAGCGGATGATAGTAAAAGCCCATAAATGAAAGTGCAATATTTAGAACCAGAATGACACGGCAATGGATTGGTTTTTCGTTTGACGAAGGCTTCTAATCTAAAGGGAGATCTAGGTCACACGAGGCAGAATCATTGTTCTGCAAACAGTCATCTAAATTCCATCTTCAACCGAAAATGAAAGTTTAACCCTAAATGGTAGCAAGAAAACAAAAGTTTCGGGTGCTGTATGTCGTAGCAATTGTGACTTTTGTCTTTGAGAATGTTGCGGAATAATTTATCTAAGTCATGAGTTTAATTTGAATACTTTATGAATTAGGATATTATCATATATCAATGATTATCATATATGAGCAAGAGAGAATTTCAGGAAAATTAATCATTAATCCCTTTTTTGTTCATTTTTAGGTTGCTAACTAATACTACTGTAAATCAGAAATTTATTTAACCTCTGCTCAACTTATGAATATCGAGAACAATATAAACAATACTGAATATATTTTTCTTATATTTTTATTCTATGTGTTTATTTTAAAATTCTTAAAAATATTATAACTGTAACAACACCTTTATAATGAGGCTAGAATTTTGTATTCAATACTCATTTTGCTTATCTTGGAAATACAATGAATCTTTTGAATACTGAAATTAAATGAACAATTCTTGGAAATTTTTTCTCCATTCAAATTACTGTGTGATTGAATATGTTATATAGCATTTAACATAACATAGTGAATAGTAAAATATCTTCCTCTGCGTCTTCATTTCTAAGTGTGTTAACTCTTCTCATAATCTAGTTGTTAAAGAAATTATATTCTAATCTTATAACTATCAGTCTACTTTTCTAGCTGCGAAAAGTGTTAGGAATCATTGTGATGCAATCTACTCAGAAATGAAAACTGGAGTCGGTTTATTGTTCGTCCTTTATTATTTTTGTTCCCCCCCCTACTTTCATCAGCTTAAAATAAATCCTATGAACACATGTACACCCAAGATGAGATTTACAATAAGTTTTGAACTGAAAGGTAGATTTAACCATTTAACTGTCAAGCTCTTTTAATGATAAATAAACAAAATTTAAGAACCAATACTTATTAGTAAACGATGCAGAAATCTCAAAATGAATATTTCAATCGATTTAAATTTTGTATAAAAATGTTAATACCATCGCAGTATTTTTATTTTTCCACAAAAACTTTTCTAATAAAACAAATTTCAGAATTTGCGCTGACAAATAAAGTTTAATTCAAATGCTCATGCACACAAAATCTAAAAAAAATGCTACTTTGCAAATTAAGGTTAGAACTGAGGGGGGGGGGACATATTTTAAATATCTGGAACATTTTATCTAAATTATATATATTTGGCAGTGAAGTCATTAAAACACTTATATTGAAATAAATTTTTCTTTTACAGGTTTCTGTTAACCCAGAGTTGAAAGTTTCAGAACTGTCTTATGATAATAACGCTGCAACTTGCATCGTTCACTTTGATTACGTCTCCGCACAAGTCTATAACTGCACTCTTGGAAGACCTTAAAGAAGTCCTCAGTTCAAGTATTCCTAATTGAAAACACTGCGTTGAGTTGGGACTCAAACATAATCAAAACTGTTTGGAACTGAAATGGAACATTTTTTGTCGACTTTGTTTGAAAATGGCTCTCTAGCAGACTGTTCCTGCAATAGGGAAAGCAGTGCAAAACCAAGAGCACTGTTAAAACAAAAGTATTGGAAGTGACGTAGATACATGACAATGCTGTGTCCACAATTCAACGACTAGTGAATGACAGTTTCAATGTATCTCTATGTAAGTGATATCTCATGTGTCAAAACTTGTGTGTGAACAATATATAATTGTCAAATACTTGTGATATGACTGCAAGAAAGACTTTTATTTTTGCCTAACGACGGTATTATTTATATGTCCTTGTTCTTGTGAGATATCGATTTTTTTTTCAAAAATATCGATACTGTGGTAATTTATGATAGATCTGAAGTTGCGAGATTCAATTGTTAATGAACTCTTTTTTCCATTTGAACATGAAAATAGCGATAAACTTTTGAGTATGGATCATATGATACTTTTAGATTTTGTCAGAAAATGTGAAACTGGAAAATATATATTCAATACTCTAATATGTATATATTAGCGCATTGAAACTGGCATGCAGATCATATAATGTAAGATATTCGATTGTAGATTTGATTCCAAACTGAGTAATTTTTATTCCAATACTCTTAATAATACACATATAAGAACTGAAGTTAATCTGATTTATAGGTATGCATATTCTCAAAATCTTGAGTGTACGTTATAATTTAATAACTTACACTTAATATTAAATAGTAAATACTTACTATTTAATATTAATAGGTACTAAATGAATGCTATACTTTATAAAGATTATGAGTTTCTTTGAAAACGCGAATTTCTTCAGAATAAGATATTTCAATGCAATAGTTATCAACAATTTTAATCTAGCAGACAAAACAATATTTACGGAAAGAGAACTAGATGCAAATGAAGCAATTCACCCTATTCAAATAAAATCAATAAAGCTTGGTATCTGTTATTTGGAATATAATTATGCTACAAGAATCTTTGGGAATAATGAGATCTGTTGCCTACTAAAGACTTCTGTGTAGACTCACATTTTAACCAATTGCATCTTACATTTTCGCCGAACCTCAACCATCACACAAAGTGCCTTTTTTCCATTAAAGAAAACTGGCTCAAAATCGGACGATAAGGCAAATAAAAGTTCGTATTTTTTAATTTTTTTAAATAAATTTTAATCCAGTTTTAAGTTTTTTTTATATTTTTTAATCACACTAGAATTGTTTTTCTTAATAAAAACCAAATTTGAATTATGTAGTTTTGAAGTAATAAATATTCTTTGATTGTATGGCTTGTATTTTTATTCATTGAATATCACATTAAACATTATTTTTAAGTGTTTTCTCACTGTAATTTAATAAAAATAAAAACGAAAAATATTCTATTATTAACAAATTAAAATAATTACGAAAAAATTTCACGAAGAAAGGAATCACTGTTTCTTTTATTCATAAAATGGACTCAAATAATTTGATACAATTTCTTTTTGAAAATAATTGCGTTAAAATCACTAACAGTAATAACCATTTGAATTTTCAAAATCATTTCTGTCGACAAAAATATTTTTTTAGATTACTTATTTACTTAATTTTACAAATTAAAATAATTGTAAGATTTTTAAATTGTGAGATATAATTTTATTACATATATAAATACTACATATATATTTGTAAATACTTCCTTTCAATTTTCTGAAGTTTATTTTACAAAACAAGTTTAAGATTTTTCACTTATAGAAAATCAATGTATTTTAATTTCAATTATGAAGACTATTTATAAAATTAAAATCGCTTGTCGTATTTTATTTACATTAATTCAGTCATGTTACTATAATGTACTGAAAGGAAATTCTTTTATTTAAAGCAGAAAATTGATGTCGTAAATATTTTTTCTTTTTTGGCAACGATTACGCATAAATGGTAATTTTTTATTTGAAGAACGAAAAGAAAAGAGAAATGCTCCAGAACTGTATAATACAACCCTTTTAAATTAATTCCTAGTATAAATAATTCTACAGGGAATTCAAACCACCAGTGTTAAGTTTTTAATTAATCATAACTGTTATAATTTAATTTGTGAAATGATGCATGGATTTTAACTCTTTGTTATCCTGAAATAAGTTTCATTCCACCATTCAACATAGCTATCCTCAATTCGTGAGCTTGGACAAACATTATATATATATATATATATATATATATATATATATATATATATATATATATATATATATATATATATATATATATATATTATTGGATTCAGTCTTCTTTGACAAGTAAATTACTCACATTTCGTAGTTTCAAAGCATGTGTAAAAGTGATCAAAGTGAGCATGAATTACGGAGACAGTAGCTAAGAATATTACTTTCAGTGACTACAACACAGCCCACATATCCTGCGTTTTTGGAACAATCAGTGAATATTGGTGTGTACAAAGAATATTGACAGCGATGTGACGAATATAGCAGTTGAAAAACGGTAATAGCGGTATTTGATGTTCTAAAATTATGAAAATGATTAATTATATTGATCTATGGATCATACCAAGATGGTTGTGATAGAAATTCCTTTATAACAAAATTGATGTCATGTAGGTCAGACAGATTTAGTTCTCGTGAATAAAGAAGTGGAATACTATAACGAAACGAGCCTCATACAACCTTTTAGGAGTAAGAACCATAAAACGTAAGGTATGATGAGGGTCAGACATGATCTTACAATAGCGCTTGAGAGACTGCTACATATGTTGCAGGTCTAAAGGCAATTGTTGGCATATTGCATAGACTTTGGGCGGGTGATGTGCGGAATGCGCCTGAACTCATTCTCAATGCAGAATGATGGACAGTCTCCATTCTGCGTAAAACAGAAGCTTATCCGTAAACAACACAACTTTAGTCAAGGCGAGATAAAGTGAGTGACAAGCAACTCGTACAATCAGCACCCCAAGATGTAATTGAAATCACTTTGAGGATTAAACTATTGCTCGCACTTCTTCCCCAGATGTAATACAAGCGGAAGAAAGACTAATTTATGGTCAAATAACACTCCAAGAAATCTGACCTGATTGACCACTAGCATAGGTGTGCTGTTAATATGAATTACAGGATCATTGTGGAGGCAAGTCTTTTTGCAAAAATGGACACAGGTGCTCTTGCTAGAAGATAGTGTATGACCATTTTCCACACGCAAACCAGTAAATGTGTTAATAAATGTCGCAGTTGTCTCAATTAAATACATGTTTTACCCTTTACATGTTATTTGGAGGTCATCAACATATAAAGTACAGAAGATGAAAGCTGATGAAGTATGCAACTTATGAGAAGATTAAAAAGAGTGACGCTTAAAATACTACCCTAAAGAACAACTTCAGGTGGGTCAAAAGTATTGGAAAAAGTAGAACCAATACGCACTTTAAAACCAAGGAAGCGTAAAAAGTTTTGTATAAATATCGACAGAAAGCCAAAATCATGTATTCTACGGAGAATTTCATAACGCCACATACGGTCGTAAGCCTTCTCTATGTCGAAGAAAATGGAAACCTTCGTACAAAAGCATTGCGTGAGTGGACATTCCTTTACGGAATCTACTCTGATTAATATGAATTAATTTTTTAAGACATATACGAGACAGGCGTTGACCATCACAAACAACTCGCTAGAGCTATTGGTCAATAATTCAGAGGATCTGAAGGATCTCTACAGGAATTATTATTGCTTCTTTCCAAAGAGATGAGAACTCATTTCAGTCCAGATCCTGTAATAAAGTAGTCAACAAGGAATCTTGAACTGAATGTTGAAGCATTTGATAGCTAATTCCATCTGTTCCTGAATTGGAATTATTGGCCTGATGCAAAGCTTTCTTCAATTCCAGCATCTTAAATTCGCAGTTATAAGACAAAGCTTGCCTATGGTGAAAACGAATTTGGTGTTCGCTCATCACGACTCTTAATCCTTAAAAACGAAGGATCATACGAGTTGGAGCTTGATATAATAGCAAAAGTTTCACCAAGGACATTAGCGTTGTCATGAGGAGAAGTGTATAAAGCAGTTCTGTATTTTAAAATGGGAATAAAGAATTCTTGATAAATTCCGTAGTTTTTTCTACGGGGAGAGGATGCGAAGGACAATTTTGGCCTTCGTACAGATGTAGGGAGTAATTTAACTACCGGAAGTGAGAGAGCATTCGTTTGAGCACCAGCCGTTCTAATGACTAGCAGCGACAGTTGCATAATTGACTCCTGCTTGAAATGTCCGAGTTTTAACAGCATGTCTTGCCTCAGGATACGAACAATTAATCTTAACTTTAACAATTGTGATCTTCCTCTTTCTATTATCCTGGTAGAAAAACTTCTTGTGTAGGAACTTACATAATTTAAAAGATTTTATTCATTCTTTAAATATTAAAAACTATTATTTGTCAAAAAATCATGATTAAAGGAATTATTAAAAAAAATTCCGAATTATAATTATTTTATATATTATTTATTATCATTGATTTACAATTTTTATATAATTTTTTTTGATTAATTTTTAAAAATATTAATTATTTATTTATAAATATATTAAATATATATCAATAAAATATTTATTTTTTAGTATAAAATAAATTTTATTTATAATAACATTATATATATATATATATATATATATATATATATATATATATATATATATATATATATATATATATATATATATTATAATGAAACTTTCATTATATTTTATCATAACATTCCTGGGGCCTGAGCAACTACCAGGCGCGTCGGCAGGTGGTGGATAGCCGAAAGTCTTGTAGAAATGGCATGATAGCATTGAATACAGAATCAGAGGCCAAGAACCAGCTCTCGAAAGCCTGTTAAGCGACCCGTGCCTAGGGCTATTTGGCACCTCGGTAATGATGTCTTATCGGAGCCTCTAGTTACCTGGCGAACTTCTAGAGCTTTTTTTTTGCCTTGCCCAGTAACTCAGACAATGCTGGGTGGGCTGTTGTATTACCTGAGCCTATTAATTGTTATCTTATGGCTGAAAAGACAAAAGAAATAACAAACATTTCTGCATTTGCAGGTTAAGCCTCTGAAATAGACCTTGCTGAAAAAGACAAGGAAACCCAGAGGCAATCTAATGAAGGAGCAGCAATGAATCCCTCACAGGAGGTAGAAATGACCTCCAAACCATCTTCTGGTGAGAGTTAGGAAGCTATTGCTAGCATGATTGACTCTCTGACAAGAATCAAGCTTAAAAAGAGACTTTCTGGTGCCCAGAAGAAGCTGGTGAAGGAACGCAAAATCGCTGAGGGGACTTGGGTTGAAAAACCCAAGGCAACCAAAGGCGAGAAGCATCCCACCAACCAGATGAACCACGGCAAAGCCGGAAAGGCTGCCAAGAGAGAAGGACCTGGGGGATTTACTTACAGGTCAGCTCTCACGGCGGTCAAGACAGTTGTGCTCATAGAGGGCCATCCGGAAAAACGGCTAACAGAGGAACAAACCTCTGACATGGAAATCTTGTTAACCGAGAAAATAGGAAGGAATGAGTAGAGTTTTGCCCCAACCTTCCTATCCTGTAAACTTGAGAATGAGGCACTTATTGTCAACTGTGCAGATCTGGGGAGCTCAAAGTGGCTGAAACAGACTGTCAGTGACATAAGCCCCTGGCAGGAACAAAAACTCTTGGTGCGTGAACCAAGGAATCTTGTCAGAACCACCAAGATAATTGTAAGATTGCCGAAACTCTGCAGTAAACTGGACCTAAAGAGGTCCTGAGGAAAATCGAAGCTCAGAACGGTGGGGTCACTCCAACGGAGTGGAACGTTCTTAACATCAAGAACGACCCATCTGGGCAGACCATCGTTCTTAGTGTACCCAAACTAGAAACTATAACACTTGGTGCAAGGGGGTATAAATTTCACATCGGACTTCACCAAGTGCATGCAAAATTGCTTGACAAACCCGCTCCTGCTGATGGGGAAGAAGGTAGTTCAAGCCAACCTCCACCACAGTAGAAGTTGTACCACTAACCTCAGTACGAAGTTTCTTGCTGGGGATATACACATAGCCCTGATTCAAGAAACATGACTGGTTAGGGGGAAAATCAGTGGCCTCAAAGGAACTAAAGGTAAGCTTATCTATTGTACCAATAGTAACGCTAGAACTTGCATAAAAGCATTGAGATTTTACCCCTCTCAGAATTTATCCTTAGGGACCTGACAGCTGTGAAAGTCAGACTCAATATAGTGGGAGGGGACAGAGATATACTTTTTGGCTCTGTGTACCTGCCCTATAAAGAGAAGGCTCCACCTGACCATTCTCTGCACAAGCTCATGAACTTTTGCAGAGACAACAACTATCAGGTAGTCCTAGGACTAGACTGTAATGCTCACCATGTTGTCTGGGGAAGCACGGACACAAATAAAAGAGGTGAGTGCCTTTTAGAATTCATTCTAAAATACGAGTTAGATATTTTAAATGATGGCAACGAACTTACTTTCATTACTTCCAATCGATCTGAAGTAATTAACATTACTATAGCGACAACGTTAATTAGCAAAAATATAAAAAATTGGAAAGTAGATGGCAGACCTTTTGGTTCAGACCATCAAAACATCCATTTTGAATTTCACTCTAATGTGTGTCTGGATCGCATGTTCAGAGACCCAGTTAGGACGGACTGGAAGAAATTCCAGGGTGGATTTGACTGGGTTGGTTGAGCTCGGGAACAGACCTGATAGAGATAACTACGATCTAGAAGTTACAGCAGATCTTCTGCACAGTAGTATTGTAGATTCTTATCATAACAATTGCCCTATCCGCACTAGGAGAGCTAAGCTCCAATGTCCATAGTAGAATGACTCTCTAGCTGCTGAAAAGGCGAATGTTAGGAAACCTTTTAATAAAGCAAAGAAAAATGGTGAATGGGAGAACTATAAAACGGCTATCACTAATTATAACAAACTTATTAGTAAAAGCAAAATTACCTCATGGAGGAAGTTCTGTGAAGAGATAGATTCTATCTCTGTAGGAGTTAGACTCCAAAAACTCTTCAAAAGGGATGAACCTATTTTGGTTGACATTTTAAAGGACGAGGAGGGTAATTTTGCTACTTCCGGGAAACAGGTTATGGAAATTATGACCAAAACCCACTTTCCAGGTGCTAGAGATATTTATAGCAATGAAAGGAAGCACTGCATTGGCTCTTAGCAAAGAGTCAACAGCGATCAATGGACCACCGCTAAAAATATCGTTAACTACAACAATGTTAAATGGGCAAACTCTGCCTTTAAACATTTAAAAAGCCTAGGCCCTGATGGAATTATACCCATCATGATCCGGAAGGCAGAGGAGGTTAACATACCAGTACTAACTAGAATTTACAGAGCTAGCTTAGCATTGGGTTATATACCAAAGATATGGCAGAAAACCAGGATTGTTTTCAAACCTGGCAAGGATACTTATGACCAGGCCAAGTCTTACAGACTTATCAGTCTTTCTTCATTCCTTCTTAAAATTATGGAGAAAATCATTGATCGGCACATTGGAGATCACTTGGGTAGTAACAGTACCTTACATGCTCTTCAATTTGCCAATCAATCTGGCAAATCTACTGAAACTGCTTTACATCAGCTAGTTTCTAAGATTGAAACCACTCTGGATTAAAAAGAAATTGCCTTAGCATTTTTCCTCGATGGAATAGCCTTATAAAATATCTTAATGATAGGGGCTACTATACGCAAGGATATGCTGATGAAATTGTCATCCTTATCCTTGGTAAAGATTTTGACATCAGGATGCTCTAACTTATGTAGGTCAATGGTGCATGGATAGGGACCTGATGGTTAATCCTCAGAAAACCTAACTTGCACCTTTTACACGCAAAAGGAAACAGGTTTTTTCCATACCACGACTTTTTGATGTTGAAATCAATGTGGCTTCAGAAGTGAAGTATCTGGGCATTTATTTAGACCAAAAACTCACCTGATTTGCAGGTGAATGCTTGGTAAAAACTGGAGTTTACATCCAAATCACCAGTTTTGGATGCACACAGCTATTGTCAGGCCCATTTTTACATATGCCTGTGTGACCTGATGGCGTAAGGTAGAACAGAAGACTGTGATTAACAGACTAGGAGGTCTGCAAAGATTGAGCAATGTCCACCGCGCCAACCAGAGCATTGGAAGTTATGTTGAATATGACTCCCTTAGACATCTTCATCTGCAGCACTGCCAGAATGACTGCATACAGAATGAAATTACAAAACCAATGGTACAACCAGCCTGTTGCCAAAGGTCACAGGGGTATTACCGGGAAAATTCAAGATCCTACTTTCCTGATGCCCTTGGACATCATGGAAAAAGTCATACATGTTTGAAAGGAATTTGAAAGAGTTTTCCCAACTAGAGACGAATGGGAAAACAACATGTTCGAAACTAAAAAACAGCCTCTCAGGACTAGGAGTAAGTGGCGTGTCACCAAGAACCAGCTAATCTGTAAGCCTTGGGCGATACGCTACGGTCTTCCAGGCAAAAGTTTTGGCCATTATCCACTGTCTGCGACTAAATAAGAGGAAGAGCTACCATGGTAGGCGGATTCTCATTTTTAGTGAAAGTCAAGCGGCTTTAAAAGCGCTCAATTCTTTCGAAATCAAATCTAAAATGATTTTGGAAATCAGAAATCTTACAAAACTGGCAACCAGAAACAATGTGCTAGTATGGGTGTCAGGGCACGAAGGTATCGAAGGTAATGAAAGGGCTGATGAACTTGCTAAACAAGGATCGTTTTTTGTTCTGATCGGTGCAGAACCTTTTTGTGGGATCAATTTGAAGACAGCAAAAACCGATGCTCTTAGAAGGAAAAACAGAAGATGTATGAAGCTTGGCTCAACACTCCTAATTAAACTCACGCTAAAAGTATGATCTGTGGATCATTAACGAAGATTGCCTATGAAATTCTAAGATGCTCTAGGCAGAAGATACGTTTAATCGTAGGATTCATAACTGGGCACTACTATTTCAGAAAACACTTCCATAAAATGGGACAGTTTCAGCAAGACCCAATCTGCAGGAAATGTCATACGCAAGAGGAAACGGCCAAGCATATCATTTACGAATGCAACGCCTTTGCCCTCCTTAGATTAACTTTTTCAGGCATCATCCATACTAGAGAGATACACCTAGACTCCATTAAAGGGTTATCGGACTTTATTAATAAAGTGGGTGTGCCCGAGCAACTGGAACTAGGAAACATTGGGTTTGGTATTAACAATACAAAATGCTGATAAAAGCAGAGGTGCCCAAATACATACAAACCCAATTTTAAGATGATGATAACATTTATTAAAATATTATAAAATTTTATTTCCTTTTAATAAATGTTTAGATAAATTCACAGACCAAATATATAAACAAATAAAATACATTTATTGTTTTATTTTACTATCATTAATCTTTTCATAAAATGTAAAAAAATATTTAAAAAAAAAAAAAAAAAAAAAAAAAAAACATTTTAGGCGTAATAAAAATACTATTTTAAGCTGATAAGTCATCAAATTAGCATGAAAGAGCTGCACATATTCTATCTTTTTAAGATATTTTATTTTCAAAATGTCGTAAATAATTATTGTGATCACTCCAAACATAATTATTTTAATTGTTTATATAGATATAATCCAATATAATAATACATAAAAATTGCAAGTTCATCAAAACTTTTCGCGATTAAAAACTGAAAAATAAAATAATTTCTCGAAAATAAATTATTTTAAAGTAAAAATAATGTTGTTGTTGTTTTCGTCGAATCCATAAAGGTGCAAAGTGCAAATGAATTTTATATTCCTCTAAAAGTCCTGGTGACTAGGTCTGCCAGTTCAGGGGCTCGGAGGCCATGGTTGATCTCGATTGGTGGCGAGTAAAAATAATTAAATACCTAATTAAAGATGGTTTAACTAGATCAAGAATTATTTTAAAATAATATATTTAATTCAATAAAAAAATTAAACTAAGTTTCAAATGTTTTGAAAAAAAGGTATCTGCAACACACATTTAAAAGCAAACGTAAATTAATATTTACAGTAAAAATTAGAAGCAAAACAATTTTATTGATAAAGCTGTCGATAAATTGCATGGCTTGTTTAAATCTTATATGATTCAAATTACTGCTTACAAATAGGTAAGCATAAAAAATTTAAAAAAAAAACTAAATAACGAATTAGATGTTAATTGTAATATATTTTTTTCTGATAAGAACTTTACTATATTTATTTCGTTTTTCCTTTTGATATATCCTGAAAATCCGCCCAATGTTGATGTTAAATGCAATAATATAATAAATTCTTTTAAACTGCGTAAATGAGATACAATTATGAACATTTTATTTATTCATAAAACTTTGATGAAAATCATTATTTGCATAATAATTGATAAAAGTATTTTACATTTCAAATCATATGAACAGACTTACAGAAAAACTTTTCATGGATAGTGGAATATATTTCAAACAAGAGGAACTCCAGTAAACATGTAGCCATTCACACTGACAAACATAAATGCAAAGGCTGAAAGGTAATAATATACATTGAGAGATTTCATGAAAGTAGTGTGTTCATTTTATACACAACGTATCTTCCGCACAGTTCATTTTCTTACACTTGTTTCATAGTTTTTTGCATTTGATTAAATGTGAAACTTACTGAGGAAATTGTGTGTAGCAAATATAATAGCAATAAAAAAATATTTAGCGAGTTTCTTCTTTTGGTTCTATCAAATAAGTAATAGATTTTTTTATTACAAATAAAACTGGAACAATAGAGCAATTCCACATTACTTTTAACATACTCCGAAAAACTTTTATTTCTTCCTAGTTATATCGTCAGAAAATTAAGTATAACAATTATTTTTAAGAAATATTTTTCCATGAAATAAGTTTAAAAGTTACTGATCTAAATTGTAAAAGGATATTCATAAAAATTGTAATTTTTAATTTGAACAAATCACTTATTTTTACAAATTTACTAATTTAAGGCTTTTTTATATCTTTAATCATAAAAGTATTAAAGCATAGTTATCTTCGAAATGGAAGGTCTTTGGTTCGATAGTGTTTCCTGTTGAAAAAACAAACCACGATTTTTTTTTTTAAATTTGAATGAAAATCTGTCAAAATGTGTTCATGAGAATTTTTCGGAAGGTTCCTTTAAACATATGTATTAGGTTAGAATTTTTTTTTCAGAAAATGTGTATCCTTTGTAAATTGCTTAAAACATCTTAATTACTACATGTTAGGTTATCTACAATGATGCTCGGTAGTAAATAAATGACTAATCAGACTTATAGGAAAGAGAAGGATGTAAATATATATATGTGTGTGTGTATATATATATACGCACACGCACAAGGTGACTCTCTATTGTTTTTATAAATTAAAAAGGGTGATTGCAGTATACCCATTCAGACAAACAATAATTAACTGGCACATTGAGTCACATTCCATCATGAGAGGCGGAAAAGAGGAACTCCCACCTGAACTTACAACAGTGTTGGGTAAGCGAATGAATAATACCAAAAGTTTCTCAATCACATTTATTGCTTAGCGAAAACCTCACAAATGCTCAAAATGTCGATAACGTGTGTCGTTGCACAGATGACACTGGTGAAGGAATAACTGACTCACCTTCTCTAAGATTCCTGGTGTCGCGTGTTAAAGGTCGCGGCAACAACGATTCTAGCCACGAGATCTTCAGCTGAGTCCACAGGCGTCTCATACACTAAAGATTTCATGTGCCGCCAGAAAAAAAGTCCAATGGGTTGAGGTCAGGTGAAGGAGGAGTCCAAGCCACATGTACGCTACGTCCAATCCATTGTGACATTCAAAACGTTTCGGACCGTAATGGATAAAGATGGTGGGGCTCCATCTTGCAGAAACCACATGTCTTTATGAATGGGGAGCGGAGCAGCCTGCCGAAAATGCCTTCTCTGTTGCCTCATCACTAAAAACTAATGCAGGAAATCGTGGATTTTTATTCTTCATCTCAGCATCCGCTGCACAAAGTCTGCCCAGCACTCATCTGGCTGCAAAGACTGCGTTGCACTTTCTGCATGTTGCAACCGCCATAGCTTTGAGGAAAAGTTTCAGACGATGTTATTCAGATAATAATTGAAGCGATGATGTTGCGACTTTTTTAAAAGTTAACGACTACTCAGGTTGGTATTTTTCAGTAACCAATAAGAATACAATGCAGCTTTCTCTCTCCGTATGGTAAATTAGTGATAGATTCTTGATTCGCTTTCCTCTTTTCTGCCTCTAAGAGTGGAATGCAACCCAACGTTCCTATGTAATTATTGCTGGTATGGATGGGTACTATCAACCCTCTTAATTTGTAAAAATAATTATATAAAGTATTTAAATGAAAATGAAGAAAAATCAATATAAAAGATTTTTAAGTGAACATAGCATTTCTATTACCTGTTATTTTATAAAAATATCACTTTCAAAAAAAAAAAAAAAAAAAAAAAAAAAAAACTTTTAAGGAGTTGATTAATAGATCTAAGTTAAAATCTTAATTTTCCTTCATAGAATTCCAAAATTAAAACTCATCCAAAATAAGTAATGTCCATAAAGCATGCTTGATACTTAATTAAAAATAATAACAAATTTTGCAATTGTCTAAGCTAAATACTTCATTAATACTGTAATTATACACTTAAATTATTTGCATTTTAATGAAATAATTTATATCATTTTTTAAGAAAAATAGAAGAGACTGAAAATTGCTGTGATAGAAAATAAATTCAAGAAAAAAATAACAGTTACTGAAAAATTGTATCATAAAAATGAAATAACTTATATGAAGTGAGTGGTAAAACATTTTTAAAATTTTATAAAGTGATTTTAACAAAACAATTACAATAATTTGGGTTATATTAAAATATTATATAAAAATAAAGGTAAATTTTATCAAAGTATTATAAATTCTAATTTAACATATGTGATATTTAATGTTGCATTTGTAAAATAATATTTTATAAAATATTTTAATAAAACTTGTTATTTGAATTTTTACATTGTAATTTGTTATCAGCCCAAATTAAAGGATTAAGCATTGTTTTAATCAAGGTAAATTAGAGAGGCAGAAGTTAATAAAAAAATGAATATGTCTGCATATATATATAGCTAGACTAAATAATTATAGCACGCAGATATACGAAAAATAGTCGTTTCAACAATTTAGTACATGCTTCTCTCTCACACATGTGTATATATATTGCATATTTTAATTTTAAATTAAACTGAGATGATGAAGAGGTTTCTAAATTATTACCCCAATGAAAAGTATTTAACTCTAAGAAATTTGAATTTTTTTTGTAGATGGGGAGAAAAAGAAGTTTGCCCAGTTGTCTTGTGAATGTCATGCTTCAAAGATTTTTTTCCAACAAATATTTTCCAACGAGCAATCCTATATTGGCTCACAAATTATTATTTAACACACCTCTATATCGCCAATAACAGTTCATTATTAGCAATAATGAAGTCTTCCTACATAAAGATGTAGAGTTTTCTGCTATTTTTAAGAAATCGCTAATTTCATTCATTATTTTATAACAGTTATTGGTAACTGTTATCAGCTCAAAATATAACAAAAGTAACGTTATTGAAAAATAACAATTTAGCACATCTATAATCTGTATCGTGTACATGCTGTGTCCATCAGTAGTTACTCTTAGCTTGTGCACTCTGAGTATACTAATTTTTATTACAGACTTACGACCTCCAGCTTTGAAGACGATGACTTCCTTATTTATTAAAAAAAACTACATCAGGTGGCATATATTTGGTGATAAATATTACACACAATATTTATCACCACATATATGGGAAGTATTTTTTAAAATTTCTATGTAAATATATATAATTATATTTACAAATTTAAAATTTATTTGACTTATATTTGCAGATAAATATTTTGTGTGCTTTAATATTCTAGTTAATACTGAATGCATGAATGTTATTATTTTTAATAAAACAAACCTGAAAAACTATAAAAAAAAGTTAATAAAAATCATATTTTATGCATTTTTTTTATCTCTGTCAAGTTTAACTAAAGCAAATCTAATTTAAAAAAAAATTAAACTTGATAATTAATCTGATTAATTTAATTTCTAACCTAATTTTAAATTAGAAAATCTAAAATAGATTTCAATTTTCTGGCGTCATAACAAGTTTTAGGTGATACAATAAATTTGGCAATAAACTTTGCTTTTTGGTAATCCTGGTATTTTAAGTGTATAATTTTATGGTTGCCATTTTGTTATTCACAAATGGGTATCTTACCAAAAGATCACGCTCATGAAATTCTATAGTGATATTATAAAAATATTTTGAGTTATCATTTTTGAAGCGTGCAAATTATTGGTAAAAGTCAGTTCTGAGTAAATTGCATTTAAAGATTAAAATGTTGTGTCTTTATAAGAAATTCTCATATTTGCTGATTAATTTTTTTATTTGATTTTCTGATTGATATCCGGAACAGTAATTATTTTTATGTATCTTTTAAAAGCTTACTAAATTTATATTTCAAAATTAAACACTGTTTAAACTAACTTTTAACATCATTCTGGCCCTTTAAACGCCTACTTTCGGTCCTTTAAATATGTCCACTTTTGGTTTCCTAATCTTGGTCTCCACTTTTGGTTTAATGAAAGAATAAAATAAATTTATCATTTTTGGTCAAAATTGATGTTTTGAACATGTACGGGTACTTTAAGAAAAACATTAATTTTTAGAAATTCCTTTGAAAAAAAAAACAACTGTTTTTAAAAGATACATACAAAAATGACTTGTTTTAAAAATTAATCAAATTCAAATAAAATCAATTCACTAAAGTAATTTTTTGAAATTCAATTGAGTACATATAAAACAGCATCATTATTATTAAAAATAATTCGATGATTATTAATAACAAATAAAAACACAATAAATATAAATAATTAAAATAAATACATTAAAATATTATGAGTTTGTCAATGAATACTTGACATGTATTATGTAAATTATCTGCAAAAATTAATTAAATTTAATAAGCAATTTTTTAAACACAAAAATATATTTCAATAAATATACATTTTATATTAACATTACATTTTTTGGATACATTTTCATATCTCTTATGAAATTTCAAAGTAAAATGCTTATAAAATTAAATAGATATTTATTTTATATAGCTAATGGTATGGTATGGTATGGTTGATATCTTGAAGCATTAGTTAAATTTAGATGATAAAGCAGAGAACGTAAAATTTAATTCTTATAAATTCCTCATGCAAAACTATACACTTATAACTGGTCTGTAACAATATTTGAAATATAGCATGTTTGTAGCAAAATTTTGTTGACAGGAACTTTTAAAGAAACATATTTATTGAAACTGAATAAATTGCACAATTTTAAAGTATTATTAGATTAGATACTAAGTGTTATGATTTTTCTATATACTTTAATTTGAAAAAAAAATGTTCAAAATAATGAGGAATACAAATTAATCCAGTTACATAATCTGAGAGTTACTGTCTTAAAATAAAAGCTACTGAGAATATGCTGATTTCTAATTATGGTAACTAAATCCTTTTTTGCATTCACATGTGTAAAGGGAATTTTAAAAATTCAATAGTAATTCGCTGATTTTTATGACCTGTAATCTTCATATTTGAAGCTTATTAGGTAAATATTAAAAAAAAGAAAGAAAAATTACCCATCCTTCTATTCTCCTTTTCAAAGCATTGTATCGCTCTCGTAGCTGGTCAGACATCAATTTATATTGATCTCTTTCAGAACGACACTTTTCTAGTTCATGACATAAAATGAGCAAAGAATCAGTTTTGCAATCAAGCTTACATTTTAATGTGTTAAACTAAAAAAGAAAATAATTTCAAATATTATCAAATAGTTTTATATATATATATATATATATAAGAAAAAAAAAGGAAACTAAATGTTACAAAACACATTAATTAAAATATATATTCCAAATAATACAATCAATGAATTTTAAATAAGAATACAAAAGCTTGATATGCTAAAGATTGTTCTAATATCTATAATTTATTTATGCATATTGACAAAATGATTTTAAAATTAGAGAATTATAAAGATCAATTTACAATCTATCAGAACAAACGCTGTATAAATAATAGACAGTGAAACTAACCTATTCACTGAAATAAAGATATTGAAACATCTTTTGAAACTACAAAGAAAATTAAATTTCAATAAGAAATAGCAAATAATACATGGAAATTAAAGTTCTAATAAGTGTCTATTAGGCTGATCAATCACATAAGTTTTGAGCCAATAAAATCTTCATATGAAGTATAAATTTAAGGCAATACTACAAACCCTATTACACCACAGTTAGTAAAAGATTTTTTAACGTATCTCAGGTTGTCTAACTAGGCTACACAACCTCTATAAAACCTAAAATATCTAAAAAGTGTGATAGATCCCGATGGACATGGTCTTTTTTAAAATTTAGGCAGATTAAGATATGTTCAAGGGAGGCATATTGACGGAACACCAAGGACAATCTGGAAATGTCCTCTGCCTGTGCTGAAAGGTGATTCCTTGTGTGGCAACTCAGATAGCGGGAAAAGGTAGTCTGATAAGATCTTGGTCTAAGATTGAAGGTCACACCCGGTCTTTTGGCGAAGTACCATGGATGGTTGGGAGGAATTTTCATAAGCTTATTGAATTCAGTTTTTGCCAGGGAAGAAATCTAACTGGATGTGAGCTCTCCTCCTGGGTTTACTCTCTCCTCTAATCTGGCCAAGAATCTGCTCTTTCATTCCCCTCTACTCCCACATCTCCACTCCTTGTAACATAATTCGTTACAAGGATTCACTGTAATGAAATGTACTGTGTATTCGAGTGTCAGTTTCTCAAGAAGATATAATATTTGCAGGCTAGTTTGATCTGCAACAGTGCTCCAATTTAAAAGATGCTGGATTGAAGTTAGTAAGAGATGCATTTTTTAAATTAAAAAATTTTTTTAATTATCTCTCAAAAAATTATTTGATCATTACCAGGTAATGCGTTCACTTTTTTATGTATAACAAAATCATATCAAAAACTTAAACAGAATTCTATACTGCTCACACAATAACAGCTTTTAAGTCATTAAAGCATGACATCTAAGAATTAGCTAGTTGATCATATTTGAATTATCAAAGAGCCTATGGGGAAAAAACTCTAACAATTTTGATGGAGAAATGTATGCAATTTACATGGCTCTCCAAAAAATTTTAGATTTCTCAGAAATGAAATTTGTCTTTCTTGTTGACTGTCAGGCTGCCATTCATACAGTGGCAAATTATACTCTCCTACCTACATGCATAGAATTTAACTGTAAGACCATCATTAACACTTTACTGTCTGCGAAAAAGGAAATTACTTTGCAATGGATCCCTAGCCATTGCGGCTTGCCTGGTAATGAGAAAGCAAACAATCTCGTGAAAAATGCTTCTTTTTTAAACCCTCCAGATACTCCTACTGGCCTGAGAAATGTCAAACTCCTTCTAAAACGGGTTATGCATCACCAGCGAAAAATTCATTACAAAGAGAATGCAGTTGATGCCTCTTGGAGGACCCTGCTGAGCTCATGTATCTCCACAGATCTACCTAGATCTATATGGGTCTCCTACTTCTGGTTACTTACTGGGCATGATTTTCTCCAGAAACATCTATATCAAAGAGGGCTTGTAGATTCATCCGACTGTATTTTATGTAGGGAACATGTTGACATGGATGGCGAACATCTTTGGAAATGTTCTGCCCTCCAGGAAGTCTGCTCTTCACATTTCAAGACGCTCTCCACTCCTGGAGATACTACTTTTCTTTATTGGACTGCAAGACTTATTATGCTCAAAAGAGATAACATAAGGACGTAATTTAAAAATAAATAAATAAATAAAAAAAATAAATTAAAAAAAGATTTAAAAAAAAAAATTGAATTTTCTTTAAATTTGTAAAAGCTTAACTAAGTTTTGTAACAGATAATTAAGATTGAGATGAATGTAAATCTATTATGTGCAGAGTAGTAGATTTAAGTAATAATTTTTTTTTATTAATGAATACTCTCTTCTTTACTCTTTTAATTATCTATGCATTACAATTCATTTCCAATTTTAAGACTTCTATCACTTTTAAATGAATTTTAATCAAATTAATTTTATGGTAATCATAAAATATAAAATAATTAGAATTTTTGTATTAAAAACATTTTTGATATTTTCTAATATTCCTATACAGACTCTTATATGCTGACTTAAAATTTGACTAACTTTCACAAATAATAAAAAAGGACCATTTGAAAATTTGATAAAAAACAAAATATGTTCATTGTAACAGGGTCCAATGGCTTTATTACAGACATAGAGCAAAAACCATTTTTTTTATAACGTTAGATGTAGCAGTGTCAACTATTTCATATTTCTTCTTATTCTTGTGAAAATCAAGAATTCTTTAACTATTAAAAAAATTGGAAGTTATCTAAAGAGTGGAATACAAAGAACAATAAAGTTTTGATAGCTAAATTTTCACATATTTCATTTTCCTCTTTGTTTAATAGTAAATCTATCAAAGAATGTTTGTCAGGTGGTTGTCAGGATTAGAGAGGAATCTCTAATTAGTTTTTCATGCTAATTAAAGTTCCAATTAGTTTTTTATTCTAATTAAGTTTCTAATTAGTTTTTCATCCATTTCTTTTTTTTTATCTGTGATGTAGATAAAAATAAAAAGGATGATAAACAGTAGGTGTGGTGTACAATATGTTATCTTACGCTTATTTCTATGTGCATTCATGTTAAAATTCTATATAACAGTAATGAACAAGATTATTTAGAATTGAAATAACAGAGTGACAAATTTAAAATCCTATTTTTACATAAATTTGAAATTGAAGTTTTGTGTAAAATAAATTTTTAATATGCAAAATTAGAAATTTTTGAGTTAATACACTGTTTCAAAATTTGAATTAAATATATATAACAATGAAGAGCGTGCATATTGTAAGCTTTTCTTTTTTCCTAAAAAAAAATTATTTTTGAGGACTCAATATTATAAGTTTCTCCATGAATTATTTTATCTTTTTTAGTAAAAAGATATGTATAATTTATTATGTTAATGTAATTAATTATGATATGTATAATTTATTATGTTACACATATGTATAATTTATTATGTTAATTTAAAATACATACAATCTCTTATACAGCACATTAGATTCTGGTTTTGTCATAAAAAAGTTTGATACCATTACCAGGTAAATGACGACCGACCCGTACGGGATTGGCGCAATTTAAAATTTTCACGCCAAGCACTCTACAGCTCTGTCGCCAACCTAAATTACGTCACTACGCGCGATAGCCGTCAACCAATAACGATTGCGGTCGAACTTCAGCTTTGAAATCGCGCATTTTTCCTAATTCCAAATGTTAAAAATTTGAATGTTTCATTATAACTAAATACTGTAGAATATTTAAAATTCTAATAAATAGAAACAAAATTTTTAATATATCGAGCAATGGCGCCCACCTTAAAAAAACATCAGTATAGCGCTACCTACTACAGTGGCAACCGAGCAATAAAGCTAAATTTCAAACGTTAACAAATTTCATTTTTTGTTTAAACTAGAATTTTAATATAACGAGCAGTTATGCCCACTAAATTAAAGAAATTTAAGTAATTTAAGTACGCGGCATTTAAGTAATTTAAGTATTAAAGAAATTTAAGTACGCGGCACATTTTAACACGAACATGAAAACGCAATACACACAACTTAAGCATTCATTTACTTATGGCCTAAATATATGACTAAAATTGTAATGAAAAATAAAATTACTCACCTAATCTTCATCGCTCTCCGAATTGTTACTTTTCAGTGAATACACCATTTTCATCGCATCTAAAAAACCTTCTGTTATGTTAAAAAACCTTCTGTCTACGTAATCCGAACCGGTAAACCAGTCTAGCGCAATTTATGGCATTCTTGGCCATATGCTTGGCGCATTTTACCCTTTGTACGCTTCTCTACTATTTAGCGAAATCTTTTTAAAAAAGAATTTTAATTCTAACATTTGGTGATTTAGAATTATTCGGAAATATATGAATATAATTAAACAAGATTTATTCTTCTCATATTTACAGATAAATTATTACTAACATTTCATGAACTTCATGAATCCAAATCAATACAACTTAAAGAATATGAAGTTTAAAAGGTATTTTTAAATTTGATTCAAATGAATTTATCTCCAATGAATGTGCTGAAAAATCTGCAGCCCTTTCAAGGCTTACTTATATCAAAATCATAATAAAGCCAAGACAAAGAAGCTGGAAAAATAAGAAAATGAATTTAATAAATGTAGTCTGGGACATGAAAATAAAAGTGAAAAACCAATATCTGTATGTTATATTATTTCTCTTTTTCTTCTATTAAATATGTTAAATGTAAACTTATTGTTAAATTAGAATTCACATATGTAATTCTGTTAATTTTAACTCAAAAGACCTTATATTTTAATATTAAATCAAGAAAATGATTTTAATCAACTAATGATTTCTTAATTTGATATGTTTTTCATATACTGCTACAGGTATAAATTGCCCAATAATGATAAATTTTGCTAATGTTATTGCTTTTCACATTAATTAATATTCCTAAGTTATCAATTAATATCGCAAGAAGCCAAAAATTTGTAACAAAAATCCAAGCTTAATTAATGGAAATTTAATTATTATTTAAGAACATACCTAATTTCTTTTTGTTAAAAAATTAGAACATTCTAATAGTAAATATTTTGGCTTAAGCCTTTTTACTTACATGAAGGCTGTGAAATTAGGCATGAAGGCAATAAAATTACTCATGAAATATGTTTAATTATAATATGTAAGGTAAAATTATTATAAACATCTTTCAGTTGAAATTTTATGAGCATTCCTAGATTACTTTGTTTAAATATACAAATCTTCCAAAAATAAAATAAACGTAAAATTATCATACAACAATATAGCAGCAAAATTGTATTAATTTAATCAATAAAATAAATTTAAAATCGACAAAGTAAAGTATTGAGGCATATAGTTTCAAATGACAATGCTGAATTAATAAAATCATGCTTATTCTTGAAAATAAGAACATTGCATACCTCAGTTAAAAGTGATAAATAATCTTCTTCTAGTTTTTGGAATTTAGACATGATATATTTTATCAAAATTATTCAAAAATAGCAAATGTGAAACAAAAATATTTAAGTTGCTGAAACAAGTTTTTATAACCCCTTCATAATAAATATGACTATCAATAAGAATTAAAGTGTGGTTGAATCTGAAAAAAATAAATTATGAAACTCGGCATCCAGATCTAAGTGTTAAATATTTATTTACTGTACGAATATAACTAACTGAATTTAGACATGATATATTTTACATGATATACAGAGCAATAATTCAGTTCATTGTCTGTAAGCAAACAGCTGTTTCTGTTTATTTTCCTTCCGTTCATAAATTATTGCCATTTTATTATTTTAAACTAAATCTTTTACTAAAAAAAATAAAATCATTTCGCTTCTTAAAATCGAAAATTTACAGTCTAACTTTTATATAATTTGAACTTAGATGAAGTATAATTGTTAAATAATTTTTTGTCTCTACTAAATAGATTGATCTCTCTTTCACATGCAGGTAGTTACAGCTCAACAAAACTGTTTGCTTAATTGTTGTTATGATGGCAGCTGTAGCAGAAGGCGGTGAATCGGAAACTATGGTTGCATCCACTTATTCCAATAAAATTTTAATAATTGGTGCTGGAATAGCCGGTTTATCTGCAGCGTATCATCTTGTCAAAAACGGTGAAACTGATTTCAAAATTTTAGAAGCCAGAAACCGAACTGGTGGCCGTATTGTTTCCATTCCCATGGGTTAGCAATTTTAACTTTTTTATTTTCAATTTATTATCTTTTTGATATTAAATAATCTGATATTTTCCTTTAGAAAGAGTTTCAAGGTCATATCTATTTGAAGAACTAATTTTCATCGCTACACAAAATATTAATATTTATGACTAAAAAGGAATTATGTTGAAGTTAGATAATTTTCTAAATTTGTTCAATTATTCATGCGTTATATTTTAAATTAAAGGTATAAGTTCAGTATCCCCATATATGATTTCTCGCCAAATCTGGCACTCTTTGTTTACATCGTAGTGTTGCCGATTTCAGTTTTTTTTGTTTTTATTATAGTGTTACCAAATTCTATTTTAGTTACTATTCTTTTTTTTTTGTCTCTATTCATTTTTCTCGTGTTTTATATAAATTTTATAGCTATTTAAATTTTACTTCGACTTTCATTATTCTAGAACATTCTTTGTTCCATGTTTCTATTGGAATTGGAATCCATTTGTCTTTTGTTTGGTATTGGTAAATCCCCATATTAACAAAACAGTTTTCCCCAATCTAGTCCTGAAATCCCCGCGTCAGAGGTGGAGAACATCATTAAAAACTTGAAAAACAAAAAAAGCCCGGGTGATGATCAAGTGACTAACAAAATAATAAAGCAGATCCCAATTAAGGTGATCTGCTTTTTAACGACCATTATTAATGACATCTTGTCACTTGGTTACTTCCCAAACTCATGGAAGAAAGCGGTTATAGTACCGATATACAAGCAGGGAAAGTGTAAAAACAACCCAGAAAGCTACAGGCCAATTTCCCTCTTGCCAACCATGGCCAAAGTTGCCGAAAAAATCATACTAGTAAAACTAAATGAATTCGAATCTCGCCACAAAATTATTATACCTGCTCAATTTGGATTCAGGAAGCAGCTCTCGACAACCCACTAACTTTTAAGAGTAGTCGAGAAAATATCTAAAGGTATCGCTAGGAAAAAGTCAACTGGAGGTATTTTTCTAGACATAGAAAAAGCATTCGACAGAGTTTGGTACAATGGGCTGACTTTCAAACTTATTTCTTACAAACTCCCATCATATCTTATCAAACTAATTCAAAATTATTTATCAAATAGAACTTTCGCCGTAAGGCTAGACAACAAGTATTCTGAAGATAAACCTATTCTTGCAGGCGTCCCCCAAGGATCCCTGCTGGGTCCCTTCTTATTTAACATATTTATCTATGACATCCCAAAGCACCCCAAAACTATGCTTTGCCTGATTGCGGATGACACTGCTATTCTCTCCACGAGTTCTAATTTATTTAACATATATGAAAATCTAACTGAACACCTTATGGCCATAGAGGAGTGGTTAAAGTTCTGGAAGATCAAATTAAATGTTAATAAATCACAGGCAGTATTCTCTAGAAAAATAACCCACCCTCCCCAAATCAAACTGAGTGGAATAGAAATTCCGTGGAAAAATAAGGTAGACTACCTTGGTCTGACTATTGATAAAAAACTAACATGGAAATTCCACATTGAAAAAATTAAAAGTAAATTCATTGCAGCAAAATCACTTCTCTACCCCCTAATTGCGTATAACTCCAAACTCTCCCTTTCCAACAAAATCATTATCTATAAAGCCTATCGTCGTCCAATTATCACATATGCTGCTCCAATCTGGGGCGGATCTGCTCAAACAAATTTTAATATATTGGAGGTACAACAAAGCAAAATTTTAAGGATGATGTCTCAAGCGGAATACTACTTCAGGAACTCTCTAATTCGGGACAACCTGGGTATATTATCGCTTGAGAGATATATCAAATATCTCGCCTTTCGGTTTTATGATAGCCTCTATAAAACTGACAATACAGAAATTAACAAAATTGAAAATTACTCCCCATACAAGATTCAAAATTTTCACAGACCAAGGTCAGTTCTACGGATCAAACCACTCACAAACAACCCTACCTTCCATTCACGATGCAAAACAAAAAGAAGACCCCCATGTTGACAGGGCCAATCACCTACAAATACTCACATTTTTGTAAATAAACTTTCCTGTTTGTAAATTTTTTTTTAACCTACTGTGTATCTTATTGATTTTGTAATCCTAACTTTTCTTCATTTTCCTTTATATATAATAAAAAAATAATTTAAAAAAAAATAAAACTTTATTTTATTCTAGAATATTTCTGCTCTTACATTTATTGTGCCTTTTGTATTACTCAAGAATCCTTTTTCTATTGTTATGCTTCTATTTTTTACATATTTTTGTATTTTATTCCTGTTTCATCACATTTTGATTTGATAATTAAATTAATTTAAGCTTTTACTTAAGACTTCCCCCATACTTACTAGCCATGCAAAGTACTGCCATTTTGGGAGCACTTCCTTTATGTTCATAAAATACTTATGCATCACTTAATCATTATGTAAATTAATAATTTATCCATCATGTTATGAGTATTTTCTTTAGGAATAGAGGGTAAATGGCTGGAAGGCTAGAGACCCATCAAACTCTAGATCAACAGTTGTTATTGGTGCAGTTAGGGCATTTTCCCTCAATTGAGCTTTGTTGTCGCCAGCGTCCAATCATTGTAAATTTTTCTTTTTTATAATTTCTTTTTATTATTTTCATTTTTTTCTTTTTATTAGGTCTATTTATTATATTTATTATTTTCTTATTAATTTAATTTATTATTATCTAATACATTTTTGTTAATTTATTGTTATATTTCCATAATGTCTCATACTCATAGAATTGTTGAGAAACTTCAACAGATTATTTTAGCTAAAATTAAAGAAAGCAATGATGGGTATTTTAATTTTTCAAGCTCTAAACCAACAGTTGGAAAACCCGGAATTGTTAATAGAATTTTTTTAGTATTTTTTGCATGCTTTTTTTAAATTTTGTAAAGTGTATGTATTTAGAAAAATATTTATTGCATGTTTTTTTTAAATTTATAAAGTGTAAATATTTAAAAAAATAATTTTTGGCATGCCTTTTTTTTTTAATTGAAATGTGACATTGGTGACAATGAACAAACTGTCGAAATAAACATACCAGTTGGCATATCAGCTAAACTTCATGTAAAGTAAGTCCATCATTTATATTTATTTCCCTTTTAAAATTTTAAAATGCTTATTTTTCGATCGAACTAAGGGAAATTTCCCATGTTAGCTTGACGACGAAAAAAATTCGCCTCCAATATACGGAGATACTGAACTAGTTCCGGCAATTTTTTTCAGAGCAATAACTTAATTAAATCTGAAAATCGTCTCATAATCAAGTTAAAATAAAAATTCAATTTAAAAAAAAAAAAAAAAAAAAAAAAAAAAAAGAGAAAGACATTAGTTCACTGTAGAAGTGAGTATTATCCCTTGGTTTGACAAAAAAATTAACTATAAAATTTAATTTCTGGCAACCCTGGTATTTTCAGAGCCTTAAGTAACAATTCTTGGATTGCCATTTTGTAATTAACATTTTGCCTCCTATTTTCACATAAAAGAATCGCCAAAAATTCAAGTTGAACCTGAATGTAAAATTTTATTGCAGAAAATAACAGTATTTTAAAGGTACAAATAATTAGTATTAACGCAACCAGGCCAAAATTCGCATAAATCGCCAAATTTGGCGACTCTACTTACGGTAACCGTACGTATTATATTATACATGGTTTTTCGTAAAGAAATTATTTTGCTTACTGGTTAGATTGAATGCCGTGAAATACGTTAACTATGGGTATTTTGGATCTGCCTGCGAGTGAAAAAGATGCTGTTGAATTGTTACAGGGATATGGAATTATAACGAACGAACGTACTTGTAAAAATTCTCATAAAATGAAGAGACGTGGTCATATTTAACTCTTAAAAGTAGCCTTTCATCTTAACTGGTTTGTAAAAGGTTTACGGGAATGGAAAGCGAATCTTAATGGAGAAAATTAAGAATTACTTTAAAGAAAAAAATGATACAAATTTATCTTTTTTAAATACTCATATATATAAATCTAATTTTTTATTTTAAATATTAGTTAATCTAATTCTTGTTAGATTGTTTTTTTTCTATGTCTTCAAAGTTTTTTAATGTAACCAAAACTTATATTAATTTTTTTGTATTCATATAAAATAATTGTATACATTTTTATATTTTTTATATATCAAATAATTTCGTCATATATAATGTTAGTGATTTATGTAAGATTAAAGGTTTATATAAATCACCACCATTATACATGACTAATTTTATTGGGAATTACTTTTAAAATAGGAGGATCAGAAATTATTTTTTCTGTTTCAGCAGTTAATAATCCATTATGCATAAAATTTTGTCAGTGGAATATTTTTTTTTCGTTTTGCTTCCTGTTTCAATAAAATTAAATTCTTTTCCTAGAGATCATGGATATATTAATAAAAATATCTCTGAATTTTTTAAAATTAAATTCCAGCTTTATGCTTGCTGTTAAATAATTACCTGAAGAGTTGGTACACATTAAAAACATCCATAGATGAAAATAAACCAAAATACTTTATATTAATCTTTATAGTACAGATAACATGAATATTATAGACTAGAATATGCCCTAAATAAAATATGAATGATTATTCATTCAAAAAATGCTCATTAGGGAAATAACTGACACAAAAAATTTTCTTACACTGTATAATTTCAAATAAAATGCTTATATGAAAGAGAATACATTTTATAAATGATACGTAAATTTTCAATGCCAATATTTAATAAAATTTGTATAATTACAAAAATTAAAACACAGTAAAATATTATAAATTTAAATTAAATGAACGTCATAAAAATTTAATATTTTTCATAAGAATATACTGATAAAATTGACTACACACTCAAAGAGAAAATATAGATCTCAAAATAGTTATAATTTTCTAATATAATGTAACTTTTTAAAATATTTTTCAAGATTAAAAAATACAAAATAAAGACTGGATTCAATAAGTTATTAAAAAATATTGATTAATATGTCATGGAATAGAAAATGTTTATTAAGTACATATTTTATAAAACTGAGGGAGGAAAATTTTAATTTTAAATAAGCTCACATACATACTAATATAAATATCATAAAAGCATTAAATAAAAAAATAAATAAATGCAGGAACATTTTTGCTTTCATATGTTTTTTTAACAAATATTATTTTTAAAGAGTTCAACTTGACTAATATCTTTGACTGAGATATAATATTAAAATAACTAATAACACATTTAACCTATTCAATATGTTTAAACATATAAAAAATAGGATCTACAATCATGTAATAAGTCATAATAATTGGTCTTAGTAACTGATCTTCAGTCTACATTATAGCACATAGCATGATCTATAATCCCCACCAGAGATTATCAACAAAACTGTATAGGACAGAAACAGGAATAAAACATGACTAGTTTTTCAATACACATAAAGTATAAATAACCTGTTCTAATAAATATTGCATATTCAACATTAAAAATATAAATAAAATAAAAGACCAATATTAGGAAAATAAATCAGTTATAATTTTAAAATAATGAATGTAGAAACAAAATTATATAAATTTGTTTACAATACATCTAAAAACATAGTCACTCTTTATTTCTAAAATAAAACAAACACAGAATAAGAACATCAATGTAATAGTTACTAAAAAACATTATTTGTGAAAGGTATTTTAAATATTAAATATATTTTTAAAATACCTATGCATATCAAACTGAAAATAAATCAAAATATATAATAAATACAATCATTTGAACTATTAATATTTTAATGAATAATAAATTATTAATAAAATAATTTGATAATTTAAAAAATCCTTTATTCGTAAGTATAAAAGTAACCTACGATAAAATTTATGTCATAAGAATCACGTCTTTTGTTAATCAATTTGGGATGGATGGGTAAGAAAAATAATAAATTTTTTAGTTTTTATTTTGAACAGTGAAGAAACAAATGATGATTCTAATGGTATATTACAAATGGAATTTGGTCCATGACTTTTACTGAATTGATAATCTTTGATTTTAATTCCATTTCTTGATCACTAAAATGCATACACTGTGATTCATGTGCACAGGACATTCAAAATTCTGCAAATATTTTAACTTTTTTTTTCTATGAGCCACTGCATGAGAGCAAATTCAGATACTGTATTCACATGTTTTTTCATTTATATTGTACAATATTTGAGAAACTGAACAAATAGCCATGTGCTCACTGTAACAGAGTAGGATAATTATGCTCATTGCAAAGAAGCTCCCAGTATGATCCAAAACACTTAGGAATAAGAAATAATTATTGTATTTCAACATGGATCTGTCAAGATAAATTTTTAGGTTTTTTTTTCTTTTCTTTACAATACATCTTACATGCATAATTCCCTATTTATAAATTTGTCACACTAAAATCAACAGTACTAAGAGCATGTACAAACCTTAACATATTTTCATTCAGACCATTAATCGAGCCACAATACATATTGAACAAGAAACCTGAACTCACTATGAATCAATGGTAAAGCTCTTCAATTATCCGTCAAAAAGAGACTTGAATTGATTTTCTTTTTTAAATAAAGTTCTGGAGAATAAAAGCTTATGAATTTTAATAGTTTCTCTTCCGCAATAAGAAAGTATTGTCCATTATAAATAAAAATTCAATTCAACTACAATATGAAGCAAATATAAATTACTTACAATGGCATTCAGCGGATAGGTTATCTACAAAGTCAATATCTAAACCAATAATCATAATAATTTACTAATGAATACTCAGACAGACTTCAAATCCTTTTACAAAAATGCAAATGTAAAAATAAAATAAAGAAATTATGAAAGATTTTACTAAGAATATTTTAAAAATAAAAATCTACATATAAACAAGAGACCTATCACCCATTGATAATGAAAACAAATAATGATATTTTAAAATAACATGTATATTTTGGTACCTTATTGACTTGTACAAAAATAATAAAATAAGAAAAAAACAGCAATATTTTCACACAATAATTGATTTAAAGAATATTCATTATTTATAAATTAAATAAATCTAAAAAAAATAATAAAATAATTTAAAATACAAAGCACATTTCAGAGTACATTGAAAGAAAAATATAAATAGTCATTACTAAGAACATAATGTTAAAAAAGAATTGTATAATCATGCAAAAATGCTCTTAATTGATTTAATTTGAATATATTTTAGTCAACAAATATAAAATAATTCAATATTTAACAATAAAAATTTAGATTAAACTTCATGTAATAATAAAAATGTAAATGGAAACTTTTTACAAATTTTAACAAATGTCTTAATATTTATTTTCAGTGGAAAAACAGTAAAAAGAAAAAGCATTTATTTAACTAACAGTCAGGATCAATTTTTAATTCCACTTGCGTTGAGGATTTCGGCCTATGATGAGGAGTCTTTTTAATAGTACCACTGTGGCAATTTTTATCAATCTCTGAGAAAGCAGTTTCAACAAGTTTCTGAAGTTTTGGTGACAAATCCTCCACATTCAGTGCAGACCAGTCATGTCGATCTCCACTTTCATTAACAGCTTTCCTTAAACTGTTTTCAACTTCACAGTGCAAAGCTCTAAGTTCATGTAGAGGAGATATTGATTCAATACTAATTTTAGAATCACTGTAATGACTACAGCTACTCACACTTTCCTCTCTTTCAGCTGGTCCTATTAGGATAAAAGTTAAAAGACGTTTGATAATCAAAACTTAAATCTTCAATCTTAGATCATCCAAATTAGAATTACAAATACCTAATTCCTTGATTAAATAACTTGTGACCTGATGAAAGAGATAGGTTCCTTACTACTATTGATAAGGAAGCTATATTTTTGAATAAATTCATAATTTCACTTACTGAACAGTAAAATATATTTAAATTATTTCTTTGATAAAACTTATGCCCTTTTTGTATATTATATAAGCAAACACCTCTATGGCAAAAAATTCTGTCTGGCCAAACCTTGAGCAACATAACAGGAACTTTCATTCTAAATAGTAGCGACTCATCTGATAAACTATCAAAAACTAAGATTCCTTCAATGAATTACATAATAAAAAACCAATATGTTCAACTGAAATGTCAAAAGAATTTCTGGACATTCAATATTGTATTTATACAAATACTTCAAGAATTCAAGCACACCTCTATAATCCATAAATAACTAGTGAAAGAATTAATTCAAATTATATAAAAAAAATTTGAACAGGATTTCAAATAAGCATGCTTTATGTGAATTTAAACATAAAATTTATTCTATATTCTTGAAGGCAAACTCCAAACAAAAATGAAGCAGATGAAAAATTTTATATAAATGTTATTAAGATTTGAAAAGTCTATACAACAGTATAGAAGCTATTCATTAATTCAAGAATTGATATTGCAAACAAAATCATTTTGTTTTATTGTGATTAAGTAAGTTATACAATTAATATGAACACATTTAATAATTTCATATTCTTATGTTTCTTTTCACAGTAATAAAACTTTAAGGTATACAATATATTCAAGATTTTAAAATATTTATTAATATATTCAAAAAGAATCAGAAAATGAGAATAAACATTTGTTAGGAAAAAAAGTATTTTTATGTTTCGGGATAAAAATTAAATAATTATAATGCTCTAACAAGATTTCAATCACTAACCAACTTTCCATCTATAATAAGGTGTACACATAAACTTAAAATAAGAGTCTGTAACCTAGATGATTTATGTTCAACTCTTAAAAAAACTTTGAACTAATGCAAGTTTTCTTACACTTAGTAATATAACTGCTATAATCGCAGACAGTGCTAAATCTATGGCTTGAAAAATTTATATAATCACAGTACTCAAATGAAAGAATATAGAAGTAACCACACTACTCAAATATGATGTGAAGTCAAATAAAAATGATGGTGTTGATGACTTTCCATTAAGACCTTACAACAAGAAAATTTGTGCAGGAAATCCTTATCAAATTTTGAACATGTAAGGACTGTAGTAAAAGTAGTTAATTCCATTCAATCTAAAAGAATTACCACAAACATTTTTAACAATTTCGAATGAATGGGAAGCAGAACATAATGATTTGTGATTTACATAGGTTGAGCCAAGGAAAGATGCTTCAGAATCTATTTTATTTAAAAAATGAGGCTTAACATTTCATGGAATCTAAAGGGTTGGTCAGTTGGGTTTTTCGGTGCAAAGTCCCAAAAAGGACATCCTGCACCAAATCTAAATTTTAAGAAAGTCCAAGTAATTTCCAAGTAAATAATTTCTTTTAAATTATTTATTTTCAGAAAACCCAATCAATATTACAACTACAATAAAAAGCAAAAATATTTGTATATAATAAATTAAAATACAAGTTTAAAACGAAAAACATGAAGGTGAATCAAATGGACATCAGCACTTTGTACCAGTAAAACTGTTAATGAGGTGACATATGGAAATATGGCACACAATTTTTCCACAATTCCTGCCAAATATCTTCAATAAATTTTTAAACACCTGTTGTTGTTATTATTAATGGCACTTGGACAAGCAAAGCTCACTATGCCTTGGCTATGTGAATTTAAGTCAATTGGGAGCATTTTTCATTTTAATCAGAGCACCATGGAGGTGAAAGTATGACTTTTGCTCTTCAAATCCTCTGATAGATGGCAGCACCAGAGGATCTACTCCCTCAATTTTGGCATTGATCTGAAGGGGGAATAATTTTCTCCAGACCATTGCACCCATGGTAACTGCTCAACGACCAACCACAGGGGTTTCGATTCCACAGATTTAACAAGCATGTCTATTGAATGTACTCGGTGGGTCTTAGGCGGAATTGGGAATCAAACCCTACCCTTACGGATGGGATGGCCGATACCCTAACCACTAGGCTACCACTGCCCCTTTTACACACCTTCTCACTTCCAACAAAGGTGTGGATGGAAGAGATGAGATGCATGCAGTTTTGGGTAGCGGTATCAACTCACTTGTTGCCATCGAGATCTATGCGACTTATGATCTAATGAAAAATGTCACATCCCTTGCATGGAATTAAGGAAGTATATTCTTGAATTCAATTTTGAACTTAAATTTTTTGAACTAGTTGAAACTTAAATTTTTTTGTTGATATTACAGATTATCTAGTTTATTTTAAGCAGCATTCACTTCGAAAGGATTTATTGGTTCTTATCTTTACAACTCCTTTGAAACAAAATCCTGATTTTCATGAAAAGGAAATTTTTATGAGAAAGTTTTTTTTACCATGTTCTATAGACATTAAAAGTATTCAACCAGAACTTTAATTAGAATTTATAGATTTGCAATGTTACTCTACAGTAAAATGCAAGTTTCTTAAAAATCCTACAGTAATACATTTTTATTAGTTATTCAAAGACAAGTATACAGGAAAGTATATTTGTTGATGGAAGACAAGTATAAAGGAATTGATAAATATGTAGTGTTCATATATTCAATATTGGGCAGTATTTGCATATCTGAAAAGCCTTTTAGTAAAATAAAAATAAAATCATACACAAGAAAATGACTGTCAAGCAGATATCTGGAAGACACTTTATGAATTACAACAAATATTAAAGCATTAATTAAGCATAAGAAATGCCAAATGTCATGTTAAAACTAAAGCAACTACCATCTCACATAGTTATGTAATTTTTTTTAACATAAATGTATTTTGTAACATTATTCTTGTAAGATCATCTTTTTGATGATTAAAAAACATAATAAAGAATTTCAATCTGACTTCTATTCAATTTCATGGAACCAATAGACATACAAAAATTAATAATTAGCTTTTCTTTTAGAATTGATAGGAATCTTGTAAGACAAACCTATCGTTCTTACTTAAGTTTTCCTCCTACACTATTTTTTGGCAAATGTGTGGCTAAGAAATTTTTGTAAATTTAAGAATACACTTTTCAGGAATGAAAGGCTGAAAGGGGTTTTAACACCTTAAAACATATTATTCTTATTAAAACATACCACAAGAAAGAACATACAACAAAATAAAAGTTTTATACACATCAGAGCCAAAACAGAATAAAAAAAAAAAAGGAAATAAAGGAGCTTTGTTATTTGAAAATTCTCATTTTAAATTATTAAAAAGTAATTATAAAAATGAATAAATTATAATATTAATAACTACTTGCTGAAGGTAATTCTTTGGTTGGAAGAATATCCAAATCACTGAATCCAGAATTTGGCCTGACATCTAAACTTATTTCTGGTATAGAATATTGATCCTCACTCTTCAAACTCTGATCATCTAAAACACTACTTGGTCTAGCTTGCTTTTCCACAAAGTCTGTAGAGAACAAGCTGTCATAAGATTCTTCTGCACAAAATGACAAATCATTACATTTGCAAGCATGCAGCAGAAGCGAGTATTGTTCTAAAACAGCAAAATACTATCGTTTGAAAACAATTTAATCATAATATATGTGCTAGAATTAACATAAATTTTACATCAGTGTTTGAATTATTAATTTCCACTAATTTATTATATTTTAATTTTCACTGTTTCTTATTTTTTGAAACATCACTATTTTAAGTTATCTCACTTAAATTAGCCTTTCACAACAAGTAAGAATTAAAATATCATGAGCAATAAGCAGGAATTTTTAGATTTAGTTCTCAATTATAAAAAGAAAGAAATTATAGCAAAATTTAATTTTAAAAATATGATCAAAAGTTATGGTATATGGAACCAAATAGCTAGAAAATATCCCTTAAAATAATAAACAATCATTGACTGTTCCAAGAAAAATCAATTGTAAAAAATCACAATCCAAATAATATAATTATCCAAAAATATCAAATCCATTATCCAAAAATATCAAATCCAAATAAAAAATCATTGACACAACAAATTTTTATGATAGACAATGTAAAATAAATAAATAAATAAAAACAAGTATTTGCATTAACAAAATATAAAAATATCTTTTATTGACATACGAAATGCAGTATAAAAGTATTAAATATATTTATGAAACAAAGGAAAGAATTTCAAAAATAAAAACATAACTTTTTATAAATTCACAACTTGAAAGAATAATGAACAAAAAGAAGTTTAAAACAATTACCAAGAAAAAATTAAAATACATAGGAATACCTTTTATATGAACACAATACTGCACATTTAATTAATGGTATGATATTTCTGTTCAGTAGTTTTTAAATCATTGAGTATGACTGAGGTTAAGAAATGTTTATGTATTGTATTAACTGAAAACACTCCAGATTTTCAATATGACTCAGGTTGGCTGAATAAGCCAAATTTTTTTATGAGAAATTTCTTAACTCTCCAGTAAGTCACTGACAATCTAAATAAAAGAATGTCATGCATGTATTGGTCCATTAAAATAAAAGCAGTAATGACTATGTGATGTTACAACTTCATCTCATTGAACATTAACACATTTAATATGGGAGCTTTGACATATGAAATACAATATAAATTGCTGTCAGATGTAATAAGGGAGTAAAATCAATTATAAGTGCAAAAAATTTAGCACTTATAATTGTTTTCCTGCCTAAATACATCTGACAGCACACAACCATTCAAAATTTCCTACTTACCTTAAAGAAGTTTTAAAAACACATTTCTATTAAAATCAAATTATTATACATTTTCCCCCCACTTCAGTAGTTTTCTCAAATTCATTTCAATTTTTGATTAAATTGATAGACAGTGTGTACTTTGAGTAAACTTATTCTCCCTTTATTTTATTAAAAACTATCATTTATATAAATGGAATTGAAAATTTTCAAAACTAGATTGTGTTACTCAGTGTATAAATATAAAATAATTACAAGCAAAAATTTTCAGAGTATAAAAAAGTTTTCACTTCTTACTAGAGTCTGGATGATTCCATAAAGCAGATATTTCCATTGATTTGATACGATCTTCAAGTTCTGAAATTCTGTTACCTAAAATTCTAAATTTTTTTAAAAAAAGGGTAAACTTCATTTAATTTTGAAATTTACATAACATTTGGAAAAACTTCTATGTGACACATGAATAAAAGATTATAAGATGCAATTAAAATAAAGAATGTATAAAAAATTTAAAAATGAAATATTGAAATAAGTATTATAATATGAACAATTAAACATCTAGAAAAATAAAGCAATGAAAATACTATGGATATTTTACAACTTCAATGAAAACATTACTAATATTCAATATAGCCCTCTGCTACAAGTTTCAAAAGAGTTGGAAGTAATAATCATCTAGCAGTTAAACAAAATATTCAGTTCAGTATACATTTACATTATTTCTAAGCTTCTGGATAGTTCTATCCAGAAGCTTAGAAATAATGTAAATGTATACTAATAAATAGTTGTTTGTATAGTTAGAAATAATGTAAATGTAATTTCATTCAAAAATTTAACTTTCAGAGATCATGATTAGAATTAAATTCAACAATTTTACAATGTACAAAAGCTTCAAAAACAAATAATAAAACAATTCAATGCAAATATTGAAAAACAAGATAAAAACATACATAAAAAATATTTTTTTAAATTTATACACATTAAGGTCCCATACTAATGAAATAATTATTTCTAATAAAAAACAATACATGTAAAATAAAAAACAAAAAACATTGAATAAAAAATGCATTATACTATAATTTAAGCACTTTAAATGAATATATGTTAAAATCTGGCTAAAAGCAAATGATATAAATTCCAGAGAATATAAAATAAATATCAAGAATTTAAACAAAAAAAAAAATGCCATTTTTATAACACAAACTATATTGATTTGTTTAAACATTTTAACAATAGCATTATTAAACAGATGGTTTCCATTGTAATTGGTAATTATTTTGTTTGCAAGAGAGAGAGAGAGAGAGAGAGAGAGAGTGAACAAGCAACTAATATTAATCTATGAAAAAACTGGTAACAAAATATAAAGAATAATTATAAGATACACTTTATTTTTATTGTATAATAACATGATACACAACATATAACTGGTGGTAAATTAAGTAGACTGGAAACATTGAATTTAACTTATTTTCATGTAAATTTGTGAATTTACACTGAAATAATGAAAGTTACCAACAGTAAAATAATGTTGATTGCATATAACATTAAATATAATAAATTTTGTGACCATTTTGATGATTATGAATAATATATATATATATATATATATATATATATATATATATATATATATATATATATATATATATATATATATATATATATATATATATATATTTTAAAGAAATTAAAAATATATTGAACAACAGAGAGAGAAAACTATTCATTTTTTCATTTTCATAATGTCATATAGTAAAGATGTTATTCCAAATATGAGAGTAGCACTTTAAAGTACCTTACTGTTTCAAAATCAATTGCTAGTTGTGAACATTCGTCCAGCAAATTAAAATTAATTCTGACATATTTAAATATAGCATTTTTAAGCGTAGAACGTTTAAAAAAATGCTATACACTAATCATTAATTTGATGAGTGAATTGTTTGCATAAAGATCAGATATGAGCAATGGTTTAATGCTTAATTTTTTATTGATTTATTTATTTTCCTAAATGCAGTTGTATCACTTAAATAAAATATTCAGATTCTTTTTTTTTTTCTCCCACTCACAATATTAAAGTTTTTGAAATTTATCATATTTGATTTTCATTTTAAAATGTTGAAACAAAAAAACTGTATAATTTCTCTTGTATATGTGTGTGTTGTTCAAAATTTATTTCATTTTTATCAATTTAAGTCAAATGTAGCTGAGATGAAAAGAAGTATCCTTCACTATCACATTCAGGTAATAACTTAAAAAAAATATCAGAGCAATTACGATATTTCAGAAGAAAGCACCAAAAAATAGACATTGAAAAGTGTTATTTATGGTAAGGAAACCTAAAATAAAGACATCAATTCCTAGTTGGAAATGAAATAAAAAGCCAATATCTAACTCCAAGAAAAGTGTATGATTTGCTTCACTGTTTTACAATGGAGCACATAAACATAATTGATAAAATTTGAAGTAACTATAAAGAAATAAAATTTCTTGTCAAACCTTTTTTTAGTATGTGATATAAAAATTAATCAGAAAATTTTAATGACCTAGTGATGAAAAAGGAAGATATATTAGAAAAAGTGGCATATGGAAATTCAAAAATGACCCTAGTTTCTATCTAACATTATTCCCTTAATTATAATATAAATTTTTAACAACTTTGTTTCATTTATTTCTCTGAAAATCAACTCACTACAAAAAGAAACAGCAAGTTATTAATTCATTTAAATGCATTCTACGGTAGTCATCTCAAAGATACGACTTGCGGGCCGAATCAATAAGGTCGTGATAGCAATGTGTTACAGAAAAAAGAATCATGTTTTTTAGAGTATTTAGATTTCACTCAATTCCTCTACAGAAATTTTAAAATGTGCAAACTACATTTGTAAGTAATTTCAAGGACAGCATGTGCATAGAAAGAAAGTAGACACTAACGCAATCTCTTAGCAACAAGCAGAAATACTCTGCTATTTTTGTTGAGAACAATAGAAAGTGCTTCAAGTCTAGACTAGAACCTTTCTAATCGATATAAAAGGAGTGCATCGGAACAACATGAGTTCCATAATTGCTACGATTTTGGCATAATATCACAAAAACGTAAAGTTGATAATGAGCACAACTACAGATGACGCTTCTGCCATGGCTGACAAATACTCGGGCATTGTAACTATATTAAAAAAGAAAACATCAGGGAATTTTGTGGAATTTCACTGTATAATTCATGAGGAATCATTGGCATCAAAACAGTTAAAAATTAACCATTTCATGCAACCTATAATTAAAATAGTAAATTCTAAAAGAAGCAGAGGACTAAATCACCAATAGTTCAGGCTGTTTTTACAAGATTTGGATAAAAAGTTTTCTGATGTCTCCGTTGAGGAGTTGTCTAAGAGAGATTTTTTTGCATTACATGACTCTATTCAAGCTTTCTGGTTAGAGAAAGGCAACCCATTGATTATGACAATGACTGGTGGGTTGATTGTGCCTTTTTTGGTAGATATGAATAAACACATGACTGATCTGAATGTAAAAAAATACGGGGTAAAAATCTGATTGTCACTCAAATGTATTCATGTATTCAAGCCTATGAAACAAAGTTGTGGCTGAGGAAAAATCAAATAAAAAATCAAACTTTGGATCATTTTCCTCAGTTAAAATCATTTGGCACAATGAATAAAAAAGAATTGGATCAATATTCTCAACTTCTGCAAAATTTGATCACAGAATTCAACAATCCTCTTGAAGACTTCCACGAAATAAATAAAATAGAATTCCCAATTTTCAACAATCCATTCAACTTTGAAGCTTCACAGGCACCAGTTCATTTGTAAATAGAGTTGATATATCTTCAGTTGGACAGTATTTGGAAAGCACCTATTTATGTGAGCAGATGTTTTCCATCATGTAAATAAATAAGAACTAACATCACATAAGAACATCACAAATAAATAGGAACAAACATGCATAAAACTTACGAATGAACATCTCCAATCAATTCTTAAAATAACTACAACAAATATGATACTGGATATCAAAGAGTTTGTCAAAAACAAGAGAAGTCAGGTATCTGGTTTCTCCAGCTCAAAATAACTACTCTCTTTTATAACTTTGATATGATTTTTAACAACCATATATACTATATAACTAAATAAATGAAATGTTACAATAATTCAGCACATTTTTTTATTTGAATCTGGCCCACCTACCTATTCTAAATTTAATATAGAGCCTTTTGCAAATTTGAGTTAGACATCTCTGTTCTACAAAGAGCACAAATAATCAGCAATGAAGGCAAATTATTTCTATATCCCCCATCATATACCAAGCAATAATTGAAGGATTTAGATTTGCAACTTATTATAAATGTAAATGAGTTAATATTGAAATCAATGAACTTTTAAAACTTTTATTATCAAAAATAAAAATTAACGGTGCCATTTCATTTTTCTGTTATATAACAGCAACAATTTTGGCTTAATTTCACAATATTTACCAGCCTGTTTTCATCAAAACTGGACTAAAATGTAACTTCAATTAACAGTGATAATTATATTCTGTTGATGTTAGAAAATACGTATCATTATACTTTTCATCAAATTTAATTGAACTTAACAGCAGAATCCCCCACCTTAAGCCCATTTTAGTGTACTGGTACTTATAAATGTTTGACTTGAATTATAAGGCACTCATGTACTCGAACTTTAGTGGAAATCCAAATTAGATTTCATTATACTTAGCAATGAATGCATAATTTAAACCTAACTTACAAATATACATTTTAAATCTCACAAGCTACTAAACTCACGAATTTTCATTTTATGAATAATATATAAATTGAATATTGATAAATTTAAAAACGTTTATATTTACTTATTTGTTTTCTTTTGGTGCAAAAGGGCTACACTCTTGTCACTTAAGTTTTCTAATAAATTGACAATAAGATTGTGAAGTTCAACTGCATTTCTAGATTTGCTAGATACATCAAGAAATGGATTATTTTGTAGCAGTTGTTCAACTGTAAATAAAACAAATACATAAGCTAATAAATTTAACACATCAAAGTAATCCAAAATGTTTCTTTACTAATTTCTTAAACTTGTTAAATATATGTACTATAACTGTATGCAAATAATTATGAGCATATATTTTATGAAAAAAACCTAAAACAGTAATGTACTTCCAAAATTACTCTAATGAAATGGTTACCTTGTTTGGCACTAACTGTTAAGCCAGATACTATAGAATTTTTCATTCCACCTTTAGCTCGCTTTTTTTCTAGTAAAGCCTGTTTTGAAATTAATAATTGGAAAAATATGATGTCAATAAAGTAACAAATTAATACAAATAATGAACAATGAAGATATCTGACTTTTTTTAATACTTTATATTTCTCAGCAGTAGATACAATCACTGCTTTTTCTTCTTCAACTTGTTTTATTCTTTGCAGCAAATACCTAAAAATTTATAAGAAAAGCATTTGTGATATTTAAACATATGTGCAAAACAAAATTCTCATCAATACTGGAAAAACATTATAGAAATATAAATCTATTTCAAAATATAAGCCAATAAACATTTCATATCTGTGTGTTAAACACTATATTTACAAACGATTGATTATTTTTATTATCAGTACAGAACAAATATTAGTAGAGTCAACAACAATTTTTGAATGAATTTTGTTTCAGAATTCAAATTATATTGCAAACTGAAGCAAACAATAATTACATTTTCAAAAATTAAATGAAAAACTAGTAAAATATTGTTAATCAAATAAAATATGTGATATGCTAAGAAAAATACAAAAATCTGTGAAAAGGAAAGTATCCTATGAGTCCAGTAAAAATGACAAAAAATCAGCAATGTTGTACTAATATGATATTTGCAAAAAATGTGTATAAATTGTAAGTATTTTTGTACTTTCAATAAAGACACAATATCTGTTAATAAAAAATGTTATAAAAAGTAATCTTAGTACTATTATTCAACAAAAGCTGCTAGTATGGATTTGCATAAGTACTTTTAATATACCGGGTGATTATAATTAAAGTCCCGATTTTAAAAATCGATAATTTTAAAACTACTGGTAGAATGACTTGATATTTTAGCAGAACAATCGTAAGGCAATGAAATTTTGTTTGACAAAAGAAAAAAAGTTCCAAAATGTGCCAATAGATGGCACTGTCCAGGTAATATAAGGAGGAAAGTCCAAAAATGTATTCGTTAAACACAGAAATGTTGTTAGCCAAAAGAAAAAAATTAGAGTTCAGGGATTTACTAAAGATTTATTAGTGAAAAGACAAGAATACAGCAACAACAGCGATTATGACACAAAAAAGAGCTTCATGGAATCAACACCTTGCTGATGATTAAAGCATATGTTGTTCAATATGCCCTCCTCCTTGTTTCGCTAATTGGAAGCGCAAAACGGCATGCTCCACAACAGATCGGAGGGTATCTGTACTAATGCAATGAATGTGGTGTGTGATGCTTGCCTTCAAGTCGACTAGATTCTGAAAACTCCCGCTGTAAACAACATTCTTCAGGTACCCCCAAAGCCAGAAATCACACGGGTTTAAGTCGGGGGAACGTGGCGGCCACGTTGTTGGAAAATGACGGCTTATGATCCTGTCATCTCCGAAATTAGCACTCAGTAGCTGCTTCACAGGAGTAGCAATGTGCGGAGGAGCGCCATCTTGCATGAATATTGTGCGATCCACACACTGACGCTGCAGAAGTGCCGGAAGGACATGGTTACGCAAAAGTGTTTCATACCCCTTGCCAGTAGCGGTGTAGGTAACTGGACCCGTAAGTGTGATCTCCTCGAAGAAAAATGGACTAACAATAAATGCTGCCATTATTCCGCACCACACAGTAACCTTTTCAGACTGAAGAGGTAATGGCTGTAGCTGGGACGGATTATCGGTCGCCCATATCCTGCAATTTTGCGTATTTACATAACCTTGCAAATGAAAGTGGGCTTGATCAGACCACAGAATGTTCCATGGCCATCCGTTGTCCACTTCTATCCGGGCAAGAAATTGCAGTGCAAAAAATTAACGTGCTTCCAGGTCAGCCGGTAGCAACTCCTGCACATGAGTTATCTTATACGGATAACAGAGCAAGATCTTCCGTAGGATTTTACGCATCGTGCTGTTCGGCATATCCAGCATTCGGACAATTCCCCGTGCACTGCTGATTCCAACCTCACTGTTATTCTGTTCTTGTAATGCTGTAGCCACATCATCCACTGCCGTAGCCGAAACTGGTTTTCTACCTCTACCCCGTTTAACGTCAAATGAACCTGTCTCTTCGAATTTAGCAATCATTTTTCGCAGACCTTTTGTGGTTATTGGACCCCATTTAATGGATTTTAATGTCCGAAACTTCCTAATAGCTGTAAGTGCACAGTCATCATTCTTATAAAAAAAACTTCAAGAGCAGAGCGTGATCCTTCATAGTCAGAGTCATGATGAAGCATTTAGGCAAAGAGCTAGTGCTCTGCATTTTTATGGCAGCTAAGTCTCATGTGCACATGTCACGTATTAGTAATTTGCATATATCTAGACAATGTAAATGCCATCTATTGGCACATTTTAGAACTATTTTTTTTTGCCAAATAAAATTCCATTGTTTTACGATTGTTCTGCTAAATTATCAAGTCATTCTGACCAGTAGTTTTAAAATTATCGATTTTTAAAATCGGGACTGTAATTATAATCACATGGTACATCCCCCATGCTTAACATTTAGATCCACAGTAGTGAAAAAATTTACTGCTGAAATTAAGTTAGTCTTCACTGATTATGTGATTATATACAAAATATAATTTCAAATATTTAAATTTATTAAATAAAAATGTATTATTTCTGTCCATGAACATGATTAGAAAAAAATTGGGCTTATCATTTATTTCCCTTTTAACAAATTTAATAAAATAATTTCTTTACCTATTCTCCATAAGTACTCCATCAATATCTATGGGTTTCTGCTGATCTCCTCTGAAAATATAATTCATCTGTTGATTTAATCTTTCAAACTTGTGCCTGTACTGATCTCTGGCAGTAACCAGTTCTTCTTTCTCATCAAATACTGCTTCTAAATCTTGTGTTAGTTGTATACACTAATGCAAACAAAAAAGACATAAAAAATTGTGAAACTTAATTTTTTAAATATTTTTTAACATTTTAATGTATAATAAAGTAATAAAAACTAATGGGTTTCAATTTTTACCAAAAAACAAAGAAAATAATTATTTTTATAAATTCTGAAATTAAACTTATCTATCACAGTCTCTTTTACAAATAAAGAAAAACTTAAACATTAACTTCTCCTTTTTATGATTTTTACATTTAACTAAAATAAATAATTTTATTTTTAACCTTTCAATACCTTAACTTAATATTACAGAGTTTTTATATAATAAAAAGCAGTATATTAAGAGATTCATCAGCAAATATTGTGTTGTGAAAAAGCATTGAATTCCATTTGATGAGATAACATAATATAACACTTAGCTATGTGAAAAATAATGTGTTTTTATATTACTACAAAGATACACAAAATTATAAAAAAATTTTAATCATTGGTTTTAATTTTTAGATTCTGAATGATGATAGATTTAGTTGAACTGTTAACATAGTAATTTAAAGAAAGAATTGCAATTTCTTGACACATAAAAAAATCAACTGAAAACTTTAAGTCAAATTTTAAAAAAATTGTTATTTTATTTATGCAATAATCATTAGATAATATTAATCTTTAAATATATTAGATAATAATCATTAAATTCAACAAGACATAATTAACAAGAAAACTAAGAGTTACATAAGATACAATTTTTCAAAGTAGTTACTTTTATAACTGTGACACATCTCTAAAATCATTTATTTAGTAAAAAAAAAAATTATTGTTCTTATTTCTGTTGTAAGGGATTCTGTATTAAATACTAAGAACAATGCATAATTAATGAAATCGATAAAAATGATATGAAAAAGACTTGATATTGGAAAAGTAAATGCTCAAAATAGAGAAAATTATTTTTAATTCAACAAAATTATAAATTAGTAGAAAAATTGGATTTTTGCAAAATAGAATATCTACAAAACATTAGTACAGTTGGAACAAGTCCACAAAAACTGTAATGGTGGGCAACAATACTAAATCAACATATATTTAAAATAAAGTTTAACGATAAAGCTGATTTTAAAATTCATAAATTATGTGAAAATTTATTAGCACTTAATAAAATTTTATGATTCTACTAGTTCAACTAAAGATTTTGCAGAGATGAAAATCATTTTTATAATCTAGCATGTTTGAATTTGATTTTTTTAAAAATTGAAAAATACATATTTTTATTAAATCAATAAAAAAAATTATCACATTAATCAATTGTAATTTTGAAAATCAATTATTTGCACATGATATTATTTGTGCAGGAAATAAGTATTTTGTCAATAAATTAAAGAGAGAGAGAGAGAGAGAGAGAGAGAATAAAGTAAATACAATAAGATAATCATAAAATTACCTTCAATTTCAGGGCTTCTAACTGTTTAACTAGAGCTTCCTTCTCTGAAAATGGCACATAATTTGATGATAAAAATTCATGAGTTGAATCAGTTGACTGCTTATTGATTTCTTCACGTAAAAGCTGGATAAAAAATGTTTACCTTCATAATAGTGTTATTAAATTACATGCTTTAAATAAATTACACTTTGATATTAAAATAACTTTAATTAAAGCTATTATATTATTTTTTGACAAAATTTTTAAAATCTCTTTTTAAAAATAAGTATTTAAAAATTCCTTATTGTATATTATATGCATATTAATCACCTTTAAAATCTTATTTTGTTAATAAGAAACTCATAAAACTTGAAAAAAGAAGTTAGAAGAATAGTAGTAGGTTAAAAAATATTTTTTAGACTGCTGTTTTAACCATTTACATAATAATTAAGAAGTTGCCAAGACAAACATAATTATTTCAAAAAACTGTAAGGAAATAAAGTATAAACTAGAAAGCAAATCTCGTTTTAAATTCTATCTTATTTCTACTATTTTGAAATAAAGGAGGAATTAAGAAAATATTATCAATCTTTTGATAAAATTTGTGATTTATGTGAATAACTGTCAATGAAAAAAATGAATATATTGAACTGTCAATGAAAAAAATGAAATCACAATACAAAGAGTTTTTTTCATTCACCAAACATTTTTTATTTTATGACATTTGGACAAAAAATTTTAAACACAGGCTTTACTTTGCTGAAACAAAGATTTACATTACAAATTTACAGCTTGTTAAAACAAAGATTTACAGCATGGGATATTTGCCACAAAGAATTCAGATATGAAATTAGCAAATGAGGAAAATTTAATCAAATAAACTAGAATAATTCTAATCTTTTATTTAAGAAAAAGCAATGACATTTTTAAAAAATATTTTAGAGATGGGGAGTCTCAACTTGTTAGCTAGTTTTAATAAAATTTATATCTATTTAAAATATATGGTCTACTTATTAATTAATGGATTCAAAATTACAAAAGAAAAATCTAAATATTTTCTTTATTTTTTTTCCTTTATATTCATTTCATAAATACTCCTTTAAATAATAGCACCATAAATGACTTTTTTATTATAGGCAGTAATTTGACAACCAATTACCAATAAATTATTAGTATTTCTTATAATTTATATATATCTTTTCAAATATATACTTATGCAGGAAATAAGCATCCATCTTACTATATCAATCTATATATTGAAAATCCTATCTTTTTAATATATATCTTTTCAATATTTATTTTAAAGTCAATTTAAAATTAAGTTTTTCATTTAAAAGCAAATAGGTGCATATTTATACATACACACACTCTACATATTTATTTAATACCTAATTTAATATTCAATGCAATTCATTAATTAAATTATATAATTCTTGATACTTTAGTTAACATTTATATTCTAAATTTAAAAATGTTTAATAGAAAATCGTTTTTTATGATTGATAAAATTAGGTATTAAAAAACTTTTTCTTACATGATTTAATAATGTTAAACTAGCTTTAATAAAGAAAGTTTAAAATAATATACACAACAGAGTATTGGTTTTGAGATACCTCTTATAAAATAATATAAATTATAATAGCTACTTATACATATACTTACATTGATTTATATTTAAGATAAAAAAATAATAATAAGCAATTGATGAAAAAATCCAAATGTGACAAACCTTGATATCACCTTGTGCATCTTCTAATCGCTGTACTAAATCATCATTTTTATACTTCAAAACTTTATTTTGCTCTTTTAATTCAAGTAATAATTGAGCCAGACTCTGCATAAATAAAAACACATTTTTAAGAAACAAATTAAAAATACATCAAAACTCAAATAAAATAAAAATAAAAAAAAGAATTCAAGAAACAACAAATATTAATGAAATTTTTGTTTAATTCAATTCATTATTAAAGCAAATATTTTTGTAATATTTTGTAGAAGGGCATTATATGAGAATCCATTGTACCAACAAAATAATATTTAACATAAAAATAACATTTTTTTCATGCAAACATAAAATTTTGGAATTACAATAAACTCATATACAATGGTCCCTCATAAAATGAATGAAACAAAAAATTTCCTTAATAAAGAATAGATAAGTGCAATAAGAGATACCTTATATATATATATATATATATATATATACAAACAACACACCATATTTTTATGTGCATAATTCACCACTTACATGTTTGTTAAAAATGTTTCGAATTTCATTGTGTATTATAAGCTGCCAATGATAATCTGATGGAAAACAGTCTTCATTAAAAAAAAGGTTACAATAAAGCTTTGGATGGAATGATTATATTTTATAAGATAAATAACAGAAGGTGCTGTAAGATTTCATGATTTCACAATGTATTTCAGCTAAAATCAGTTTTCTCCGATTACATTCAAGAACAAATTTGTTTTGAAAAAATACTATAATAGTCACTTGCTAGCATTATTTTTCATTCTGTCTGGTAATGAGCTGTTTCATCTTGAAAATGTTCTCAAACTTATTTTTACATTACCCATTGATATATCTTATTTTCCTATATATTATGTGCAGCAGCATATTATCCACAAGCCCATTTTTTCAAAGCAAAAGAAAAAAAGCATAACACAATCCATAATGGCGTGTAGTCTGCGGGAATTTTTGTGATGAATAGTCGAAAAATTAAACTGATGATAGTTTAGAGCCAAATAAAATAAAAAATACACATTATGATTAATAAATTCTACAGAAAAAAGTATTTATAATGACAAAGATCTGTTTCCATGCACCTTAATCCAAAATGAGATTAAATGAGATGAAAGCATGACATCAATCAATATCTGAGAAGATTCTAGTAAAACTTATCGATTTTTAGATTTTAATAACTTTTAAAATGGGGTCAAACATATTTTAAAAATAAACTATACTTGTTTTGTTAATAGTTAATTTAAAGAAATGGATTATTTTCTAACTGAGCATGGAATAAAATTTTTCTTTCGTACTTCTCATGTGCTTGTACTTTACATAACACAATTGTCGCCATTTTTTTCATTTGCCTTCCCTATAGCTTTCAGTTTTAAGTTTGCTCTGTAACTCAATAATTTTCACTTCCCTATGATGATATACAAATTTGAATGTTTTCAGAGCAAATCAATTCAGGTTAAGACAGAATGTGAAATGATGTGAGTGAATTGCAATTTTAATATTGTTAAAAGGAACTGAATTAATTCTTGAAGGTAATTGGACAATGCTGATTATAGTTAAAACAAATTAACCGAGTCGTAGCACCATCTGTTATTTATTTTATGAAACATAAACAAAATTTCTTTCAAAACTTTATTTTAAGCTTTTCTGATGAAAAAAAAATTTTTTTAGATTATCCACGAGGGAATATAATACACAGAATGAAATTCGTAACTTTTTTCATGCATAATCTGCAGATTATATACAGGAAAACATGGTAATTATATTGGAGGAACAACAGAAAATACCATCAAATGTGCTAATGTAAATGAGAACACAAAACAGGAGCAACATGAAAAAAAAATACATCAAATGCACAATTCGAAAATAATCCATTTTTTTCATTAATGAAACATATATTATTTTTAAAAAGTATATGGCTTCATTCTAAGTCATTAAAAAATTATAAAATGATAATTTTTAATTTTTATTAGGATCTTCATCTCTAGACTATCATGTTGGTGATAAATTGGATCTCTTCATCTCAAGTTTATTGCATTTAGTAATTAGGTGGTTCCAAATAGAATCGAAGCAGATACTTTTCATAATATTTTTCTTGTATACTGTATATATTTTTTATTTGTGTGACACTACAATACCATCAAAAAAAGAATTATTGCAGCATATTGCTGCTTCTTCAGTTTAAGATTACTAATGAAATCTCAATTAATTAAAAGAAAGACAAAGATCTTACTATATAAGATATTAATCAAGTCAATTTTGACTTAGTCCCTCAGAGACATGGACCTTAAGAAAGAAAAGAAGATCTTCAGAAAGATCATCTTTTCTTTGTTAAGGTCCATGTCTCTGAGGTTCATTCAAGATAAGATTTCTGTCCATCAATATAAGTAAATCTCCCTATGTGATTTCAGGTATATTTTATGTGAGCCTCAACCATCGTAAAAAACGTAATGTTTCCACAAAAACGATTATTGTCATGGTTAAAAGAATGATTAAGAGCAGACTATTACAATAGGATGGGATGCAAATGGGATGTTTGGGATTAAGGATAATGGTTTATGATTTCTTGTATTATTTTTATTTAGTGATGAGACAATCTTCAGTAGAGAAATTATTTTCAATCTTTGCAATCTATGCGTTTCGAACTAACAATAAACTATTTTACTTATCCTTATAAAGCATGTCATGTTTCCAAATGTATTATTTGAATTGAGGTGTGAAGTGATGAGGATAGTCTTATAAATCTAAAGTTTCTACTTGTCAATAGAAGTCTATTCAATCAAGTGGTCTATGTGATAGTGTGGTATGTGATGATGTAGAGTATGGACCTTAACAAAGAAAAGATGATCTTTCAGAAAGAAGGACATGTGAACCATCTTTGGCACTGTCCTCAATAATAACTAGAAAAAAGGATAGTTTTGAAATATATTAAATTTTAATAACACTGATATTATCAAGTCCATAAAACTAAGCAAAATGAGATAGGCAGGGCTTATAGTAAGAATAAGCCCAGAATAAACAGGATTAAGAATTTTAATGCAACTCCCATTATTGAAAGAAATAAAAAGACTGTTTTGCCATCCTAAAAATAAAGAACTTAAAATCAATTGCTGGGAGTGGTTTGAGCAAATGCTGATGATCAGACTATAATATTAACAATATATGTTTTTTGATTATTTACAATACAAATTCTTGCAGATTATAAAGAGCTCTAGACAATACAATGTTTTCTTTTATTATTATTATTTTTTACTCAAAAAAGGCAGTGCAGCTCATATATATATATATATATATATATATATATATATATATATATATATATATATATATATATATATATATATATATATCCTCAGATTTCTAAATGCAATTTAAATTTAACCAATAAACACTTTATTCAGTAAACTTCAACTTTAAAAATCAATGATTTATGGAAAATGAAACAAAATTTTAATATATTAAAATTTTACTATATAACATCACTAAAGCGAAACTGTGTGTTTTACATTCACTCAAATAATTTCAATAATTTTATCACGACACAGAAGCAAGTTTTTATAGCAGTGATTTCCCCCTTCAAATATAACAATTTTATGCATTATATTATTAAATTTTTTGTATAATATAATATGCAATGATATTATAATTTAATTTAAAAAAGTAATAACAGCATAAAATGCACTTCAATGCACATTAATGATAAATAAAAAGATATAAAATTAAATATTTTTAGACAATAATAAATAAATTGTTAGAAATTTTAGATATTGAAAAAATAAATTAATATTTAGCTAGTATAATTTTACAGCTACTGCTGAGGACACTCATAATCATATTAGGTTATAATATTTTTATGTTCAGAATTTTAGTTTGATTATTGAGATTAACAAAATATCGATTTCATTAATTGAAGTTTAATTGTTATATACATAATTGATGATTCTAAACATACCAGCACAGTTAAATATGCATAATTAAAGAAATGTTCCATAGTTAATCTAGAAATATGTTTGAATCCATAATTGGTAAATTCCATACTAGTTCAGGGCTCTTACAAAAAAAAAAAAAAAAAAAAAAAAAGTACTTCTTTGACTTTATCTGCTATCAAATATACAAGCTTTTTAAATTAAAAATATGAGTAATATTCAAAACTTTGAGAGCAATTTGATTTCTTTTAATATTTTAAATTATAATAATTATTCTATTTATTATAATCATTTATAAGCAATACACAATAAAGCAATTAATAATAAATATGAAAATTCAAAAACTTAAATTCATAAATATTAGCATTTTAAATTGGTTAAAAAAACTAAAAGATATATATATTAAAAATATATCTTTTAGTATAATTTATAATTAATGTATATCTTGCTAAATATTTTATACATATTTCAATACTCCCTTTTAAAATATTATTTTCATTTATATATATATATATATATATATATATATATATATATATATATATATATATATATATATATATTACTGTTTTATATTGTACTTTTTTTCTCCATTCTAGATTTACTTAGTCTTCCTAGTCAAATTTTATCTTTAATTTGTAAATTAATTTTTTGATAAACATTAATATATCTTGTGCAATGATTCAGTTTGGTTTACTTGCCTCTCAATGGTCATCTTTTGCAAGCAGGGACTAATTAGACCAGAACCTACAGTATTTTATGCAATGAAGATTTTGTATGTATAGATCAATAATATATAATATCATCATACAAGTTACTTATGAAGTAAGATGTGCTTCATGTAGGTGTTCTAAAAGATAACTGATTTTTTTTAACCTACTCTCTCATCTGTTCACAGTAAAATAAAAAGATGGGATTGTATAAAAAAAGAAAAAAATTTTGATATTGTTATCTATTAATTAAAAGAAAATATATAGCCTTAGATTTCTTAAATGAGTTTGCATTTATTACTATTTTAAACTACATTTTTACAGCAATGCACATAAAAAAACATTGATTTTTTGTTCTGTGCAGTCCTTGCTCTCATCCTACTTTTAATGTTGAGAGTATCTAATAACACAATGTTAAATTTTGTTTTTCCTTGATATAATAGGTAAAATAACTGTGCCTAGTGATAACCATATGAATAAACAACTGTATATTTTAAAGGACTTTTTTACAAATATTTTCTATCATATTTTTTAGATTTACAAAATTTATATTTGAGATTTAAGAACTTCATCTTTTGATGGAATCATTTAATTACAGAATCTTTTGATCTGGCATCTAAAATTTTGAACTCATTTTGTTCACATACAAAACAAAAAATAAGCTAGATAAAAAATTTCTCACCAAAATAACATTAAGTTTAATAAAGGTCATTAAATAATAAAAATATTTAAAAGCATACATTACACATTTTTATATAAATTATAACAAACATAATTTATTAGAAAAATAACATAATTATTATAGACTCAAAACAAACAATTGCTTAGCCTCAGTATTTAAATATAAAATAGCAAATTAAAATTAGATACATTATTTTTTAGTAAAGTGTGTGTATTCTTAGAATTAATTTATTACTCTATCAAAATACTAAGAGTATAGCTAACATGTTCTTTTAGCCCTCTCATGCACATTTATACATACATTCAGTAATTAAAATTAAAAAAAAATTGGTTAAATGAAGGAGTCAAACTCACTTTTTGTTTTTCACATTTTAAGCCATCAACATCATAAACACCCATTAATGATGGACCCTAAAAAAACCCAATTAAGGATAACTATAAACAAATAAATGTGATAATTGCTATTATATCATAATTCACAATGCATTAGATTTAAAAATAACAAAAATTATAATTACATCAAATTAGGTAATTATAAGAAAAATAAAATATTACAGCTTATATATATATATAAATATTTAAATTCAATATATTTTCTCCAAAATTCAAATGGAATTTAATAAACAATTTTCAGCATAAAATTTGAACTACATTTCTTTGTAAATGATAGCAAGTTTCTACATGCTTATTGAAAAGGATATTTATAAAATAAAAAATAAGAAAAAGTTTTATGCATGAGAAAGGAAATATTTAACTTGATTTTTTCAGCAAAATTATTAACGATATAAACATGATTTGCTTTTTAGTATTAGATGTTCTGAAACACTCTAAAAAGTTTTAAAATAAATAATATTTTTAAAGAACTGATTTTTTGACATTTTCTTTTTATTTCCACACATAAATGTTTTCTAAACCAATGCATGTATGCATAGATTTAAAATCTTAAGGTACCCGAACATGTTCAGATTACTTTTTTTAAGTACACTGCATATATACATTGTAACGATTTTTTCTCATTTCCTTTTAGAAAATATTAATATTGAGCTACTAAAATTTGATATTTCCAATATTATTCTTCAGAAATGTTAAATATGTATACAATTTTAAGCATTTTTAAAAAAACTTTAAAAATGCTACATTAAAAACTATTAAACATATTTGAAAAAAATTAATACCAAATAATCTATATGTCGTTATCTAGAGCATGCATTAAAATTTTAAGTTTTTGTTCAAAAATAAAAAAAATTATGGCCTGTTGAATATTTATAATGCAATTTTAGCCAAAATTTCTAAGCCATTATTCGAATAACAGGCCATAATTTGGGAAATACTTTAGTGATTAAAATTCTTTTAGTACATTCCCTAGAAAACAATATACAGATCACGCTCATGAAATTCTATAGTGATATTATAAAAATATTTTGAGTTATCATATTTGAAGCGTGCAAATTATTGGTAAAAGTCAGTTCTGAGTAAATTGCATTTAAAGATTAAAGTGTTGTGTCTTTATAAGAAATTCTCATATTTGTTGATTAATTTTTTTATTTGATTTTCTGATTGATATCCGGAACAGTAATTATTTTTATGTATCTTTTAAAAGCTTACTAAATTTATATTTCAAAATTAAACACTGTTTAAACTAATTTTTAACATCATTCTGGCCCTTTAAACGCCTACTTTCGGTCCTTTAAATATGTCCACTTTTGGTTTCCTAATCTTGGTCTCCACTTTTGGTTTAATGAAAGAATAAAATAAATTTATCATTTTTGGTCAAAATTGATGTTTTGAACATGTACGGGTACTTTAAGAAAAACATTAATTTTTAGAAATTCCTTTGAAAAAAAAAACAACTGTTTTTAAAAGATACTTACAAAAATGACTTGTTTTAATAATTAATCAAATTCAAATAAAATCAATTCACTAAAGTAATTTTTTGAAATTCAATTGAGTACATATAAAACAGCATCATTATTATTAAAAATAATTCGATGATTATTAATAACAAATAAAAACACAATAAATATAAATAATTAAAATAAATACATTAAAATATTATGAGTTTGTCAATGAATACTTGACATGTATTATGTAAATTATCTGCAAAAATCAATTAAATTTTATAAGCAATTTTTTAAACACAAATATACATTTTATATTAACATTGCATATATTTCAATAAATATACATTTTATATTAAAATTACATTTTTTGGATACATTTTCATATCTCTTATGAAATTTCAAAGTAAAATGCTTATAAAATTAAATAGATATTTATTTTATATAGCTAATGGTATGGTATGGTATGGTTGATATCTTGAAGCATTAGTTAAATTTAGATGATAAAGCAGAGAACGTAAAATTTAATTCTTATAAATTCCTCATGCAAAACTATACACTTATAACTGGTCTGTAACAATATTTGAAATATAGCATGTTTGTAGCAAAATTTTGTTGACAGGAACTTTTAAAGAAACATATTTATTGAAACTGAATAAATTGCACAATTTTAAAGTATTATTAGATTAGATACTAAGTGTTATAATTTTTCTATATACTTTAATTTGAAAAAAAAAATGTTCAAAATAATGAGGAATACAAATTAATCCAGTTACATAATATGAGAGTTACTGTCTTAAAATAAAAGCTACTGAGAATATGCTGATTTCTAATTATGGTAACTAAATCCTTTTTTGCATTCACATGTGTAAAGGGAATTTTAAAAATTCAATAGTAATTCGCTGATTTTTATGACCTGTAATCTTCATATTTGAAGCTTATTAGGTAAATATTAAAAAAAAGAAAGAAAAATTACCCATCCTTCTATTCTCCTTTTCAAAGCATTGTATCGCTCTCGTAGCTGGTCAGACATCAACTTATATTGATCTCTTTCAGAACGACACTTTTCTAGTTCATGACTTAAAATGAGCAAAGAATCAGTTTTGCAATCAAGCTTACATTTTAATGTGTTAAACTAAAAAAGAATATAATTTCAAATATTATCAAATAGTTTTTTATATATATATATATATATATATATATATATATATATATATATATATATATATATATATATATATATATATATATAAAAGAAAAAAAAAGGAAACTAAATGTTACAAAACACATTAATTAAAATATATATTCCAAATAATACAATCAATGAATTTTAAATAATACAAAAGCTTGATACGCTAAAGATTGTTCTAATATCTATAATTTATTTATGCATATTGACAAAATGATTTTAAAATTAGAGAATTATAAAGATCAATTTACAATCTATCAGAACAAACGCTGTATAAATAATAGACAGTGAAACTAACCTATTCACTGAAATAAAGATATTGAAACATCTTTTGAAACTACAAAGAAAATTAAATTTCAATAAGAAATAGCAAATAATACATGGAAATTAAAGTTCTAATAAGTGTCTATTAGGCTGATCAATCACATAAGTTTTGAGCCAATAAAATCTTCATATGAAGTATAAATTTAAGGCAATACTACAAACCCTATTACACCACAGTTAGTAAAAGATTTTTTAACGTATCTCAGGTTGTCTAACTAGGCTACACAACCTCTATAAAACCTAAAATATCTAAAAAGTGTGATAGATCCCGATGGACATGGTCTTTTTTAAAATTTAGGCAGATTAAGATATGTTCAAGGGAGGCATATTGACGGAACACCAAGAACAATCTGGAAATGTCCTCTGCCTGTGCTGAAAGGTGATTCCTTGTGTGGCAACTCAGATAGCGGGAAAAGGTAGTCTGATAAGATCTTGGTCTAAGATTGAAGGTCACACCCGGTCTTTTGGCGAAGTACCATGGATGGTTGGGAGGAATTTTCATAAGCTTATTGAATTCAGTTTTTGCCAGGGAAGAAATCTAACTGGATGTGAGCTCTCCTCCTGGGTTTACTCTCTCCTCTAATCTGGCCAAGAATCTGCTCTTTCATTCCCTCTACTCCCACATCTCCACTCCTTGTAACATAATTCGTTACAAGGATTCACTGTAACGAAATGTACTGTGTATTCGAGTGTCAGTTTCTCAAGAAGATATAATATTTGCAGGCTAGTTTGATCTGCAACAGTGCTCCAATTTAAAAGATGCTGGATTGAAGTTAGTAAGAGATGCATCTTTTAAATTAAAAAATTTTTTTAATTATCTCTCAAAAAATTATTTGATCATTACCAGGTAATGCGTTCACTTTTTTATGTATAACAAAATCATATCAAAAACTTAAACAGAATTCTATACTGCTCACACAATAACAGCTTTTAAGTCATTAAAGCATGACATCTAAGAATTAGCTAGTTGATCATATTTGAATTATCAAAGAGCCTATGGGGAAAAAACTCTAACAATTTTGATGGAGAAATGTATGCAATTTACATGGCTCTCCAAAAAATTTTAGATTTCTCAGAAATGAAATTTGTCTTTCTTGTTGACTGTCAGGCTGCCATTCATACAGTGGCAAATTATACTCTCCTACCTACATGCATAGGAATTTAACTGTAAGACCATCATTAACACTTTACTGTCTGCGAAAAAGAAATTACTTTGCAATGGATCCTCAGCCATTGCGGCTTGCCTGGTAATGAGAAAGCAAACAATCTCGTGAAAAATGCTTCTTTTTAAACCCTCCAGATACTCCTACTGGCCTGAGAAATGTCAAACTCCTTCTAAAGCGGGTTATGCATCACCAGCGAAAAATTCATTACAAAGAGCATGCAGTTGATGCCTCTTGGAGGTCCCTGCTGAGCTCATGTATCTCCACAGATCTACCTAGATCTATATGGGTCTCCTACTTCTGGTTACTTACTGGGCATGATTTTCTCCAGAAACATCTATATCAAAGAGGGCTTGTAGATTCATCCGACTGTATTTTATGTAGGGAACATGTTGACATGGATGGCGAACATCTTTGGAAATGTTCTGCCCTCCAGGAAGTCTGCTCTTCACATTTCAAGACAGCTCTCCACTCCTGGAGATACTACTTTTCTTTATTGGACTGCAAGACTTATTATGCTCAAAAAGAGATAACATAAGGACGTAATTTAAAAATAAATAAATAAATAAAAAAAATAAATTAAAAAAAGATTTAAAAAAAAAAATTGAATTTTCTTTAAATTTGTAAAAGCTTAACTAAGTTTTGTAACAGATAATTAAGATTGAGATGAATGTAAATCTATTATGTGCAGAGTAGTAGATTTAAGTAATAATTTTTTTTTATTAATGAATACTCTCTTCTTTACTCTTTTAATTATCTATGCATTACAATTCATTTCCAATTTTAAGACTTCTATCACTTTTAAATGAATTTTAATCAAATTAATTTTATGGTAATCATAAAATATAAAATAATTAGAATTTTTGTATTAAAAACATTTTTGATATTTTCTAATATTCCTATACAGACTCTTATATGCTGACTTAAAATTTGACTAACTTTCACAAATAATAAAAAATGACCATTTGAAAATTTGATAAAAAACAAAATATGTTCATTGTAACAGGGTCCAATGGCTTTATTACAGACATAGAGCAAAAACCATTTTTCTTATAACGTTAGATGTAGCAGTGTCAATTATTTCATATTTCTTCTTATTCCTGTGAAAATCAAGAATTCTTTAACTATTAAAAAAATTGGAAGTTATCTAAAGAGTGGAATACAAAGAACAATAAAGTTTTGTGAGCTAAATTTTCAAAGATATTTTATTTTCCTCTTTGTTTAATAGTAAATCTATCAAAGAATGTTTGTCAGGTGGTTGTCAGGATTAGAGAGGAATCTCTAATTAGTTTTTCATGCTAATTAAAGTTCCAATTAGTTTTTTATTCTAATTAAGTTTCTAATTAGTTTTTTATCCATTTCTTTTTTTTTTTATCTGTGATGTAGATAAAAATAAAAAGGATGAAAAACAGTAGGTGTGGTGTACAATATGTTATCTTACGCTTATTTCTATGTGCATTCATGTTAAAATTCTATATAACAGTAATGAACAAGATTATTTAGAATTGAAATAACAGAATGACAAATTTAAAATCCTATTTTTACATAAATTTGAAATTGAAGTTTTGTGTAAAATAAATTTTTAATATGCAAAATTAGAAATTTTTGAGTTAATACACTGTTTTAAAATTTGAATTAAATATATATAACAATGAAGAGCGTGCATATTGTAAGCTTTTCTTTTTTCCTAAAAAAAATTATTTTTGAGGACTCAATATTATAAGTTTCTCCATGAATTATTTTATCTTTTTTAGTAAAAAGATATGTATAATTTATTATGTTAATGTAATTAATTATATTATGTATAATTTATTATGTTACACATATGTATAATTTATTATGTTAATTTAAAATACATATAATCTCTTATACAGCACATTAGATTCTGGTTTTGTCATAAAAAAGTTTGATACCATTACCAGGTAAATGACAACAGACCCGTACGGGATTGGTGCGATTTAATATTTTCACGCCAAACACTCTATAGCTCTGTCGCCAACCTAAATTACGTCACTAAGCGCGATAGCCGTCAACCAATAACGATCGCGGTCGAACTTCAGCTTTGAAATCGCGCATTTTTCCAAATTCCAAATGTTAAAAATTTGAATATTTCATTATAACTAAATACTGTAGAATATTTAAAATTCTAATAAATAGAAACAAAATTTTTAATATATCGAGCAATGGCGCCCACCTTAAAAAAACATCAGTGTAGCGCTACCTACTACAGTGGCAACCGAGCAATAAAGCTAAATTTCAAACGTTAACAAATTTCATTTTTTGTTTAAACTAGAATTTTAATATAACGAGCAGTTATGCCCACATTAAAGAAATTTAGGTACGCGGCACATTTTAACACGGACATGAAAACGCAATACACACTACTTAAGCATTCACTTACTTATGGCCTAAATATATGACTAAAATTGTAATGAAAAATAAAATTACTCACCTAATCTTCATCGCTCTCCGAATTGTTACTTTTCAGCGAATACACCATTTTTATCGCATCTAAAAAACCTTCTGTTATGTTTTCCTGATGATCATTTCTCCATACTTACTCCGCGAAAACGTGAAGTCAATATATCCCCATCCATACTTATTAATTTTCGCAAGCAACACAAAAACACCAAAAATCGAATATCGAAACTCAATGCTTCAAGATTATTCTGTAATAGTTTCAAGGGTTACATACAAAACGCGCATGTAAAACGAAAACGTCATATCTACGTAATCCGAACCGGTAAACCAGTCTAGCGCAATTTATGGCATTCTTGGCCATATGCTTGGCGCATTTTACCCTTTGTACGCTTCTCTACTATTTAGCGAAATCTTTTTAAAAAAGAATTTTAATTCTAACATTTAGTGATTTAGAATTATTCGGAAATATATGAATATAGTTAAACAATATTTATTCTTCTTCTCATATTTTCAGATAAATTATTACTAACATTTCATGAACTTCATGAATCCAAATCAATACAACTTAAAGAATATGAAGTTTAAAAGGTATTTTTAAATTTGATTCAAATGAATTTATATCCAATGAATGTGCTGAAAAATCTGCAGCCCTTTCAAGGCTTACTTATATCAAAATCATAATAAAGCCAAGACAAAGAAGCTGGAAAAATAAGAAAATGAATTTAATAAATGTAGTCTGGGACATGAAAATAAAAGTGAAAAACCAATATCTGTATGTTATATTATTTCTCTTTTTCTTCTATTAAATATGTTAAATGTAAACTTATTGTTAAATTACAATTCACATATGTAATTCTGTTAATTTTAACTCAAAAGACCTTATATTTTAATATTAAATCAAGAAAATGATTTTAATCAACTAATGATTTCTTAATTTGATATGTTTTTCATATACTGCTACAGGTATGAATTACCCAATAATGATAAATTTTGCTAATGTTGTTGCTTTTCACATTAATTAATATTCCTAAGTTATCAATTAATATCGCAAGAAGCCAAAAATTTGTATCAAAAATCCAAGCTTAATTAATGGAAATTTAATTATTATTTTAGAACATACCTAGTTTCTTTTTGTTAAAAAATTAGAACATTCTAATAGTAAATATTTTGGCTTAAGCCTTTTTACTTACATGAAGGCTGTGAAATTAGGCATGAAGGCAATAAAATTACTCATGAAATATGTTTAATTATAATATGTAAGGTAAAATTATTATAAACATCTTTCAGTTGAAATTTTATGAGCATTCCTAGATTACTTTGTTTAAATATACAAATCTTCCAAAAATAAAATAAACGTAAAATTATCATACAACAATATAGCAGCAAAATTGTATTAATTTAATCAATAAAATAAATTTAAAATCGACAAAGTAAAGTATTGAGGCAAATAGTTTCAAATGACAATGCTGAATTAATAAAATCATGCTTATTCTTGAAAATAAGAACATTGCATACCTCAGTTAAAAGTGATAAATAATCTTCTTCTAGTTTTTGGAATTTAGACATGATATATTTTATCAAAATTATTCAAAAATAGCAAATGTGAAACAAAAATATTTAAGTTGCTGAAACAAGTTTTTATAACCCCTTCATAATAAATATGACTATCAATAAGAATTAAAGTGTGGTTGAATCTGAAAAAAATAAATTATGAAACTCGGCATCCAGATCTAAGTGTTAAATATTTATTTACTGTACGAATATAACTAACTGAATTTAGACATGATATATTTTACATGATATACAGAGCAATAATTCAGTTCATTGTCTGTAAGCAAACAGCTGTTTCTGTTTATTTTCCTTCCGTTCATAAATTATTGCCATTTTATTATTTTAAACTAAATCTTTTTACTAAAAAAAATAAAATCATTTCGCTTCTTAAAATCGAAAATTTACAGTCTAACTTTTATATAATTTGAACTTAGATGAAGTATAATTGTTAAATAATTTTTTGTCTCTACTAAATAGATTGATCTCTCTTTCACATGCAGGTAGTTACAGCTCAACAAAACTGTTTGCTTAATTGTTGTTATGATGGCAGCTGTAGCAGAAGGCGGTGAATCGGAAACTATGGTTGCATCCACTTATTCCAATAAAATTTTAATAATTGGTGCTGGAATAGCCGGTTTATCTGCAGCGTATCATCTTGTCAAAAACGGTGAAACTGATTTCAAAATTTTAGAAGCCAGAAACCGAACTGGTGGCCGTATTGTTTCCATTCCCATGGGTTAGCAATTTTAACTTTTTTATTTTCAATTAATTATCTTTTTGATATTGAATAATCTGATATTTTCCTTTAGAAAGAGTTTCAAGGTCATATCTATTTGAAGAACTAATTTTCATCGCTACACAAAATATTAATATTTATGACTAAAGGAATTATGTTGAAGTTAGATAATTTTCTAAATTTGTTCAATTATTCATGCGTTATATTTTAAATTAAAGGTATAAGTTCAGTATCCCCATATATGATTTCTCGCCAAATCTGGCACTCTTTGTTTACATCGTAGTGTTGCCGATTTCAGTTTTTTTTTTTTTGTTTTTATTGTAGTGTTACCAAATTCTATTTTAGTTACTATTCTTTTTTTTTTTGTCTCTATTCATTTTTCTCGTGTTTTATATAAATTTTACAGCTATTTAAATTTTACTTCGACTTTCATTATTCTAGAACATTTTTTGTTCCATGTTTCTATTGGAATTGGAATCCATTTGTCTTTTGTTTGCTATTGGTAAATCCACATATTAACAAAACAGTTTTCCCCAATCTAGTCCTGAAATCCCCGCGTCAGAGGTGGAGAACATCATTAAAAACTTGAAAAACAAAAAAAGCCCGGGTGATGATCAAGTGACTAACAAAATAATAAAGCAGATCCCAATTAAGGTGATCTGCTTTTTAACGACCATTATTAATGACATCTTGTCACTTGGTTACTTCCCAAACTCATGGAAGAAAGTGGTTATAGTACTGATATACAAGTGGGGAAAGTGTAAAAACAACCCAGAAAGCTACAGGCCAATTTCCCTCTTGCCAACCATGGCCAAAGTTGCCGAAAAAATCATACTATTAAAACTAAATGAATTCGAATCTCACCACAAAATTATTATACCTGCTCAATTTGGATTCAGGAAGCAGCTGTCGACAACCCACTAACTTTTAAGAGCAGTCGAGAAAATATCTAAAGGTATCGCTAGGAAAAAGTCAACTGGAGGTATTTTTCTAGACAGAAAAAGCATTCGACAGAGTTTGGTACAATATGCTGACTTACAAATTTATTTCTTACAAATTCCCATCATATCTTATCAAACTAATTCAAAATTATTTATCAAATAGAACTTTCGCTGTAAGGCTTGACAACAAGTATTCTGAGGATAAACCTATTCTTGCAGGCGTCCCCCAAGGATCCCTGCTGGGTCCCTTCTTATTTAACATATTTATCTATGACATCCCAAAGCACCCCAAAACTATGCTTTGCCTGTTTGCGGATGACACTGCTATTCTCTCCACGAGTTCTAATTTATTTAACATATATGAAAATCTAACTGAACACCTTATGGCCATAGAGGAGTGGTTAAAGTTCTGGAAGATCAAATTAAATGTTAATAAATCACAGGCAGTATTCTCTAGAAAAATAACCCACCCTCCCCAAATCAAACTGAGTGGAATAGAAATTCCGTGGAAAAATAAGGTAGACTACCTTGGTCTGACTATTGATAAAAAACTAACATGGAAATTCCACATTGAAAAAATTAAAAGTAAATTCATTGCAGCAGAATCACTTCTCTACCCCTTAATTGCGTATAACTCCAAACTCTCCCTTTCCAACAAAATCATTATCTATAAAGCCTATCGTCGTCCAATTATCACATATGCTGTTCCAATCTGGGGCGGATCTGCTCAAACAAATTTTAATATATTGGAGGTACAACAAAGCAATATTTTAAGGATGATCTCTGAAGCAGAATATTACTTCAGGAACTCTCTAATTCGGAACAACCTGGGTATATTATCGCTTGAGAGATATATCAAATATCTCGCCTTTCGGTTTTATGAATGCCTTTATAAAACTGACAATACAGAAATTAACAAAATTGAAAATTACTCCCCATACAAGATTCAAAATTTTCACAGACCAAGGTCAGTTCTACGGATCAAACCACTCACAAACAACCCTACCTTCCATTCACGATGCAAAACAAAAAGAAGACCCCCATGTTGACAGGGCTAATCACCTACAAATACTCACATTTTTGTAAATAAACTTTCCTGTTTGTAAATTTTTTTTTAACCTACTGTGTATCTTATTGATTTTGTAATCCTAACTTTTCTTCATTTTCCTTTATATGTAATAAAAAAATAATTTAAAAAAAAATAAAACTTTATTTTATTCTAGAATATTTCTGCTCTTACTTTTATTGTGCCTTTTTGTATTACTCAAGAATCCTTTTTCTATTGTTATGCTTCTATTTTTTCCATATTTTTGTATTTTATTCCTGTTTCATCACATTTTGATTTGATAATTAAATTAATCTAAGCTTTTACTTAAGACTTCCCCCATACTTACTAGCCATGCAAAGTACTGGCATTTTGGGAGCATTTTCTTTATGTTCATAAAATACTTATGCATCACTTAATCATTATGTAAATTAATAATTTACCCATCATGTTATGAGTATTTTCTTTAGGAATAGAGGGTAAATGGCTGGAAGGCTAGAGACCCATCAAACTCTAGATAAACAGTTGTTATTGGTGCAATTAGGGCATTTTCCCTCAGTTGAGCTTCGTTGTCGCCAGCGTCCAATCATTGTAAATTTTTCTTTTTTATAATTTCTTTTTATTATTTTCATTTTTTCTTTTTATTAGGTCTATTTATTATATTTATTATTTTCTTATTAATTTAGTTTATTATTATCTAATACATTTTTGTTAATTTATTGTTATATTTCCATAATGTCTCATGCTCATAGAATTGTTGAGAAACTTCAACAGATTATTTTAGCTAAAATTAAAGAAAGCAATGATGGGTATTTTAATTTTTCAAGCTCTAAACCAACAGTTGGAAAACCCGGAATTGTTAATAGAATTTTTTTAGTATTTTTTGCATGCTTTTTTTAAATTTTGTAAAGTGTATGTATTTGGAAAAATATTTATTGCATGCTTTTTTTAAATTTTGTAAAGTGTATGTATTTGGAAAAATATTTATTGCATGCTTTTTTTAAATTTTATAAAGTGTAAATATTTAAAAAAATATTTTTGGCATGCCTTTTTTTTTTTTAATTGAAATGTGACATTGGTGAGAATGAACAAACTGTCGAAATAAACATACCAGTTGGCATATCAGCTAAACTTCATGTAAAGTAAGTCCATCATTTATATTTATTTCCCTTTTAAAATTTTAAAATGCTTATTTTTCGATCGAACTAAGGGAAATTTCCCATGTTAGCTTGACGACGAAAAAAATTCGCCTCCAATATACGGAGATACTGAACTAGTTCCGGCAATTTTTTTCAGAGCAATAACTTCATTAAATCTGAAAATCGTCTCATAATCAAGTTAAAATAAAAATTCAATTAAAAATTCTGGCAACCCTGGTATTTTCAGAGCCTTAAGTAACAATTCTTGGATGCCATTTTGTAATTAACATTTTGCCTCCTATTTTCACATAAAAGAATCGCCAAAAATTCAAGTTGAACCTGAATGTAAAATTTTATTGCAGAAAATAACAGTATTTTAAAGGTACAAACAATTAGTAGGAACGCAACCAGGCTAAAATTCGCATAAATCGCCAAATTTGGCGACTCTACATACGGTAACCGTACGTATTATATTATACGTGGTTTTTCGTAAAGAAATTATTTTGCTTACTGGTTAGATTGAATGCCGTGAAATACGTTAATTATGGGTATTTTGGATCTGCCTGCGAGTGAAAAAGATGCTGTTAAATTGTTACAGGGATATGGAATTATAACGAATGAACGTACTTGTAAAAATTCTCATAAAATGAAGAGACGTGGTCATATTTAACTCTTAAAAGTAGCCTTTCATCTTAACTGGTTTGTAAAAGGTTTACGGGAATGGAAAGCGAAACTTAATGGAGAAAATTAAGAATTACTTTAAAGAAAAAAATGAAACAAATTTATCTTTTTTAAATACTCATATATATAAATCTAATTTTTTTATTTTAAATATTAGTTAATCTAATTCTTGTTAGATTGTTTTTTTTTCTATGTCTTCAAAGTTTTTTAATGTAACCAAAACTTATATTAATTTTTTTGTATTCATATAAAATAATTGTATACATTTTTATATTTTTTATATATCGAATAATTTCGTCATATATAATGTTAGTGATTTATGTAAGCTTAAAGGTTTATATAAATCACCACCATTATACATGACTAATTTTATTGGGAATTACTTTTAAAATAGGAGGATCAGAAATTATTTTTTCTGTTTCAGCAGTTAATAATCCATTATGCATAAAATTTTGTCAGTGGAATATTTTTTTTCGTTTTGCTGCCTGTTTCAATAAAATTAAATTCTTTTCCTAGAGATCATGGATATATTAATAAAAGTATCTCTGAATTTTTTAAAATTAAATTCCAGCTTTATGCTGTTAAATAATTAAATTAATCAAGCTTAGATTTATTATTTAAATCATTTATAAAGATGCAGATTAATTTCATTTTAGAAAGATAGCAATGATAATCTAAACCACAACATTGTTAATGTTCAACACAATTAAAAAGTATTAAATGCGTAAAATAAAACTTATACTTTATTTTGTCATAAATCCAGAAGTTACAATTAAATTTATTATGAATCGCAAACATTATATAGTTAATATTATCATTTACCACATCTTAAATATTGGTACTCATTATTTTTGTTTTTAAAGAAATTTAAATCCCTATCAGATGATTTTTCTAAGCAGTTGTCTTATAAGAAATATTTTACAGTGATTAAGAAATAGAATATACTTATAATTAGATATTAAATGATGTAATCATAATGGAATGATTTAAGATAAAAAGTTTGACATTGGAACATCTCAATAATTAGTGAAAAACAACAATAATTTTTAATGTTTTTTAATTCACTTACAAAGTTTATGTAGACCACATATAAAATACGAACATATATGAATTAAATTTGTCAGTTAAAACCAAGAAAAATACAAATCCCATGTTTAAATTTCTCAGAAATTGTAGAAAATCTTAATTTTTAAACTTTTTATTATAGTTTATAGTATATGCAATAATTAAAATGTATATTGAAATATATTGTGATCACCATAAATAATAACTTCAGTATAAGATTATTTATGAACTGCTCTTTTGTATTAATCCTTTCCTCCACGTTATTTTAAAATACAGAAATAAATTTTACAAAAATAAAAATACTGAAAAAAATTTCGTTAATCAACTTGATCGATCTAAGGAGTTTAAAGGACATGATGGGATATTATGACTATTATTCTTCAAAATTCATGGGGAAAAGGACATTATTTGTAGGCAGTTGTGTTACGCCAAATATAAAAACTACTACTCATGAATATTTCAATCACATAATTTTTAATCATTTTCATTTGTTATCTCCAATGTAATGAAAATCTTATTACAGCTTAGACCATTAAAATAATTGTGTTGAAAATTTGTATTTTCTGTGCGAATTAAAAAATCATCAGTATAATGGCTTTTTTATTTTGTGAATTCATTTTATGTATTGTTTCTTTTTTTATTTTATCAAATATTTCACAAGCTTTATGCATGGATAGAACCTCAATTCTTCCTTCGTACCTTAAGAAACGCGTCTCGTCCCTATTCAATATAAACATGTTTACATAACATTAATTACTCTTAAGCAAAATAAAGTTGCAATTATTTATTAAATTAGTATAGCAATAACTATGGAGATTTAAGTATTCGCTTATTTTTGCTTTGTGGAGGGAAATGTAAAAAGTGATCGAAAATACTCTGTTATAATTAAAAGATACCCGAATAAGTATTTGACAACATTTTAATATATTTTCAATAACAGCACGGTAGTGCATTATTTTTCAATGCATATTTTAAGCTGAATTATTTTTTAATATGTAAAAACAAAAATTGGGTTAAACAGTCATACATAAGTGAAATGTTATATAAAAAGTCGCGATGTTCTTATATAGAATGTAACTTAATTCACTATAATTTTTTGAAGCATTCTTGTACATATTCCTGCCAATTAGACAACGGCTTAGCAAAATCTGATGGTATCGGGTGCGGAACTTTATTTGACACTCCTAAATATCAGAAAAAATTTCGTTTGACCGTTAGACATGCATCCAAAGACTAAAAATAAGGCTTTAATTTTTTTTTTTTTTTTTTTTTTTTTTTTTTTTTATTTGTGGGGTTTGAGCCATAGACCTTCTGTTCCAAAAAACATGGTCTTGCCATTTATTTATCATTTGAAACCTTTTCAAAGTACTTTGACATCGCATAGATAACCGCTGTTTAAAGGCTAGTCTAGGATACACTGCTTATTCGGGCTATGTTATTGATATAAAAAATAAACTTAAATTCTTTTGACTGATCTTCCTGATCACATTTTTCTACATAATTTTGATATGTCTTATTACACACTTTTGTTTTCTAAACCGATTTTCACAATCAATTCAATCTGATTTCGCATCGCCATTTATAAGATGCGTGATTTATAAAACTCTTTGATTTCACTAATTTCACTATATTCCAATTTTAAATAACTTATCTTTTTTCCGGAATGAATGCGTATAAATGTTTGATATTCTTAAAATCCTTGAAAAACGTATTCAAAAAAGGAAAAAGAATTCATTGACAAATCCAATTATTTTACGGAAATAAAAAAAATATATCTTTACGACGAATACTGTTGTATTCCTTGAAAAATAGGCATACCAATTTAATACCATTATCAAAATAATTTAAATTCATTCATAATTTAATTCATTTATAATTAAAAGTAACTTATGCGAACAGCATTTTGCTTGTACTTTTTGATAAAGACGATATTTTTAATTCTAAATGTAATAAGTTTATTTTTAAATGGTGATATTATGACCCCGATATATCTGATAAATTTTAATAATTTTATTGTTCCCTTTCAATTTTAATAATTTGTTGTCAAAACATGTATATTTCACTCATTGAATTTTCTGCTTCCAAATTGATTAAAGCATATTAAAGTGAACAATTTTTACATTATTATACTACTACAAACCCATTTTTTGATCACTTATTATTTATGTTTTAAAATCCGATTGATAAATATACCAAATTTCGTAATTTTTCGCTTTATGTTGGAATTAACTGTAATGTTTCGATTTTCATCGAACTTTTATGACATAATATATACATAGATAAATTAAATATAGTAAATCTAAGTAAAACGCACATTGTACATCTAGAAGAAACGTACATTGATATTATATATATTGGTGTGTGCGTGTGTGTTACTTAAAAAAGTAAAGATTTATTCTATTTTAATTTATTTATTTCACCTTCTTTAAAATTTGGAGTTACATTAATTTTCTTATGTCTACAGTTTCTAAAGAATTTGGAACTATCTTACTCTTAATTTAAAATACTGGCTGTTTAAAACGGTCATTGGACGCTTTTCTTAACATTTTTAAAATGGACATTTGATTTTTTTTTTTTTTTTTGAAGAAATTAGGAAAAAATTAAACTTTAGCTCATTTTAAATGAAAGGATCGCAGACCTCCTAGATTTCCCTGAATTCATAATTCTTCATTATATTCTTTTAATTTCTTTAAAACTCCAAATTAAAATTATATGTTTCCTTTAAAAACAAAGCTGTCAAACGACGTTTTTTTTTTAAGTTATACATTGCTGCCCCCCCCCAACAATGCTTACATAGTTATCTTTTCAATATCTAATTATTTATTATTTGTATAAATTTAGAGAACACCTTTGCAGCTATATCTAATGAAAGTTAAAAAATATGTTAATTAAAAATATTGTGAAATAACATTGCTAAGAGTTAGAATTTATATAAAAAAATTTAAATAGTGAGATTAAATAATCCTTGTTAATGATTTAAAAGCTAAACTGAAAAATCATCTAATAGTTTTTTATCTTAAAGCAATAAAATTAGAAATATTTAAGAAAGAATTATTTGTTTGATTTATTATGAAATTTGTAAAGAAATACAAAGAGAACTCAACAAGCCCTTTCTTTTCTTTTCATGGTATTGAATTGAATGATACTGAAATTAAAATTTTTTTACTAAACGATTATATTATTGCATTTAGAATTTATTAATGCTAATATTAATTGCAAAAAAGGACAGTATTCAATTTAGTTGATAGTTGTTTAATCTTGAATTGAATTTGAAAAAATAATAATTTGATTCTTTGTAAGTCTACTTTAAGGAATATCATAATAAGAGTAAATTCGCTAAACTACCTATTGTTAGTGAAATCGAGTAACATGGCTATCGAAAACGATCTTGAAAAGTATGGAAAAGGTAAAAATCAACAGAAATATGCATTTGATCAATTTATGCAATCAACAACTTGAATAAACACCCTATTCCTTGAGAAATAATAAAATTATTCCCTATTTTCAAATTTGTTCAAAATTTGCTGTTTCAAAAATCAGTCATAATTTCCTTTTTTAAGCATTGTAACATTTCTTTTCTATTAAAAACTAAAATTTTTTAACATTTAGATATCTTAATAATCGGGAGTTTACTGCCTCAAATATTCATAACTAGCATATAACTTGTAATTAACAAGTATTGTGTGTGACCTAATTGATTAATTTAACCTAATTAATTAAAATTTGAGTGCAAAATCTTCGAATTTAATTTTCTGAAGCATAAAATGTTTTATTACAACAAATAAGAAACATATTTAAATAAGAAACAAAATTTCACTTGGCATATTTTGTGCTACCTTTTCCTTGGCATTTATATATGAGAAATATATTTACTTCTAAATTAAAAAACCTATACTAAATCCAGAACTTTTTATTTTGAAAATTAAATCATTGGAACAGTGTTAGTCTTTTTACGCCCGCAATTTCTTGTTCGGAAAATCTCCCCCTTTCGCCAATCTACCTGCTAACAAAATTTTTAATAAAATGTTTAAATTAAATTACTTCCCGTCTCACTTTAAAAAAGCAATTATTGCCCCCATATTTAAAGGAGGTGGTAAAAATCCCAGAGATCCAAAGGCCTACAGGCCAATTAGCCTTCTTCCTGTTTTATCCAAGCTGTTCGAATACTGCTTGAAAACTAGGCTGGATGAATTTATTACCCAAAATAACATCATCAACAGCGATCAGTTTGGGTTCAGAAGAAAACATGCGACTACACACCAACTCCTAAGATCAATTGAGTTGATTACAGAAAATATTCAAACTAATAAGGCTACAGTTGCACTATTTCTTGATGTAGCAATGGCCTTTGACAAAGTATGGATTAATGGGTTAATTTATATAAACTAATTAAATTAAAATTTCCAGAAAATTACATTAAATTACTAAATTCATACCTAAATAATAGATGTTTCCAAATTAAAATTAATAACACATTATCAGATATACAATATGCTAAAAGCAGTGTACCACAAGGGTCAATTTTAGGACCAACTTTATTTAATATTTACATATCAGGCCTCCTAACCTTAACAATATAAGTAGATTTATGTTTGCGAATGATACCGCCATCATGGCCAGTGGAAACACTAACGACACCCCTCCGTAATTATATCCCGCTCCTAGAAAATTGGTTAAACGATTGGAAAATTAAAATTAATACAGACAAATGTGTCGCGGTACTATTTGGCATAAAAAGAAAAAAACCATCGGAATTAACTCTGTATAATGAAATAATCCCTTGGTCAAATAAAGTTAAATACTTAGGTGTCACAATGGATAGCAGGATGACATGGCTCGCCCACGTAGAAGAAACCATCAAAAAAATTAAACAAGCGCAGGCAATTGTTTACCCTCTAATTAGTAGGAAGTCAAAATTGAGCACCTCCAATAAGCTACTGATTTACAAAGCAATCATAAGACCAATTGCAACATACGCAGCACCCGTTTGGGGATACGCTGCAAATAGGTACATGTGTCGTCTACAGTCTCTCGAAAACAAAATTATTAGAATGGTCACAAATGCTCCTGCATATTTTAGAAATAAGAACATCTTCGAGTAATATAATATAGAAACATTTACACAACATATTACAAAGTTAGCTGACAAATTCTATTTTAATTTATCAGAAATACAGAACCCCCTAATACAAAATCAACCCAGTTATGATATAAATGATCCTGCAAATCGAAGAAGGCCGCATGCAATCCTCAGAAACACAACAGTTTAATTAATAAATATTAAATTTAAATCAATTCCCCCAGCTCGCTACTTCCCATTCTCCTCCTCGGGTGATAGTTATTGATCGCAGAAAGGAACTTTCAGTTGTCCCCCCCTACCTGACCCCCTCTAAACCTCCGTTCTCTCCTCCGTCGCAGCCCAACTGACATTGATTGATTAGGAGGAGCATCGCGCCCCTCTCCACTCGAAACCTCCGTTCTCTCCTCCGTCGAAGCCCAACTGACACTGATTGATTGGGAGAAGGAGCATTGTGCCCCTCTTCACATACTAATCGCTCAAGCGAGGTTTTCGATCTCTGAATAAAAAGATAATTATTTCCCAATTGGGAAATAATATGGACGTACATTAATAAATAATAACACTAATAGACTTAGGGACTCCATAACCCATTTTATTTTAAACACTGTTGACAGCGCTACAATTACAAGTTCAACAGTTAAATATTTAAATATTACAATGTATAATATTTAAAACCTATCACATCCATTTTTACTTGCAATTGCACCTATGACTTATAAGTATTTTATTCATGTTATGCTTCTATTGTAACTGTGTATATAAATTCACGAAGATTTTGTGGTAAATATAATGACTGAACAGATGTTAACATGTAGATTTGTTATAACTAACCTACTTTGTAATCAAGAATTAATATTAATCCAGAATGTTGCAAAGCCAGGCAGTTTGCCTGAAGTATGTATTCCCCCCTATGTAAATTTCCCTTTTTTTGTTGAAATAAAGTAGTCAGCGCCGCCATGCATGAGAATACCGGCTCGATTCCTCCACCTCAGTTCCGATCAGAAGTTTACAGTTAAATTTTATCTCTATAATTAATATAAAATATTTTATGACGAACAAATGTTCGACTATCACAAGATAAAATTATACTGGAGATACGTGCCTTGGCACAGGAGCTCCCGTTCCCAAAGACCGTTCCCTCGTCCTTGTTCGGAAAATGCTCCTACTCCCGAGTGAGAGAACAGTACACACATACATTTCGACCCCCACCCCCTTTCCTCCTTACTGAAAGAGTGTCATTTTACTGGAAAGTTTCACCATGACGAATCTATATTTTTCGAGATATTCCTGCGCGAAGTCTGCCATAACTTTCTGGAACAAGTGTTTACCATAAAATATAAACTTTTCGATGAACATTTGATTTTTTTTCATATGCATAATTTTGAAATATTAATAAAATTTGAAAGAAAATCTTTGCTACATATAATTTTTAACAATTAAATCTATCGAAAATTTATACGTTTCTCATGAAGAAAACTTTTGTTTTTCGTCCATTATACTTTAAATAATTTCAAGAATATCATAATGATATTAGAAACATCATTAATAAACATATATTTATAGACAAATTTTAGTCTACCAGCTCCATATATTAAGTCTTTTTGCTAAGATAAAAATTCTCATAACTTATTATATAAACTATTTTTTATTTCATGTTTGATTTGTAAGCTCATTTTGGTTTCGGAATAAAATTGAATTCATGGAATCTGGAAATGGCAAATTTATCCAAGAAAAACATCCTGAAATTAATTTTCAAGATAAATAAATGAAAGAATTATATGTGTGGTAAACTTCATTAGGGTAAGTTTAATCCTTAACCATCAAAATGCTTTGAAAATGTAGGATACTTTTAAAATCGAGTAAATATAATTGGCTTTTAAGAGACCTGATGTGCAATAAAATAGTTGATTGAGAACAATAATATTTCGAAAAGCAACATATTCGATGTTAAAATCTAAATGAAAATCAGAATATTATGCAAGCAAGAAAATCTACAATATCCAAATTTAGTAATTAAAACTTTTAAAATTTGAAATTTAGAAAAGATTGAAAATAATCGCATTTAAAAATATTGACGATTTAGTTTTTAATACTATAAATTTTTGCATTAAAAGTAAATTCTATGTTCTATTACTTAAAGATATCACTTATTTTAAAGCTTGTTGACTTAGATTTATAAATCCAGTTTCACTTCGTGTGTTTCAGTGACTAATCAAGCAAAAAAAAAAATTTTCGTCGACATGTTTGAAAAAAATGTTGCGAAATCCATCATAATTTGTGTTGTAGAGTAGAATTGCAAAATTGTGTTCCTTCTGGATCACTCGGTGATTTCTTATACTATTTATTCAAGATCTTTTTCTCTGAATACATTTTGAAATACACCTATAATCTATAATTATAATAGATAAAACGTATATTCTAATGCAGTATTTACTTCTTGAAAAAAGAAAAAAATATTTTAAAAAATATAAATAAAATAAAAAAAATTTTTAAAATATTCTTTTAAATTTAAAATTGTAAAATTTTTGAAAAATAAAGATTTAATGAGCTAAATAGCGTAAAATTTCCAATATCAAAAACTTGTTTATTTTAAGTGAAATAAACATTTTGATATCGAGTAATAGACAACTGTGAGTTTCAAAATCCATTGCCATTCCCTTCAGAACATATAATATTTTCAATTTTATTTTCATTTAATTCTAGCAGAACATTTTGTTGGCATTGGATTAAAGGAACTGCACATCGTTTCATGCAAATATTTCACATTTTAAGGATAGTATAAACATAAATAATATCATAATCGGAAAAATCGAACAATATTCCAATGAACAACAAGAGAATTATAGATCATAGTAGATTCTCTATGATGATATTATTCGATATATTGATTTATAAAGAAATATGTTATGATGGTGAAATCGTATAATAATTAATGTTGTCTCTTGAAAATTAATCCAGAAAAAAAATTGATCAAATGCACGATGTATTACTTTTTTTTTGTTCTAGTATGTAATCAATGCAATGAAATTAAATGCTTATTTATAGTGTACTAAAAATTTTCTACGAAATAAAAATGCACACGGCGATAATCGCTGCATATATTTATATTACAATAGAAATTAAACATTTCACATACATTACAAATGTGAAAGATTTATTCTCCTTTGCTTCTTCTTTTTTTACGAATATTTTGCTTAAATATCACACTTCCAATGAATTATATCACTACATGAATAGCTAAATTCTACGGGTGGATTTTAATTTTTCTTTACTACTTTCCAATTTTACTACTTTCGGACCCCAATGTCCGGTTTCCTTCAACTCTTAGAAACGAAATCTGATCTGAAGAATGTGGAGAGCTAGAAAGGGGGATGAAATCCCTTGGTACAACTGCAGTCCCACAGCTGCGTTCTGAGAATTGACTTTCACAGGATGTTACTTTTACCGCCAGAAGGAAAAATATATCATTCCTATAAACCATCAATACATTTGGTATCTTTAAGCTGAAAATACTTTTTCAACATGCAAATTCAGGCAAAATTATCTATTTGTAAATAAACTAAAAAATCAGAAGTCATACAGAACTTATTTAAAATATAATTAACAGCAATTTTTTCGTCAGTCTAATATAAATTTTTAAGTAATGCTAAATCATTTCAATTTCTTAAATTTCTCATTAATTCAAAACCCCATCAAAGATTATTTAAAAGTTATATAAAAATAAAAAGGAGATTTTCTCATTTTTAATAGTTTTGAATGTAATCACATATTATAAAACACAATTTCATCAGCTATTTTATCAACAAGCACAAATGCGTTGAATTTTAAGTTTATGAAGTAAAATTAGTTTGTACATAAAATTTTATTTTTAATTCCAGCAACTGTTATAATTCATAATGATTGACTAAAATGACATAAAATAGTATTATCTTCTAAGATAAATTTGAAACTTTAGCAGTTAGTGAATAAAAGAAAATTTTATTCAGTTTTAGGAAAGATTAATGTAACAATAAAAAATCTAGCTAGGCGTGTCTAAAAATGACCATTGAGGAACACAAATATTTCATAAAAAGAAATATGAATGCTTATTTATATAAAAATAAGAGAATTTATGTAACAGTGAGATATTCTTCTTTGCAACAAATGTAAGTGTTGAAACACAGCTATGTGGTGACAAAACAGAGGATTCCTATTACAGGATTATTTTCTTAAAATTTTAAGCAAGTATAAAGTAAATTTTTATTTGAACAACTTCATTCATATCATTGAAATTTATCAAACGATATTTGTAATAAAAGTATGTCAAACTTTAGGTTGAATTTTTATAAGGCGGAAATGTTAATCAATTGTATCATTCTGATAAATATGTTAATATTTCTTAAGGTTGGTTTGTTTGTCACTCAAAGGTCATTTTTTGCGCACGAGGACTAATTAGACCGGGACCTACGGTTTAAAGTGGATTTCGAACTACTACAAAGATTCATGCCCAAGGTGAGATTCGAACCTACGAACTGTTGAACCGAAGGCAAAAGTGCTAACCATTCAGCTACCAGCTCGGCTAATATTTCTTGAAGTTAATAGTTAAAAAAATGCTAACATGTTGAACAATGACTAATTTACGACTAAACAAAGCTCATCTTTTCTAAGAAAAATTTAAAATCAAATGTTTTAACTTTAACTCTCTCTCTTTATTTTGCTAGTAAACATAAATTTTAAAGTGAAATTTCTCTAAGAAATTTATCATGAATCACATGTATTATTTAAAATATTGAATAAAGAGTAAATATAATATTTTGTATTATATCTCAAAAACTGATTTAATTTTGTTACTAGAATTCATATAAGAAACTACGACTTTTTAAATTATTGATTGATTTATTATTATTAAGGTAAGGTTAGAGTACATTAAATTATGAAGCAAATACACTATTTATGGAAGTTCACTCTCTCAAATATTTAAATTGAATAAGAAACTTTTCTAGGAAACAATAAACAAAATTTCAATTTTTATGATGAAAATTAAATAAACTGTTATTAAATAATTTATTAATAACTTGTTGAAAAATATTTAATTTAAGAATTTAACTGTGAATCTTTTCACTAGTTTATAAATTACTGTTACTAATTTTAATTTGTAGTACATGAATAGTAATTTAGTTAAGTGTATTTAAATAACATAATGATTCCGATTTATTTATGATATGTATGTAGACAAGTATAACTCATTTATAGAAAACAAAGTACAAAAGTGTTATAATGAAATTATTTAAAAAATAAAAATTTACATTCTCAATATTTTATTGAAGTCTACATTATATGCAATAATGAAGATGCACACGATGTGAAATATACATTAATTTTTAAACTCTCATTTGTGCAGAACTAACAGTCACCATAACATTAATATATGTAACAGATTCTACATACATTATGTAACAGAAATAATAGTTATCAAAACTGGAAATCTAATTTCTTGGTTCCAATTACTTGGCATCTAATAAAAATAATTACGAAAAATTATAAAATAAGAATTGAAATTAAAAAAACCTAGAATTCAGCAATTAAAATTAAAAAAAAAAAAAAAAATACACTACAAAAGCACACTTGAAGTCGAAAAAAGTATTCTACTATTTTATAAGAAATTCCCTTCCAAAACGTCATTAACTCCGCCTAACTGTACACATAACGTCATCAACCCCTCCTCTTTGCTTGACGTCATCTGTAATCAATAAGCAATCCTGTTATGGTGCTGTAGCACCATAACAAGATTGCTATCATCCTCTTGGCATCCTATTTGGCTAGGAATTTGGCGTAGAATCGGAGCAGTTCTGTTTACGGAAATATCCCCGGGTTTAGTTGCTGTTTTATATTTTAAAACAAAATAATGTAAAAAACTGTATTAAAAATTATCGATAATTAATAAATGTACATTTTCTTTCTATTCATACTTTTACTGAAACTTACAAATCGCGCCAACCTGGATGCAATAATACGTAAGTACCATTTTAAATTAGCAATTGTGCTTACAAATATAAATATTTAATTAAAAGGCTTATTTAAGCCAAAATTTTATCAAAACACTACATTTCAAATTCAAATGTGATGTAAATGAGCACCACAGTTTTCTATAGAAAAATGCTAGTGCTTATAACAGACGAACCATAAAATTATATCATTTTATTGATTTTTTTAGATTCATCCACATACTGGAAGGATTTATTCATTTAAGATATTTTCAAATATTTCTGTCAAATATAATTTTGTTTATATACATTGGAACATATTACATGCTTTTTTTTTAACAGATTTTTATTTACTATTTATTATTATGATGTCGTTGAATGACAAAATAATTAAGCATATGTTTGAAATAAGAACACTAATATTTAAGACTGTCTTCATTTGTACACATCAGGTGCTGAAAAAGTTGATCTTGGTGCCAGTTGGATTCATGGTGTGATGGGAAACCCTATTTATGAACTGGCTGTTGCTAATGAACTGATAAATCTTACAAGTGACCAAGAACCATACTCTGTAGTTGCAACCACAGAAGAAGGAAAGAAAGTGCCAATAACTGTTGTTGATGAAGTTTACAATGCTTATTTTTGGTTCAGTAAGAGGTGTGAGGAATATTTCTTGCTCCACTTGCATCCACCTCCGAGCATCGACAGTGTGGGTAAGCACTTAGAAATGGATATTAACGCTTATCTTCAACAGTATCAAGGTGACGAAGCTCAAGTTCGTAGAATGATTTTTGATCATCTTTTGAGTCGTGAAACTTGCATTACTGGTTGTCATTCTATGAATGAAACTAGCCTTAGTGAATTTGGAAGCTATACTGAGTTGCCTGGAGGAAATATTAGCATTCCAGGTGGTTATTACTTAGTAATAAAACTTCTAGAAGATGTTTTACCCAGAGAAAGCATTAAATTAAAACATGAAGTAAAACAAATAAAATGGAAAATGAAAGAAAATGTGACCAGTAGTGATAAGTATAATCGGATTACAATTGAATGCCAAAATGGTTCTACTTGGTTTGCTAACCATGTTATAATTACATTACCTCTTGGTGTTTTAAAAGATAAATACATTGACATGTTTGAACCTCAGTTACCAGAATATAAAATTGAGTGCATAGAAAATTTAAATTTTGGTGTAGTGAATAAAATCTATTTAGAATATGATAGACCATTTTTGAATGCTGAAATTTCTGAAGTTATTACTCTGTGGAAAAGGACAGATGAAAGTGACATGAATAAAATTTGGTTCCGAAAGATTTATTCTTTTCGTAGGTATTCTGATAATATTCTTCTTGTTTGGTTATCTGGATTAGAAGCTGAGTTTTTAGAAACATTGTCAGAAGAACATATAGGTAATACATGTACGGACATCTTAAGGAAGTTTCTCAATGATCCATATGTTCCCAAACCATGTAAAGTATTGCGGTAATATATTCTCTTTTTTCCTTGTAATTACTTGATTGCTAATTAAACCTCTGTATTCATATATTGCAAATTTGTAACATGAAAGTTAAATAGTTATTTTGCTTAATCTGTAAATTAACACTTTATTATTAATATTCATTTTTAATTATGAAAGTCAATAACAGATTTTATTATATGGGATTTTTGATTTTCAATGATAAAATGGTAAATGATGACAGACCCGTACAGGATGGCGCGCTTTCAAATTTTTATGCCAAGCACTCTACAGCTCTGTTGCCAACTTTAATTACATCACTATGCACGATTGCCGTCAACCAATAATGATCACTTTTGAACTTCAGCTTTGAAATGGCACATTTTTCAGAATTCCAAATATTAAAAATTTGAATATTTTATTATAACTAAATACTGTAGAAGTTTCAAAATTCTAATAAATAGAAACAAAATTTTTAATATATGAAGAAATAACGTACACCTTAAAAAAACATCAATGTAGTGCTACCTACTACAGTGCCAACCAGGCAATAATGCTAAAGTTTGAACGTTAACAAATTTCATTTTTTTATATTTAAACTCGATTTTTAATATACCGAGCAATGGCGCCCACATTAAAGAAATTTAAGTAGGCTGCACATTCTAATACTAACATGAAAAACACATTACACACAACTTAAACATTCATTTACTTGTGGAAACATTCATTTTTCTAAAAACTTCAATTTCTAAATATGAGTAAAAATGAAAAACAAAATAACCTCACCTAATCTTCATCAATCTCCAAATCGTAACTTTTCGGTGAATATACCGTTTTATCGCTTCTAAAAATTCTTGTATTATGTTTTCCTGATGCTTCTCTCTCCATGCATACTCCGCAAAAACGTAAAGTCGATATATCCTTATCCACACTTATTAATTTTCGCAAGCAACACAAAAACTCCAAAAATTGAATATCGAAACTGAATGCATCAAGGTTATTTTGTAATAGTTTCCAGGGTTACATATAAAACGCGCATTTAAAACGAAAACTATGAACTGGTAAACCAGTATGGCACACTTTATCGCATTCTTGGTGCATTTTACCCTCTGTACGCTTCTCTGCTATTTAGCGTTGGCACAAATTATTATATTTTAAAAATCTTGCAAAATATATTATTACTTTCTTTAATACAGCATTTTTTAAAAATTCTAGTTTATCTTAATCAGATTTTTTAGATGAAAATAACTCTTTTAGGAGTGATTTTTATAAATGAAGTGTTTATTTTGTGAATTTCAATATTTTTAATATCAAAGGAGTTTTATACAAATTTGCTATTCATGATCAGTTTCATTAAATTAAAATACATAGAAAATTGAAAAGTATGTTATATAATTTTGAAAACATTTGGTTTTAAACTTAATTTGATAAACTAGAAATCTTCGTTTAAAGAAATATTTTTACGTATTAAAATTTAAATATATACTCTTTTAAATGTATGTATACACCTATATACCAAATGAATAAAACAACTTGTGTGTATTTTTTAAATATCTGTAAGTGATATTATATCTGAATTAAATCAGATTTTTAAATACCTAAAAACATTTAAATTAATATAATCACAGATTATTAAAATATAAAACATTTTTAGTTATATTTTAAATTAATATAACAAATTCTTAAAATTAATGAAAATAATTCAAAGTTGAGAAGGGGTCAAATTAAATCCTTGAATGTAACAGTCTTAATCAGTCATTTTAGTTTCAGTGTCACCTTTACATTTAAATCAAACAAGTTATGGATTATCACCTAAGAAAATTTAAAAGAAAAATTAGATATATTCTCGTTTCGGTATAAGTTCAGTATCCCCATATATGATTTATCGCCAAATCTGGTGCCCTTTGTTTTCATCGCAGTGTTGCCGATTTCAGATTTTGTTACTATTCTTTTATGTGGCCAGTATTCGTTTTTCTCATGCTTTACATAATTTTTACATTATGTATGTGTTTTTTTCAATGGCAACAGATATTTCAGTTACACTTCGAGTTTCTTTGTTCTACATTTCTATTGGAATTGAAGCCATTTGTCTTCTGTTTGCTGTTGGTGCAATTATGGGATTTTTCCCTCAGTTGTGTTTCATTGTCGCCAGTGTCCAATCATCGTAAATTTTTCTTTTTTACAATTTCTTTTTATTTGGATTATTTGTTATATATTTTTTTTACTTATTCATTTATTTTATTTAAATTCTATTTCTTATATTTTTTTATTGTATTCATGTTTCATCTTTATTTACTTAAAAAGTGTATAGATTAAAAAAATTTTTTTTATGTTTATTTTAAATTTTAAAAAATGTATATATTTGAAAAAATAGTTTTTGCATGCTTTTCTTAAATTTTATGAAGTGTATATATTTAGAAAAATACTTTTTGCATGCTTTTTATTAAATTTTATAAAGTGTATATATTTAGAAAAATATCTTTTGCATGCCTTTTTTTTACTGAAATGTGACACTGGTGACAATAAACAAAATGTCAAAATAAATATACCAATCAGCATATCACCTTAACTTTATATCAAGTAAGTCTATCATTTATATTTATTTCCCTTTTTAAATTTTCTGAAATGCTTAATTTTCGATTGAACTTTAGGAAATTTCCCATGTTAATAAACACATGCTTAGCTTGGTGATGAAAAAATTCACTGTTCGCCAGTATATGGGGATACTTTACTAATTCTGGCTTGCAATTACAGGTAAATAAAACAGAATATTTAAAAATGTGTTAAAAGTGCAAGGAAATATCTGATTCCATTTTTAAGCCACAGTTTTCAATTAGTGGTGTTAGATTAGATTTGTATGCAACAAAAAGAAATAAGTGTAATTTGTTTTAATGATAAATCTATTAATGACTTAACAATTGAAAGCTTTATTAACAAAACATATACTTTTAATTTTTATAATATGTTTTCTTACACAATTCAGTATTGATCCTATTTAATACATTGCTTAGAATTGTCAAACCATATAAATAAGTGTGTTTTATTAATTTTCTAAATGCAAATGTTAATAACAGAGATATCTTGTTTTGCTTTCTCAAACAATTTATTATAGAAGCTTAGTAAATGAATAGTAAAACACTAGAACTGGTCATTGAATTCTTGAGCACTCAAATAACTTCTAGTATTTTTTCTTCTAACACAAGATTTCTTTATTAAATAAAAATAGTAATTTATATGCAATTTAAACTATTCTAATGATCCATATTTTGCCAATATGAGAGTTCAATGTTAACTCTTTAACCTTCAGTTCAGGAATTCAAATTGCATCCTTGGCATGAATGTATAATAGTTTAGAATCCACTTTTAACTGTAGTATTGATTCTAATTCGTCTTTGTTTACAAAAATGACTGTCAATCATATTTAGAGTTATTATAAATTGCATGTAAAGTGTGTGTAGATAGTCAATAATAATTTTATTTTTACAGCACTTTATGGAAGTCTCACACTTGTAGTAGAGGATCATATACATATATAGGTGTTAAAGGTTCTCAAAAAGATATAGAATTACTAGCAACTCCAATTTATAGTGATCCATACCATAGTAAGGTAAAAAAATTTATACTTTTCTACACTGAATTTTTTTTTTTGTGTATTAAAATATTATTTATATATAATATATGTATGTAAGTATAAACAATTGTTACTAAACATTTAAAATCCAACACTGTGAGAGCAGTTGCTATTTTATTTAGCTGCACAAATATTTACTTACATTTTCTTTCTAAAAATATTTATGTTTAGTTCGTATCTCAAAAACATTTTATATTTGGTAATTTTTGTGTTGAACAATATCACCATCAGAATTTTTTATCATGCTTACACACTTTGTAAATACATGTATTATGCAGTTTGTCTAATTCTATTTAGAGTTGTGTTGATTTTAAAATATATTGATGCAATATTATAATTGCAAGTTTTCTTCTCTTTTATTGATTTTGATGCTGTTTGCTAAATAGTTTAAGTGCTCAATTTTGTATGATATTTTCAGATATTCATAGTTATTTTTTTAAATAGATTTACCTCAGGTAGTTGGCTATGTTTAAATGCTGTAAAGCAATAAACCCACAAAATTTCTCAGTTGCTACCCTGACAGATGTGCATATAGATATCTTTTAATATATAAAATAAGTCTATGAATTAATTGTGTGTGTAAATTATTTTTAGCTTCTATTCTTATATTAAATTCATATTTGATATTTAATTCAAAAAATTTATTTTCCACATTTATGCAGGATTAGTCTTTACTTTGAAAAGAGTTCAATACAGTATTCTGCTTCAGTGATGTATTCTGAATAACTTCAGCAATGTTAAAGAAAATAGCTAAAAATAATTAGCTGCTAGAAAATCATTACAAATCAAAATTAAACTTATTAGCTACCTATTTTAATGAAACATTTGATTTAATCTTAATTTATTTTTAATCTTAATTTTTTTTAAAATTAATATTACTTTTTATTCTGGAATAAATCATTTTTGAGGTAGCCATTTGAAAATATCATAAAACAAAATTATAGTATTAGTTTCAAAAATCAATATAGTGCATATAGATAAGGATAAATTTCATCAGTTATAGTGTAGAAAAAGTATGGTTCAAAAATTCTCTTGATACAAAATTAATAATGTATTTAAATTGAAAAAAATTATGAGCTTGATTAAAATTCATCATTAAACATTTTGTTATATATATTACGTTTAAAGACATTTTTACTTTAGTCCATTACTGTCATGAAATGAGTACAAATACTTTGAATGATAACCACAGATTTCATGTGAATAATGAAATGCTGAGAACAATGAACAAAAATACATAATCAGATTCTGCATAAATGAGATTTATGACATGTAGATTATTGATCTGTAATAATGTATAACTGACTTGATATTTAAATGTGTATTCCCACACCATATTTTGAATTAATAACATTGTAAAGATTGTCTTAAGAAATTCTCTATTAAATTTGTAAAATTAAATAAGATCTTTAATGACTACCATCCAAAATGTTTATTTAATTTTTCTTTTAATATTTTACAATATTTCTTTCACCTCTTCATGACGGGTGATTCATATGTGCATTTCGTATGGATGAAAATGAGGACCGGGTGATTCACCCATGCATTCCTAGTTAGCCTAGTGAATGGGTGTAGTGCAAATATGTATTTTAAGCAGGAACAATTTTTAATACCCACTAGATGGCACCCTGAGTCCATAATACTTAAATTGAATGTAGTTTTAGTATTCTAAACTTTATTTTTTTCATATTCTGGCCTTTTTTTGTATTTTGATCATCAGTTGTGGTTGGGTAGAGGAGAAATCGTAATGTAAACAAACATTCGGCTCTTCAACTTTCCATATGATATAAGGATTCTCGGATCTGATAGCTTTTCTAACACTTTTTAATTTTATTTTTGCTACTATGGGAGGAATTTTATGGTTTACTGTCAGTTTTGTTACAGTTTTTATTGCTTTCAGTTATAATTTGCTCACTTCTCTTGTTATTTCGGAAAATCTTTACTCCAGATTATTATGGCAAGGAGATATATAACAGAGGAGAATATATTTATATGATAAATGAACCAATTAGTGATGTAGATGATAGTGATGATTCATTTGCTAAAGAGTTAGAAAATGTTATTTCTAGTGATTCTTATGTAGACATTTTGTCAGAGACTAAGCTCGCTGAATGCCTGTATTCCATGTCCCATAAAAGTTTTACTCAAGATACTTCATCTTGGACTCAAGAAATAGTGGAATTGCATCCTCATAAGTTTACTGGAATACCAAAAATTAATTCGGTAGTTCATGCAGGAAAAGAAATTGATTTCTTTAATATTTTCTTTGATGAGGAACTTTTAAATTTGGCTTTTGAGGAAACAAACAATTTTGCTCAAAGCGCTTAAAAAAGTGTTCCATTAACTTCTAAATCAGCCAAATTTTCAAATTTAAGTGTTGAAAACATTAAAGTGTTTTTAGCAATGATAATATTGATGGTAATTATCAAGAAGCCTAATTTAAAAATGTATTTAATAACAAATGAGATATTTGCTGGTCTGTTTTTTTAATAAAGTTATGGCTAGAGATATTTTTTTTTAACCTTGTATAATTTTTACTTTTCATGTCAAGCAGGAATGCAAAAAAGTTGGAAAAACTAGGATTAATTGCTGAAAACCTGAAAAATGAATTTAAAAGAATCTATACACCTGAGGAAAATATTTGTATTGATGAATCCCTATTTGCTTAGAAAGGACACCTTAGATTTCGTCTGTATGTTCCATCAAAAAGATCTCATTACAGCAGTAATATATGTATATAAAAATTATGCAACTCAGTATCCGGTTATTTGTAGAACTTCTTAATTTATTGTGCTAAAGGCACAGAAATGTCAAGCATCAAGGGCACATATGGTGAAAGAGTAGTAAAAACATTAATAAACCACTTATTTAAAAAAGGGTATAATTTATAATTTGATCGATTTTTCAACTCCCCATCGCTTGTGGAGTATATGTATTCCGTAAAAACTAATATTTGCAGAACAGTAATAAAAAAGAATAAGAGAAATCCCTAAGATTTTCCAAAAAGAAAATTAAAAAAAAACGTGAAATAGGTGTGATGCAACTTGGTAATGTGAGCAACATTGCATTTAAAGAAAAAAAAGAAACACAAGCATTCATAAGCCATTAATGGCTAAATATAGCAGAAAAAATAGAATTACTAGACTAGAGACATTTTAACACTTAGTTGTATTATTGATTGCAACTAAAACATGGGTAGTATAGATATAAGAGATAAAGTTATGACACACTATTCATGTTTTAGAAAATCGGTGAAGTATTATAAAATATTATTCTTTAGGCTTATGGATATAATCATATTGAACTCCCACTTTCTATATGACAAATAACGTGGCAATAAAGCACAGCTTCTTCAATTTAAGATGAAATTGAGCAAATTTTAGCAAACTGTGAAAATTATAGGGATGAAAAGCAGTTTATAGTAAGATCTATATCCGGTAGACATTTTCCTACCTTTAATCTGAATAAAAAGAGAGAAAAATGCAGTTATACTAATTATAGTTATTGTGTAACATTAAATATGTTACACATTTATTAAGTTAAAGTTGAATGAATCATATTTGTGTTAGTATATGGTTGCCTAATGAATCAAACTGCTAGTTTACTGTTCCAAATTGGTTAACTTCATATAATAACTACAATTGGGGCAGAATTTGATTGCAGTTATATACTTATAAATATCTTATAGAATTTATGCATTTTATTGAATTAATAGTATCATAGTTTTGAAATTGCTCATGGGGTAAAGTTTAAATTTTTTATAGTTTATATTTGATGTTGGTTTTAGTTAAGTTCTGTGATTTAGCATATTAGTTTATTTCAAAATATTTTTGTTTAGTTTTAAAATACAATATTTTTAATTTTTATTTTAAATTATTTATAAATTGAAGTTTTTTACTTTTTTAATGCATTTAATAACACTTTTGTAATAAATTTAATATTTTCCATCTTTGTGGATTCTAACATGTTAACAGTATTTTAAACATATTAAGTTATTTCAATATTTATATGAAATGTTGTGTAGTACTTTATTAAAGATTACATTTTCTGATACTTTAATAATAGGGGCATTATTATTCAATGCTGTTTCCTAGTTTTTGATTCTATTACACCATAGAATATTTTTTTAATGTATCTACTGTATTTTCCTGAGTGTAATCCACAGATTGTGTGCTAAAAAAGCTTTGAACTTAATTGTGTATACATTGCTGCTGGTAATCTGATAAAAAATATTTTCCATAAAAAAATCTACAATAATATATTAAAAAGTTATTTATGTTTTATAAAATAAATAAGTTGGCGTCATGATTTGACTAACTTATTTCATTTATCATCAGCTTTGCCTACTTGCATTTAAGAGTGAATTCAGTTCATCATAAAGATGAAAAGTGGTAAGAACAGTTGATATCATCACTTCAGATTTTGTCTTGACCTGAGTTATTTCATTCTGAAAATATTCAAACTCTTATATCATCATCATGTGGAAGCAAAAACTTTTAAGTCACATAGCAGATTTTCAAACAAAAGCTATCGAGAAAGCAAATAAAAAATTTTTGACAAACACATTATAGTAATATAAAACAAAGCATGTTTGGTGCAAAAGAAAAAAATGTATCCAATGCACAATGCAGCCCACCCTGTCTAGTGGTCAGAGTACCTGACTGCTGATTTTGGGTTTGAATCCCAGTTCAAGCATGGATGAATTTTTTCTCTCTTTCTGTGCTATCTTTGTTCTTTTTTTGTGTGAATGGTTGCCTATCCTATAAATGGGTACCTCTGGCATGTACGTACTGAGAAAATCAGATTCTACACCAAAATACGATTCAGTTGGAAAGGTGGAGCAGTGTGGCCATAATGCCAGCCTTGCTGGCACAAGATAACATCCAATGCACATCCAACGCAGAAAATAATCCATTTCTTTCATTTAATTTTTAACAAAACAAATTTTGTGTTTGGAAAATATGTGTAACCTCATTTTAAAAGTTTATAAAATTTGTTGATTTTTATTTTTTAATGTTTCTCTGAATTATTAATCTTGATCGATCTCATACTTTCATCTCAGTTTGTCGCACTTTGTAACAAGATGTATTCAAACAAATCTTTTTCATGTTATTTTTTCCTGTAAAATTTATTACATTTTTAATCACACTCTGTATTTTTTTATTTTATGTAACATCCACATTGTCAGCAGAATGCATTTTCAAATTGCAGCGGATAATGTACAGGAAAATAGTTAAATTGAATAAAAATGAATAATTCTGAAAAATGTTATTCTTATTTTAAATTTAGTGTGATTGCACATTATTATTTGGTTAACTTATTTTATTAATTTAAATAATATTTTAAGGTTTTACAAATTTAATATTTTCATATGAAGTCATGTGGTAAGGAAATATCATATACAAAATAGGGATTTTTAAAAGATGAAAAAGTAATTTTGTTAAGTGTAAAGAAGAAGTTGAGTAATTTTGATGAGGAAAATGAAATCAATATGTGTAATTTTATCATAAAACTTAATACCTGTAATATTTTTTTTTTCCATGTAAAAACAATTTTTTTTTCTCTCTTACCGTTTTGAATAAAGATTCATTAGTATATATTGAATAAGTTAATGATTTTTTATATGAAAAAATTTTCATTTTATAAAAACGTCATTTGTGTTTTCAGTAGATTTAAATCTTTGAACATGATATATTTTAATTCTTGTTTTCTCTATATCTTTGTAGGTATTTGTCTTTTGCAAAGTGTTAGAAAAAGATAAAATTTTTATTATTTTAGTACTTCAATTAAACATGTATTGCACTTAAAATTTAATTCTTGATAAAATCATAATTATTTAATGTTTTGTTTGTTTTAAAGAATATATTTGTTCAAAAATAATACTGAATAACCATAAGTAAAATTATTTTTTAATTATCAGGACTTTTTTAATTCATTACCATTAAAAATGGTAGGGTATTTATTCCCTACCATTAAAATTATTTTTTTAATGATAGAATTTTTTCTTGTGTAAAAATATTAAATAAAGATTTTCTAATTTTTTATTTCCCTTGATCATATTGCAGAGTAATTATTTATTGCTTTTATATCTTTTGATCAGTAATTTACTTGTTGGTAGTTATAAATTATTTATTAATTGTTTGAGAAGTAAAAGAAAATCCTCTTATTTTCAAATGTTGTTTGCATAACAAAGTTGACAATTATTGTGAAAGCTGTATAAGGTAGTGTATTTGTTGTCACTTTTTATACTTTTAAAATTTTATTAATTTAGATCTTATTGTTTTCAATCAATTCAAATTATATATCAAATAAGTAAGTGGTGTAATGATTTCAGAGCATTTGAAATTTTTACCTGATACAAGGACTTTTCAAAATAGTTTATTTACCAATTACATATAAATATACATATTGCACTAAAGAAATGTAGAAAGTATGCTTAATTAAGAAAGCATAAAATCTTGCAAATTCATTTTAAAGAATATTTTCCTGTTCCTTATTGAAAAAACCATTAAACGTTTTTCAAGCTCGTACAATTGGTGGTAGTTCATTAGGTTCTGCAATACCACTTAGATTATAGTATTCAATAATTAAGTAGTCGGAAACAGTCATCAGAGATATCTGCATTGCATAATTGTTGAAATTGGGAACTGTATATACTAACTGCATTTTCGTTGCAGTTTTATTTTTAGGTCTTTAAATGCATTTCAATATCTTACATTTTTTTAAAACTTATCTTTATCTGCTGTTCCCACTGTAATTTTTCTGTCTTTAATTATTTAATTAATTTGTGCTAATAACTGTGACTTATGTTAAAATATCTCAAGAGCTATTCAGTATGTAGTTATAAATCATAAATAAGTCTGAGGTGTAACATTTTGTAGTACATTACACCACCCATAATGAATAATTTTTATAGAAGGTAGTTTATAATTGAATTATGTACTGTGTTACATAATAAAATGTTTTATGTATGCTATTGAGTTGAAAGATTTTTAATCATCACGCATAGTAATAACTACTCCAGTCATGTTAATAATCATTTCAACATTTATGCAATAAATTTTAATATAATGTAATTCAATAATTGTCTGCTGATGTTTTTTGCATATTCCTATCTTTCAAATAATTTCTCAAACAAATTTTATAGCCTGCTTTGATGTTTGCTGGAGAAGCGACACACTCTTCTTTTTATTCCACTACACATGGTGCTTACTTGTCTGGTCAAAAGTGTGCAGAAATTCTCCTAGAACCAGATTCTGACCCAAGCCAGAACCAAACAGATGGAAAATCAGTGCATAAAGATCTTTCTTCATGGGTTAAAGGAATTGATCTCGTATAGAAATTAAAATTCATTAACTTCATTTTAAGATTACTGTCACTCAGTGTTTAAATGAACATAACTTTTTATACAATCCATTTGCACTCTTAAATAATACATGTCATCTTCACAATTTACAGTATATTTTATTTATATATTTAATGTTATTGTTTGTAAAACAAATATTTTGTTGTGGGGAATAACTTGATTATATTCCTACTTTCATTGGCTGCAACTACTTGTATTCTGAGCAAAGCATTTCTTAATTTGTTCTGTTTTTGTAACATTTTTTAATATACTAATTTTAAATGAGTGTATTTATACACTGTATCTATATTTAATTAGAAGAATTTATACTAAAATTATCCTAATGTATGGGATGTATAAAAAATTATCTGAAAGATAAAACTTCTGACTCTCAAATATACTGAATATTCACCAAATGTTTAGCAATAATTTTAAGTCAGTATCTTATAAAACTTTATCACAAAATAATATGTTATTATGAAATGTGTGTATTAATTTCATACACAATTATATTTAATGTAGAAATATCAGTAATGCGATTAGGCCTGGCTCCAAACGAATTCATTTTTTTAGTACATGTCTGTTACAAGTTATGAAGATTAATCAATAATATTCATAATTTGAAAAAATTTTTTTTTCTACTGAAAAAATTAAATAATTTATGAAATGTAGAATTTTCACAGTAATTAAAGCTTTTGTATCCAATTGAGTATTTGTTCATTTAATTAAATTGTGTTAGAGATTTGTTATAAATTTGTAATGAAAATAAGTTGCATTACATTAATATATAAAACAATGTCCTTTAATTATTTGATTTGTAAGATATTTATTATGCATTTTATTGACTATATATTAATTTTGATTGATGTGTCCTATCTTAATTTTACATCAGTATTTTTTCTTGACTTTTCCCCAATCAAATACCTATTTCTACTCCACTTCTTTTATTTCACATTAAAATTTATTTTTAATTGGATACATATGCTAAATCTCCTAATGGGCCTTAGAGAATTGTTTAAGATGTTTATTGTATCCCATTTGTGTCTGATCTTAAAACTACTTTTAAGATAATCTCATTTTGTATTATTGCTTTGAATTAAATAGTCAGTGTAAAATTAATTCAGTATTACAGCAATCTTTGAAGTATATTATCTTGTATTATGAAGTACATTATCTTGTATTATGAAGTACATTATCTTGTATTATAAAATAATATTTGGTCTGAAAAATGGAATTAAAATGTGAAGGTAGATTTTTTTCTTATATTTGTACTCAAACCCAATTTATTACAAGTTATTCCATTCACTAAATGAAAACACAATGTGAACTTAGGTAAAGCTTTATTATCAAGCATTTACTACATCCAATGAGGTTTTATTATATATTAAGATTAATAATAAAGAATAATATATATTATACGAGGTTCACTCTGAAATTTTTGAGATACAACTAGGTTAAAAAGTTATACTTACAAAATTTTAGATGTGTTCAAAGTAGTCTCCTCCAGCATCATTTCACTTTTGTAGATGAATTTTCCACAGATTAAATGCCTCAAGCCATTCATTTCTTGGAATAGATGAAAAAAATGCATTTATAGCCACATCAATCTCTTCTTCTGAATGAAAACGACGTCCACGTAAGTTCTTTTTTAGATTAAAGAATAACCAAAAGTCGCACATAGTTAGATCAGGTGAATATAGCGGATGTTCGATTACTTTACATTGTTTTTGTTTAAGAAACTCAACTGTTAATCCGGCTGTATGTGAAGATGCATTGTCATTGTGAATCATTAGTACCCTAACATTCAGTTCTTGTAGAATTTCTAGAAGATATTTAGTGGTTTACCAGTTTGCTGTTACTGTCTTCTGTCCTTCCTCCTTGATGGCTTTGACCAATCCTGAACTCCTGAAGAGAACGGCATACATCACTTTTTTCAGTGCGGGTTTTTTCACCATTGTCGGCATGGGATCATCTTCAAAGACCCATACTTTGCTTTCTTGACATGTTGGAACGTCAAAAAACGGTATTTCTGTTTCATCACCTGTTACAATTTTAATAATGATGCGGTAGTCCCCATCATTTAGCAATTTAAGAGTTTCTTTGCTGATTCTGAAAGCTTCTCTTTTTGGTCATTTGATAGGTACAGCGATTATCATCCATTGATACTTTTCGTGTAGCAGACACATTATCCGGGATTACTGCCGACAGCGGCCTCCCTGTGTATTCTTCACCTTGAAGAAAACTGCGACCTCTTCTAAATTCTCTAAACCATCTGAATACAGTAGCACAAGCTGGAGATTCATCACCAAATGCTAATTGCAACCGTTGAACACATTCTTCTTGATTTAATCCTGCTTTAAAATTGTAGAAAATCATAGTGCGAAAATGTTCTCGTGTCAACTCCATTTTCTCTTCTGTTTAAAATTTATTCTACACTAAGCAACATGAGGTAAGTCTGTAAAAAATAGTCTTCTGTGTTAAAATACTTTGTATTTTAAAATTAAACTGTTATTTTTATTTTGTAAATTCTCATCTGCACCTATCTAAAAAATTTCAGAGTAACCCTCAGATAAGATATATTCTACATATATTATATTGCATATACTTCATGATATATATAGCATTATTATGTATATAATGTATAATAAGAATATTATATAAGAATATTTTTAAGTTTAAAAAATCTTTAATTATATAAATTCTAATTCAAAATTTTGAACATTTAGTTATTTTAAGGAAATAAAAATTTGTCATAGTTACAATATATTTTAAATGTGTTTTAAATGCACTTAAAAGTTTTTGTTTATTTATATTCTTAAAAAAATGAATACCCATGAAAATGATGTTAGTCGCTATTTCTAAAAATTCTGAAATGTATAATTACATTTAAGAAAATCATTAACTAAATTAAATTTTTGATTTAGATGCATTTACTTAATAGTTTTATGAAGCTTTTATATTTCTTCATAGTGTCTTGTTATTCTTTAAAAAAGTTTTACAAACATAGAAGTTTCAGCTGCTTTTTTGTATGATTGCTATGGTGTGTGGCATTGTGAGTAGATTTACTCTCTGTGGTGAATTTGTTTCATTATTGGTTCAAGAGTTGTAATATTAGAAATATACTTGCAGTTTTGTCTTATGAAACCAGAACCAGTTGTTGTTGCTAATCTTGGAACAATCTAGCAGAGCTGGACAATCCTTATGAAAACTAAAAAAAAAAAAAAATTTCTGATAGAACTGATGATCTTTGTAAATTTTACTGATATTTCTACATTTGTCTTTTTTTTTAGTAAAAAATTATTGGAAACATTTTTTAAGTAAGAAACATTTGTTTTAAATTTCCAAAATTAAAAAGTATGAAAACGTTCTTGTCTTATTAATTTGTAAAAAGAAATATATAGATTTGCTTTTCCATTATTTTATTTATTTATTTTTTTGTATAATGAGAATACTGTTTTTAATTTACCCCTTTGTCATGGAAACTATATTGCAGAATTTGTCCTCTAGAAAGCAGAGTATCTTTTGTGATAAAATTTACCATTATAATGCCTAGTTAAAAATATTTTTATCTTCAAATTCTCAGTTTCTAAAATAGAAAGGAAGTATGGAAGTATTGTTCAATTTTAGATTTTACAGTTATTGTAATTATTAGAAAAATATTTTATACTAATTAATGCAGGAAACTGTTTGAAATTACTATATTTGAATTCAAACTACACTCTCCTTTTAAGTAAAGTTCAATTTGAACTCTTACTGAATTGATAACATAAATAATTAAATATCCCAATGTCCAACTAATTAATCCAACTTTTAATAACCAATTAATCCAACTTTTTTCCTTTCATAGAAAAGTTAATAAATATTGTATAATAGTTCATAATTAGCAATTTACTATTTTCTAATTTAATCAATTAAACAGTTAATATTTTGGGAAGTGCATACTATTAAACCCTGTGATCAACATAAACATAAGTAAGATCATCAACATAATTTACTTGATGATAACTAACAAACTTTTAAAATAAATGAAAATTTTTATTTTCCCAAATTAACTTGTTAATTTAGGTTTTGCATTGATTATTAATAAATAATACTTTATTCTATAAATAATCTTTTATAATGTTTTTTCTAAACTATAGTTTCTTAAGATTTATCTGTGGTGAGTTTATGTGAATTATTATTTTTGTGTAATTATATATATATATATATATAATATAAAACTAACACACACACAAAAGTTTATAAAAATGTTTTGTTAATTCATTTTATTTTGAAAATGATTTAACCTGCTCATAATCAATTTTAACTTTTTTTTATGTTCCTTGCATGTTTCTATTCCTAAAAAGCCCTAGTCATTTTTATGACTTATTATGAAATTAGTGATATATCCATGAAACATTTTGTATATTGAAAAGTAACTGGTTGTTTTATTACCATACATGCTCTGGAATAAGTTACATATTTTTTTTTATAAGAATCTTGTAAAATATTAATTTTAACTGACTTCAACAAAGTTATTTAAACTACATATCATTATGATATTTCATTTTCAATTCCTTTTTTTGTATGTGTTAGAGGTGTCTTTTATTTAAAAATTTTATTTAAATTGCATACCTCAATGAGTAAAAATTGATTTTTAAAAATTTTTGTGTCTAACTATTTGGTGAAATATGGCTGCTCAGACTCAAGCAAGATTTTAGACTTTAAGGATTTAATGCACCATTTTATTTCTATTTATGAAGATAATTTAGTGAAAGTCTTTTAATGGACTTGTGAAGAAAATTTTCCTCAGAGTCCATGTAGTAATAAAGATTAAAAGCAATTATAATTAAAAATGATATAAGTCTTCAGTTTTTGTATATGTTTTAACTGTAGCAACTATCTGTACTTTTTGAATATTTTAAGAAAGTGATTCATTAATTTATTTATGAAGTAATTTATTATGATGAATTTCATTGTCCATTTTTTATTTTATTTTAAAAGTACTTGAGAACCAAAATTTTTTTTATTAATTTGTTATTCTGTATCATTTTATTGACTTTGCCAATTTTTTTTTGACATTATCTATTGTATAGTTCTTTATTTACTGTAATTTATGTTTTGTTCTTGACATCTATTTTATAGTCCTTTATTTAATGTTTAATAACAATTAGATTTTTATTTGAATTTTTATACATTATTACTTTTTTATTCTGTGTTATGGAAATATTTGGGTAATATTTACTAAGCTACTTTTCAGAGTAAATGACAGCTGTATTGCAAACATGCAAAAATAATTCTTTTTTTTTTTTTTTTTTTACTTTACAAAAAATTACATATTTAATTTACTTTTGAACTGTTTTAACATTTTGGGTATTGCACTATTTCATATTATTGTTGATAAATTGATTGTTGTAAGTTGTTTGATGTTTTTATGAATAGAAAGGCATTTACATAAAATGTTATTAATTATTTAATGTATGAATTCAAATTATTTGTTATTGAAAAGAGTGTCACATATCTCTTCCCTGTTAAATAAATTTCTACAAAATTATCATTTATTTAAGTTTAATGATTATAACAAATTTTCCCAAAATTCAGTGGACTGTACTGCCATGTATTTTCAAAGTCAGAATTTTAAATTATTTTGATATGCAATTTATTAAATTTCATTATATTTTATAGTTTATTGTAATCATTTGTCAACTCAGTAAGCATAAAACCTATTCAGTTATCAAACTTTATAAAAATTGATCCTAAATTTACAATTTACTTGAAATTTTATATAATTTTTACATATAAAAGCCAAGATAACTTTTCTAATTTTGTTTGGAATTTAGGAAATATTAATAACTTCACATTAATGACTATTTAGTTATGCAACAAAAATCGCTAAATATTATCGATTAGAATTTTTAAAAAAATTAAGGATTAATTAATATGTTGTTTAAATGAAGATTTTGTAAATATCGTTCAAAAATACGAACCACTTCAAGTTACCTGAAATAAAAGGTAACTTAATATATGGTGTTGAATTGTTTAAATATTTTCCATAATTTTTCAGCTGTACTTTTCTTAATCATTTAAAAAAAGAACTTATTTTTTTGCTACTTATATTTTTAACATTGTGTTAAAATTTTATAAAAAAATGATTTTTAAAGCTATTAAATCTTTTATTCATTTAAAATTCTAAGTATTTTCTATTTTAAATGAAATTGCAATATTATGTAAGAATGTATATTGAATTTCTTTAACATATTTTTATAATTTTGTGTTTGTCATTTAATAATGCTCAAAGTTATCACTGTGACAAAAATTAATATAGTTTTTACATATATTCATCATATTTACTTAAATGTATTTCTGAAGTTGTGAACTTAAAGTTTTGTAGTAGTTAAAAAATATTTATGGATTTTATTTCTTTCTTTAAAACTCTTGGTATTCATTTTAACACTAGATGAAATTAAAAACTTTAGTTCCTTTTTATGTATCATTTCTCTCAGATAATAATGTAACAGCACAATTGAATGAATTTTAGTAAAGCTTGTAGAAGTTTATATTAGATCAAATTTGCACAAATTTTATTAAATAAGTTTAATTAAAGTTTTAAAAGGTTTTATGTTGTGCTTTTATCTTTTTTCTTATGTGAATTTATTAGTGAGAGAAAGTTCAGATTTTATTTTTATTTTAAATTTACATGGATAAGTTATGAAAATTAGTTTATCAACTGAAAAAGATTGTGCTCAATTAAACTCATTTCAAGTCATTTGTATTAATCATAGCTGTTTTAAAATGAGGAAAGAATTCTATTTCTAATTATTTCTATCTAAATGTGTGATGAAGCCTTTATATCACCTTATTACAATCTAGCTTGACTTACTTGAATAATGATTAAAAGTTTGTGTAATCAATAATATGACTTAAAAGATACTTGCATTTGTTTAATGTATAAAATTATTCTGATGACAAATGTGTTGTTTTCAAAAAAATATTAACAAACTTGTGTACACACACACACACAACTGTATACATTAAAAATTCTTGAATGAAACAGTTTACTTGTTAATAAAATTATGAAATAGTGTCAAAGTTGAGATAAACTATGAAGACTGACTAATGAAAATTATCCTGATTTTTAATTCATTCCACTGTTTTACTTTTTATTTCATTTTGAATTCTTAATTTTTGTTACATTTAAATTGAACTAAATTCTGGCGTTGCAATTTGTAATAACTTCTGGCATGCTATAGTCTAAAAAATAGGCTGAAGTGCCTTGTGATTTGTTCTCATCAGCTAGTAACTTTGGTGCAAGTTTGATTCCAAAGAACATTTTGTTTATTGACCTAAAAAAAAAAAAAAAGTCTTTGTCGATTTCATCGAAATTAAATCTCAAATTCGTAAGTCTAATGTGAAAAGCTTTTGCTGCATTACTTAGTTTTTAACTTAATCACTAAAACAAGAACCTTTCCTTTTTATAGAATTGAATTTCTCATTGCAAATTATTAAATATATTAATGACTAATCATAGTTATTTGCTTACAAACAAATTGGTACATGTAAAAATAATATGCAAATAGATTGATTACAAATCATTAAATGTTTTTATTTTAAACTACAGTCATATGTTGATATAATTTTATTGTGCTTTTAGAAAACTGTGATGATTATTTTGGAGCTGTGATAGTTGTCTGTGAAAATAATATTACATGCTATGCATGATGTAAGTGTATTCACTGTAACATAGACAATGCTTACCTAGGATTAAATAAAATTTTTATTAATTACATTGACTTGCTTTGATCACATATCTTTCAATGTGTTGTATTAAATTGCTGTGATAACTTGATTTTTATAATTACGCATCTTCTATTCTTCCTAAAAAGACTGAGAATTCATCAGTAAAAGAATCTGCAACATTCATCAATATTTTAATCATGATTAGTTTTGTACTTTTGAAAACAGGGTATCTGTGCAAAAAGACTGAGTGGTATGGAAGTCCTTCAGTATATAAGTCACTGCCCTTTAGCAAGTTGTGTATTATTTATTGATTGTGTTTTTTTCCCTATTTTTGCTGAAGCTTATATCATAGTAAATGTATTGCCATTTGTTCAGTCCTTTTAATTACTTCATCTCAAGAATTTGAATTCCACATCAGTCAGATATTTGGAGTAATATGGAATCCACTGTAAACTAGGTCATGGTCTAAAACTAGCCTTTGAGTACAAAAAGTGACAGTTATTCATACAAACAAAATTTCCAATACCAATCATGTTAACTTATGCTTGTGAATTTATCATCAAACATAACCTCAGATACATATTTTTAAGTATCTATCTACATTTTGTTTCATTAAGCTTCATCTTTCCATATATCAAAATACATCTCTGAAAGAAATCGCAAGTTTCCGGTATATTAACCTACTTTTTTGCATTTTGTGTCACACTATCATCTTCTTACAAGACTGACACTAAAAGTTTTCATCCTTTGCAGTGAAGCTGCTTTTACATTTATGAGCTCTTTTAACAATTTACATCAATATGAGTATATTATCTGAAATGAATGAAATGGATTTCAATCGATCGTTAGTTGACTAATTTTTTTTTTATAAATACTATAAAACTATTATATTGTTTTTAAGTTCAATGATTCTTGCATTCGAATTCCATCCGGGCGAATACGTTTGTCGTGCTTCAAATCCTTTGCACCCTCTTTGAATCAATCTTCACAAACAAAAATATTTTCAGATTTAAAGACTAAAAACTTTTCTATTCACATCATAATATACTTTGAAAATCTACCTGAAAAATATACTGCTTCTGCAGTTATTCACATGTATTTCACATATTATATTATGCTTTTTCTTACATGTGGTTAATTTAATGACCAATTTTAATTGCTCTGAATGGAAAAATAATTTTACATGATTTGAATTTTCCTTACGTTTATGTAACACATATTGTTCATATTTTATATTAAAATTTAATTGTGGAATTTAGTTTAACTAACAAAATTGATTTAATTAATAGGGCTCTCAAATTCAACTATAAAAATAATTTTAATGTAGAATGAATATATTTACTTAAAGCTTACTGAATACAAATATTATATTTTAGATTTTCTAAATCAATTCAATAAAATTTTCATCATCCTAATTTCACAATTTCTGTGCTCACGCTTTTATATAATTATGCTTATTTTTTTTCTATTGTTTATGTTTCCCCATTTTTTACTATCAATATAATTATGAAAATTAGGCTTTTGCGAGCAAATTTCCTTTATTTTTTAACATTTAATATATATAAGTTTAAAAGACAGTTTAACGCAAAATAAATATGTGTATTTAAACCTTATTATATAAATATACAGGGTTTGTTCAACTCCTGGTATTTGAAAAAAATTTTAAGGATCCTTAAAACTTCTCGAACTTTGACTTGATACCTTCTAAATTGTGAATTACTCCTTTTTACTTACCTTGATGCATTTATTTTTTGTAGAAAATATTATAATTTGTTGGATTTTATTTTCAATATTTTAAAATTTTTAATGAAGTAGTTCAAAAAACAAATTGTGTGTTATCTTTTAATGTTATCATTAGATAGCGGCACAGTCAATATTAGATTGTATTCATGACTGTTGACTAAAACAAAGATCTAGTTCAGATACAATAGTTTTATCTTGATTTAGGTCAGCCAGGACTGTGTGTAATCTTATGTTGTTCTATCATGTTGTTCACCCAAAAGATCATGTTGTTCTATCACGCGGGGGGTTTTAGTGGATTCTGTTTTCATTATATTTTGCAAAACTCACTGAATATTTAAACAGGAAATTTTTGAGTTAAAATATACTTCATATATCTTTCTTGGCGAAAATTGTGCATAATTTCAATGAAAAAGAATGAATCGTTTTTTTTTATCAATGAAATAAAGATTGGAACTAATTACTTAATATGCCTAGGGGAAAGTGTCTTTTCAATGGCCAGTGGACTCTGAAAAAACCATACAAACATTGATTTTTGCATTGTTCAAAAAAAAAAAAAAAAAAAAAAAAAAAAAAAAAAAAACGCGTGCGCGCAATTTTGTTGAGTAAATTATTATAACCGACAATAAGATTGTATTGATGAGAAATTTGATCCTATTAGAAACAAATTAAATATATTTTAACTTACTCTCAAATAGATAAAATTATTGTCATTTACGGAAAGTAGTTAATGCTTTTATTACTCTCTCCATAGTCAAGCATTTCTTGAACGAGGTTTTTCTGTGAACAAAAATTTGATGGTAGAAAATATAGAATCACACATAGTGTGGCTAAGTGTATCATTGATGATCACGTCCGGAACGTAGGGAATATCAGCAAGATAATAATTAGCTAAGGTTTACTTAGTTTTGCTTCGGGTGCCAGATAAAAAAATAAAATTAATTAAAACATTAAAAAAAATTAATAGAAGGGAAGCTAAAATATGGATGAACTGATAATCAAACCGAAACATTTTTTGAAGATCACATGTATGAACTTGAAAAATCTACTATAGAAACTGCTGTGGAAGTTGAAAGAACTGGTAAGTTAACATTAATTCAAAAATGAAACATGTGTCGCTGTGCTACTTCAGAAAACCAACAGTTATTACTTATTATTAATAATGAATCAAAAGTAAAAGCTTTAGAGGTTATAATTAAATATTTTGTAAAGGAAATAGTATAAATAACGAATAATTGTGAAGATCTACTGAATAATTGGCTTGTGGGAGCACGTGAACTTGAACGCAGTGCCGATCCTAGATATTTTGGCGCTCCCGGCAAAACCTTAATTTTGCGCCCCCCCCCCGTTTTTTTAAAGTAAATCTCATGCGACCATCAGAAAGTCAAGAAAACATTTAAAAAAAAAAAAAAAAACAGTTTTATTAAAAACTTAAGCATCAGATAACAAGATGATCAATTTAGCACTTAAGGCAAAATAACAAAGATTAAAATGTAGTAATGCTAACTAAACACATATTCCATATTATAAATAAATTCTAACTAACCAAAGTAATTAAAATGCCCTTTTTCTAATTTTTCTTTCAGAAAACTCACGAACCAGTGATTTCAAGTATAATTTGGTGTTCTATAACTATCATTGCCAATCCATTGAAACGATTGTGTCTGATTCGTTCTGAGATAATTTATTATTTTTTGTTTTGAAAAGCTTTTTTCCCCTGAAGCCAGCATAGTATTAAGTAGGATTCTTAATACTATGCTGGCTTTTAGTTCGTATAGCGATAAACTTAAGAACTTCAACGGGGGTTTCCTTTTTTGTTAATAATGACGAAACAATGCTTATTTCATCGGCTAGTTCCAGAGCGTTAAGATCGCTTGAATTTCTATCAGTTAAAACTACTTCCAAATCTTTGCATTTAGACAGTAGCTCAATTCTGGACATGCCTTTTAGACCAAAAATATTATACAAAAAGCTGAAATAATTACTGCGAGTATTTAGCATATTATATCTGGTTTCCAAGGCATTTATTGCTTGATCTATAGTGTGAAAAAAAATCTATTTTATGTTTTTGTTTGCGGTCTTGAACGGGTTCATCCGGGCCCTCATACAAAATCGTTCCTGTTTGTCTTCTGACTTGGAGTGGTGGTTTCAAAATTAGCTTCCAGGTCAATCTCTCAAGCAAGTTCGGTTGCTTCTAAAATGATGCCTTCAAAAATTTCATCTGATCTCAGGTTTTCGAAGAAGAGTTTGCAGTTGCTATGCATATCAATAGCTTGTGACATATCAAAATTTACAGTTTGCAAAAGTTTGCTGATGGGGTTAATATGACTCAAAATTTTGTACCAGATCACAACAGAGCAAATATTAAATAATAATAATATATAAATTTGAACTGCTTCAAATAATTTAATAATCCGTTAGCCTCGTCTCTGATCTTATTTTCGATTTCTGAATCTTCATATATGCTGTACAGAGCATCGTGAATTGGACCAATTTGAAACCGCAGAGCTTTTATGAGTTGACTCGACTTTCTTATTGCGTATCACTCAATGGTTTTAGGGTGTAAGTATCAATATATTTTAGTAATATTGCCCAACAAAAAGAGAAGAGGAAGGAAAAAAATGTATATCACTTATGAACAATATTGAAGAAGTTGGCTGCTTCAAACGAGGATTTTGCCATATCGCTTACAACCAAATTTAGCGAAAGGCTGCTGCATGAAACATAAAATGGTCTGGCGTTTATATTTCTGATTCTTGTTTGTATTCCCGATTTTTCTCCTCTCATATTGGAACCGTTGTAATACCTTTGACCGCGCATGTTTTCTACTTTAAGCCTATTTTTCTCTAGCTCTTCTAGTAAAACCTCCGACAATTCCTTAGCTGTTGATCTCTCAATGGGTAGAAAACCCAAAAAGTATTCGTTGATATTAACTTGAAACTTCAGACTTTGATTCCTGTATGGAGATAAATCTTACCACAAATGTCATCGGTTCTATTTTACTTGCATCGGAAGTACAGTCAAGAATCACGGAATAATACTTAGCCTTTTGAACTTGTTCATTGATGTGGTGCTTTATGTTGTTATGCAATAATTCAATTTTTTCATTTCGTATAGTTTTCCCTAGATATGTAGCCTTGATTTCTGCTTTATTGAGGACTCCACGAACGTGTTCCTCACTTTTGAATCAAACTCAGCCAATAACTGAATTAACTTCAAAAAGTTTCCATTATTGTGTTTATACAGTTTGTCGCTTGTTCCTCGACAGAGCTCTTGCCTAGCACTTTAATGACTGATATAATGCGTAAAAGAACTTCAGAACAGTGATTTATCTCAGAATCAATGAGTCTCTGGAGAAATTGCATCTAATGTTTCACCTATTTGCTTCAATTCATGCCATGATTTCAAACTATCTATATGCATTTTCATGATATATATATATATATATATATATATATATGTATATATATATATATATATATATATATATATATATATATGTATATACTAAAGAGTCCCCTAAATGCTTTAAATCCCCGATTGCCAAGAGCGCTCAAACTAGATGGTACATCCAAAAGTCGACATGGAAAGCAATACAAAGAGATTTGTAATACGGAATATACCATCCATTCTCTTAATACCTCTTCTCCATTTCTAAGCCGAATGGTTAGCGCTCTTGCTTTCGGTTCAACAGTTCATGGGTTCGAATCCCACCTTGGGCATGGATGTTTGTAGTGGGTCGGAATCCACTTTAAACCGTAGGTACCGGTCTAACTAGCCCTCGTGTGCAAAAAATGTCCGTTGAGCGACAAAACAAACCAAACCCAATCTCCATTTCTAAGCCTTTTCTTGTAATGTTTTAGTGAGAATCTTCTATGCTGATCATCAAAAGAAAAATCAAAATTATACAAAGGTGCAGCTGGACCACGTTTAAACAAAAAAACTATCTGCTGCACGCATGATTTCGGGCCATAATCCTGGGTCAGAAGAGATACTTTGGACGATAGCCTTCTCTAAATGTTTGTTTGAGATTTGCATAACTTGCGAATTTTGATTTTTGGAACTGCACGAAACTGCATCACTACTCGCCAAACACGTTTGAGATGACCAACCCAGCTCAGTAATGCTGACGGTTGCGTCCAAAATGGGACCCATATCCGGAAAGTCAGTATCTAGATGCTGGGTGTTGTGCAAATGTTGGTCGGTTGTGGGAGCATTAAAATTACATTCTTTCAAGAAGTTCTGCAGCGCATCGGACTATTTGTGAAGCTGTGTTTGCTTGTTCAATCTCCGCTTTTTAAATTCACTCCCAGAGGGTTTTCTCTTAGCATCGGGCATTTTGGCTTCTGGAACAAATTAATTAAAATAATACATATAAAAAAATAATAATTGGTATTTTGTCTCTTGTTTGGTAGTTTTGTGTAAAATATATTTTTGTTAGAAATTACGCCTGTGGCACGTTTTTAATTTTTTGTAAATTTTTGATCAAGATAAAATATTGTATAAAACTGGTGCCAAAACTACGCTTTTTTATATTCGCTACTTCTAAGCAGTTGCTGCGTTGTGCTTTGAAAACCGCTTGCATAAAACAGCTTGCTTTTGGACATTTTTATAAATTACTATTTCGTTAGTCCTCAAAAGAATGGTCACACCATAGCAACCAAGTCACACTATACAGCGACGGATTTACAATTTATGGGTCCTATGCTATATAATTTTGGTGGTCCCTACATTTTATTTTTATATTTGTAATATATAACTATCCAATTTTTCTTAATACGAAGACAAACTAAAACAAACAAAATGAAAAATACTCTGACAATTTATGGGCATCTAAGTTCATATGATTAACAACAAATCTCCATTTCATTTGGCCTCCACTGGCCAAAAAGATTGATACTACACAAGCTATTTTTTTATACTCTAATTTTTGAAAACTCTAATTTTTGAAAACTACCCTTACCCTTTTTTGGCTTATATTTGATTGATTTTATTCGTTTTTTTAAAAATGAAATCAAAAATTAAAACACTTACCTTCACAAAAGCCAAACGCACTGGACAATTTGCACAAGCATTTTTTAAAGTTTTTTTGCACTAACAATTTAAACAAACAATTTTATTTTCACCAGCCGAAGTCTAGTGGCAAAAAATGCATTGTTTTAAGTCTACTTCCTTATTATATGTAGTTAGGAGACTATTAGACCTTGTTTCTCTTGGTTTCAAAATCTCTCTCTCTCTGTCTCTCTCTCACTCTCACTCACACACGCACACACATATATGTATACATATAAAATAAAATTAGAACTATTTTCAGCTAAATAATACAAACAGTATTTTCTCCAAAAGTGACACACTTATTGTTTTTTCAAAGTCTCGATTACATATATTTCTTATACGCTGTTTGACATTAAAAGAGGATTTAAAATCCTTCCGATGCATTTAAATGATTCTTACGAAATGAAATTGACATTTTAAAGTAATATTTGATCATTTTTACTTTTTTCATCTTTGCCTGGTTCTTTCTTTTCTTGGTAAAGAAGGAATCCAAGTCAATGGCAAATGAAAAATCTAAATCCTTAGATTTTTTTTAATGAAACATTAGTATTTTTTCCTTAAAATGAGACTCACTGTAATCCATATTTAGATTGCTGAAACATTAAATGTATATATATTTAAAGCACTATTTGTACCCTTATGTATTTTTCTATGATGGTATTGAACATGTACTACATGGTAACTTAAGAAGCTTGGTGTTTCTCGAATGGGTAAATCCTGAGATGTAACATATTATATATATATATATATATAATCTAAAAAATTTCACGATACTAAAATTCTATTCTCCTATTTTTATTGTGTATAGTTGAAATTTTAATGAGTAAAACATGACGTAAGTTATGTGTTTATAATAACAGTAATTATAAAAATACCCAGCAAACACAAGCCTATCGGCATCCTGACGGGCCGATATCGGCTGTGTCGGATAAGAGTCGGCATTGACATGAAGATTTCATAACGATGTTTGTTTCGTATTGGTAAGCGACATCAAAAATGTGTTTTATATTAGTATCAGAAACAAAAAAATCCTTAAGTGACTAACTGCCAGCAAATTGTAAATGTCGTCTGCTGATATATACTGACTTCCAAAAGTTAAGCACGAAGATGTAAAATACAAAAAAAATAACAAAGTATTCTTTGATTGACACAAAATTTGCCAGGAAAATAGCATATATATTTATGCATAAAATAAAATCAATAATTACATACAGAAGTGAAAACAATATTAAATTTTTGTAAGTTATCAGATAAAATGACATACTGGAGATTTAAACACAATTATATATAAAGTGAAAATAAACAGAATAAAAGGAAAAAAGACAATAATAGGGTATGGGATTCTTCCTCATCTGTACACAAAATTTACACTTTGTTATCATGCTTTCAATTAGATGGTCAACCACCGCAGAATTAAGCAATAGCCATTCATCTTCTAGAGCAGTTTCCAGCTCAATAATAGTGGCTGGAGCTGGGAAACGTGAAGATACATCACGGCCGAGAGCATCTCAAAGATTTTCAATGGGATTAACGTTGCCGCACCATACAAGCAATCCCTTCACTCTCCAGGCAGTCATCTACGACGTCAGCTCTAAGGGACGTATATTATCGTCCATTAAAACAAAAGTAACGCCAACTGCTGCAGCGGACAATCTCACAATGGGTTCTAGGACTTCATCTCGATATCGGATAGTCGCCACACAGAACCCGTTTAAAGATGTGCAGGCCGGTGTGGTATCCTAATGAATTCTCTGCCCACACCATAATGCTACCGCCTCAGAATGCGTGATGTTCGATGCTGTTTTGGGGCTGATTGTATGCTCCAGAGCGAATCTTGACTCATCAGAAAACATAACATTGCTCCAGTCAGACACAGTTCAATTGACATGTTCCCGGAACTACTTTAATCGTGATCCTCTTGATTGAACGGATAAACAAACACAAACTCGAGGTACCCGGGCATGCAGTCCACTCATTTGTAATCTTCGGCGAACAGTAACTGCAGATATTACCTTACCAATGGACGTTGTAACCATAGATGTCAAACGTGTGGAGGTCACTCTGTAAGTCTGCTACAGACATTTGTTCTTAAACGAGTTAAATCCATGGTGAGAAACGTGTGATGAACCATATACAATGTATATTATTTTAATTTTATGCCATAATTTAACCATTTACGTTTACATTTTTTGATATTGTTAACATTAGTTGATTTATTGAGCAAAGAAATCTATTGGCAATTTTGAGAAAAATAAATTTTCTTCACTTTATTTAAATTTTAGATATATTTTAAATTTATATTTCACTAAGCAATTTATATTTTTAAAATTTTAATTTTATATACACTCTATTTATATACACTGTTTTTTGTATTTTAATATGATTTTAATGTTGCTTAGGTTTTCCTTATTTTAATAAAAAATCAAAGATTGGAGCAGTTTGTCCTTTTTTGGACCATGCGCCAGAAAACTCAACCAACCAACCTGATATTCTGCTTGGCAAAAATCGCAATATATCCATCTTCCGCAAGGTTTGTAACCTTTGGCGACCGGCCGCGGGTCTTCGGACAACTGTCTGTGAGGTTTAGAATTGTTCCATAAACGTGAAATAACAAAATGATGAACCCCTAAGAAAAGAGATAGACTGTGCGTTTGTGTGTTTTTTTGATCGGATTTCAGAAAAATAACAAGTGCAATGACACTAACAAAGGGGTCTTCAATATTAATACATCAAAATGTGCGCAACAATCTCCTCTTCAAGATTCAGTTTGGTGCCAGACATTTCTAGCCACCTATAAAGTCCTAATCACCCCCCTTTAAAAAGTAAAAATTTTTGTTCCTTTTTGATTGGAATTTAGAAAATTGAGGAGTGTTATGACTCCAACCATGAAATTTTAATTAATACATCAAAATAATCTTAACAGTTTCCTCTACAAGATTCATTTCGTTCTAGCCCTGTAAAATGTCCTAATCACCCAAACCCCTTTAAAAAGGTTAAACTTTTGTGTCTTATTGATCGGATTTTAGAAAATTGAGGAGTGCTGTGACCCCAGCCATGGGATCTTAAATATTAATACATCAAAATGTTCGCAACAGTCTCCTCTAGTGGATTCAGTTCGGTTCAAGAAATTTTTAGTCACCTAAAAAGTTCTAATCACCTCCCATTTAAAAAGTCAAAATTTTTCTCTTTTTGATCAAATTTTAGGAAAATGAGAAGTGTTGTAAATCCAACCATGGGATCTTAAATGTTAATACATAAAAATGTTTGCAACAGTTCCCTCTAAAAGATTTAGATATGTTCAAGACATTTCTAACCCCTAAAATGGCCGAATCACCCATTTAAAGAAGTTAAACTTTTGTGCCATTTTGATCGGATTTTAGATAATTGAAGAATGTTATGACTCCAAGCGTAGGATCTCCTATATTAATATATCAAAATGTTCGCAAGAGTCCCGTCTACAAGATTCAGTTTGGTTCAAGACATTTCTAGTACTGTAAAATGTTTTAATCACCCCCCTTTAAAGAAGTGAAATATTTGTGTCTTTTTGATTGGATTTTAGAAAATTAAAGAGTGTTATGACTCTAACCATGGGATCTCATATATTAATACATCAAAATGTTCGCAAGTGTCTTATCTACAAGATTCAGTTTGGTTCAAGACATTTCTAGCCCTATAAAATGTCCTAATCACCTCTCCCTTTAAAAAGTCAATTTTGTGTTCTTTTTGATCGAATTTTAGAAAAATGAGTAGTGTGTTGACCCTAACAATGGGATTTTCAATATTAATACATAAAAATATTTGCAAGAGTCTCCTTAACAAGATTTAGCTTGGTTCAAGACATTTCTAGCAATCTAAAATGTCCTAATCAACTCTCCCTTTAAAAAAGTCAATTTTGTGTGAATTTTCGATTTGATTTTCGAAAAATAACGATTGCGATGACACTTACAAAAAGATCTTCAATATAAATACATCAAAATTTTCGCAATAGTCTGCACTAGAAGATTCAGTTTGGTTCCAGACATTTCTAGAAATCCAAACTGTCCTAATAACCCCCCTTTTAAAGAAATGAAAATTTTGTGTCTTGTTGATCGGATTTTAGAAAATTGTGGAGTGTTATATTTGATATATTATTTATAAGATCCATGGGATCTTATAAATATTAATATATCAAAATATTCTCAACATTCTCCTCTACATGTTTCATTTGGTTCAAGACATCTCTAGCCCCCTAAAAAGTCATAATCACCCCCCCCCTTAATTAATATAAACTTTTGCGACTTTTTGATCGGATTTTAGAAAATTGAGGAGTGTTACATTCCAACCATGAGATCTTAAATATTTTTTACATCAAAACTTTCGCAACAGTCTCCTCTAGTGGATTCAGTTTGGTTCCAGACATTTCTAGCAGACTAAAATGTTCTAATCACCCCCATTTAAAAAGTCAATTTTGTGATATTTTTGATCAAATTTTAGAAAAATGAGGAGAGTTATGACTCTATATATAAGATCTTAAGTATTAATACATTCAAATGTTCGCAAGAGTCTCGTCTACACGATTCAATTTGGTTCAAGACATCTCTAGTCCCTTAAAATGTCCTATACGACCACCCTTTAAAGAAGTCAATTTTTTGTGCCTTTTTGATGTGATTTTAGAAAAAAGAATTGTGTTAGGACTCTAATCATGTGATCTTAAATATTAATACAACAAAATTTTCGCAAGAGATTTCTCTACAAAGTTCAGTTTGGTTCCAAATATTTCTAGCCTAATCAACCCCCTTTAATGAAGTTAAACTTTGTGTGATTTTGATCGGATTTTAGAAAATTGAGCAGTGTTATGACTCCAACTATGGTACCTTAAAAATTAATACATCAAAATTTTCGCAAGAGCCTTCTCTACAAAGTTCAGTTTGGTTCCAAATATTTCTAGCCTAATCAACCCCCTTTAAAGAAGTTAAACTTTGTGTCATTTTGATCGGATTTTAGAAAATTGAGCAGTGTTATGACTCCAACCATGGTACCTTAAAAATTAATATATCAAAATGTTCGCAACAGTCTACTCTACTAGATTCTACGTACTTCCAGACATTTGTAGTTACCTAAAGTGTTCTAATATAACCCCCCTTTAAAAAGTAAATTATGTGTACTTTTTGAACGAATTTTAGAAAAATGAGGAGAGTTATGACTTTATATATAAGATCTTAAGTATTAATACATTCAAATGTTTGCAAGAGTCTCGTCTACAAAATTCAATTTGGTTCATAACATTTAGTTCCCTAAAATGTCCTAATCATCCTCCCTTTAAAGAAGATAAAATTTTGTGTTTTGTTGATCGGATTTTAGAAAAATGAGAAGTGTCATGTCTCCAATAATGGGATATTAAATATTAATACATCAAAACGTTCGCAACTATCTAATATATCAGATTTAGTTATATTCAAGACATTCCTAACCCTTATAGTGTCCTAATCACAACCTTTAAAGAAGTTAAACTTTTGTGTCTTTTTGATCGGATTTTAGGTAAGTGAGGAATGTTATGACTCAAACCATGGGATCTTAAATATTAATACATCAAAATGTTCGCAACAGTGTCCTCTACAAGATTCAGTTTGGTTCCAGACACCTCTAGTCTTCTAAAATGTCCTAATCAGCCCCCCCTTTAAGAATTCAATTTTGTGTCTTTTTGAGAGTATTTTAAATAATTGAGGAGTGTTAAGACTCCAACCATGGGATCTTAATTATTAATACATCAAAATGATCGCAACATTATAATCTACAAGATTTAGTTTGGTTCCAGACACCTCTTGTCTTCTAAAATGTCCAAATCAGCCCCCCTTTTTTAAGAATTAAAATTTTTGTGTCTTTTTGGTTGGTTTCTTTATAATTGAAGAGTTCTACAACTTAAACCATGGGATGTTAAATTTTATTACAACAAATAGTTTGCAACAGTCTACTCTAAATGATTCAGTTTGATGCCAGACCTTTCTTGACACCGAAAATGTCCTAATCATCCCTCTTATAAAAATCGATTTTGTGTTTTTTGATTGTATTTTAAAAAAATGAGGAGTGTTACGACTCAAACAATCGGATCTTAAATATTAATACATCAAAATGTTCGCAATAGTCTCCTCTACATGAACCATTTTGGTCACAGACATCTGTAGTCTTCTAAAATTTCCTTAATATCTTCCACCCTTTTAAAGAATTCAAATTTTTGTCTTTTTGGGCAGATTTTAGAAAATTGAGGAATGCACCGACTCTAACCATGGGATCTTAATTATTAATACTTCAAAATATATTCGCAAGTCTCTGATACAAGATTAAATTTTGTCAGAGACATCTCTTGTCTCCTAAAATCTACTAATCAGCCCCCCTCCCCGTTTTAAGAATTCAAATTTTTGTGTCTTTTTTGTCTTATTTTAGATAATTGAGTAGTGCTGCAACATAAACCATGGGATGTTAAATGTTAATACATCAAATTGTTTGCAACAGTCTACTCTAGAAAATTCAGTTTGGTACCAGACATTTCTTTACATTTAAATGTCCTGAGCAGCCCCCTATAAAATTCAATTTTGTGTTTTTTTGATGGTATTTCAAAAAAATGAGGAGTGTTATGACTCCAACCATAGGATCTTAAATATTAATGCATCAAAATGTTTGCAAAAGTCTCCTCTACAAGATTTAGTTTGCTCCAGATATATGTTGACAACTTAAATGACCTAATCACGACCCACCTTTTTTTAAGTATTCAAATTTTTGTGTCTTTTTGGTTGGATTTAAGAAAATCTAGGAATGCTGCGACTATAACCATGGGATCTTAATTACTAATACTTCAAAATATTCGCAATTGTTTCCTCTACAAGATTTAATTTACCTCCAATCATTTATAGCCACCTAAAATGACCTAATCACGCCCCACCCTTTTTTAAGAATTCAAATTTTTCGGTCTTTTTGGCATGATTTTAGATAATTGAATAGTGATACGACTCTACTATCCATGGGATCTTAAATATTAATACGCAAAGATTTTCGCAACAGTGTACTCTATGAGATTCAATTTAATTCCAGAAAACTCTAGTGTTCTAAAATGTACTAATCAGCCCCCCCCATTTTTTAAATATCATATATTTGTGTTTTTTGGTCGGATTTTAGAAAATTGGAAGTGCACCTATTCCAACCATAGGATCTTAAATGTTAATACATCATCATGTTCGCAACAGTCTCCTTTGCAAGATTCAGTTTGGTGCCGGATATTTATTGTAACATAAAATGTCCTGATCAATCCCCCTATAAAATTCAATTTTGTGTCTTTTTTATTGTATTTTAAAAAAATTGAGGAGTGTTATCACTCCAACCATGGGATCTTCAATGTTAATGCATCAAATTGTTCGCAAAAGTCTACTCTACCAGATTTAGCTTGGCTCCAGACTCCTCTATTCTTTTAAAATGACCTAATTAACCCCCACCTTTTTTAAGAATTCATATCTTTGTATCTATTTGGACGGATTTTATATAATTGAGGGGTGCTACAACTTAAACCATGGGATGTTAAATATTAAAACATCAAATTGTTTGCAACATTCTGCTCTACAACATTCAGTTTGGCTTCAGACATTTCTAATCACCTAAATCGACATAATCACGCCCCCCTTTTTTTAAGAATTCAAATTTTTTGGTCTTTATGTTTGGATTTTAAATAATTGAGGAGTGATACGATCACAACCATGGGTTTTTAATATTAATACATCAAAATATTCGCATCAGCGTCCTCTTCAAGATTCAATTTTGTTCCAGACATCTTTTGTCTACTAAAATGTCCTAATCAGGACCCCACCCTTTTTAAGAATTGAAATTTTTGTGTCTTTTTGGTCGGAATTTAGATAATTGAAGAGTGCTACAACTTAAACCATGGGATGTAAAATATTAATACATCAAGTTGCATGCAACAGTCTCCTCTAAATGATTCAGTTTGGTGCCAGACATTTCTTTATACCTAAAATGTCCTAATCACCCCCCTTATAAAAATCAATTTTGTGTATTATTGATTGTATTTTAAAAAATTGAGGAGTGTTATGACTCCAAACATGGGATCTTGAATAATAATACGCCAAAATGTTCGCAAGAGTCTCCTCTACAAGATTTAGTTTACCTCCAAACATTTCTAGACCCCTAAAATGACCTAATCACGCCACACCCTTTTTTAAGAAATTAAATTTTTGTGTTATTTTTGTTGGATTTTAGAAAATGGAGGAGTGTTACGACTCCAACCATTGAATCTTACATATTAATACATCAAAATGTTCGAACTATTCTTCTCTACAATATTCAGTCTGGTTCCAGACACTTCTAGTCTTCTAAAATGCCCTAATCAGCCCCCCCTTTTTAAGAATTCAAATTTTTGTGTCTTTTTAGTCGAATTTTAGAAAAATGAGATATTGCACCGACTGCAAGCATAGGATCTTAAATATTAATACCGCAAAATGTTCGCAACAGTCTCCTCTGCAAGATTCAGTTTGGTGCCGAGACATTTCTTGACACCTAAAATGTTCTTAACACCCCTATAAAAATCAATTTTGTGTTTTTTGATTGTATTTTAAAAAATTCAGGAGTGTTATGAATATGACCATGGGATCTTCAATATTAATACTTCAAAATGTTTGCAACAGTCTCCTCTACTAGATTTACTTTGGCTCCCGACATTTCAAGACACCTGAAATGACCTAATCACGTCCTACCCTTTTTCAAGAATTTAAATTTTTAGGTCTTTTTGGTTGGATTTTAGATATTTGATGAGTGATACGACTGTAACCATGGGATCTTAAATATTAATACATAAAGATTTTCGCAACTGTGTCCTCTATGAGATTCTATTTGATTCCAGACATCTCTAGTGTTTTAAAATGTACTAATCAGTTTCCCCCAACTTTTTTTTAAAAATTCAAATTTTTGGGTCTTTTTAGTCGGATTTTAGAAAATTGAAAATGCACCGACTCCAACCATAGGATCTTAAATATTTATACATCATCATGTTCGTAACAGTCTCCTCTGCAAGATTCAGTTTGGTGCCAGACATTTCTTGACACCTAAGGTGTCCTAATCAGCCCCCTATAAAAATCAATTTTGTGTCGTTTTGATTGTATTTTAAAAAATTGAGGAGTGTTATGACTCCAACCATGGGATCTTCAATATTAACACATCAAAATGTTCAAAGTGTCCTCTAAAGGATTCAGTTTGGCTACAGACATATCTAGTCACCTAAAATGACCTAATCACGACCGAATATTTTTAAGAATTCAAGTGTTTCTGTCTTTTTGGTTGGATTTTTGATATTTGAGGAGTGATACGACCTTAACCATTGGATTTTTAATATTAATACATCAAAATGTTCGCATCAATATCCTCTACCAGATTCAATTTGGTTACAGACATATCTAGCCTTCTAAAATGTCTTAATCAGCCCCCTTCCTTTTTTAAGACTTAAAATTTTTTTGTCGGATTTTAGAAAATTGAGAAGAGCTAACACTCCAATTAAAGGATCTTAAATATTAATACATGAAAATATTCAAGAAAGTGCTTCTACAAGATTCAGTTCGATTCAAGACATTTCTAGTCCTCAATAATGTCCTAATAACAACCCCTCTCTATAAAGTATTAAACTTATGTTATTTATGGTATTTTAGGAAATTCAGGAATGTTTTGATTTTTACCATGGGATCTTAAATATTTATGCATCAAAATGTTTGCAATAGTCTCTTCTTCAGAACTCAGTTTGGTTCCAGACATTTCTTGTCACCTAAAATGTCTAATACCCACTATAAAAGAGAAGTTTGTGTCTTTTTGATTGTATTTTAGAAAATTGAGGAGTGTTATGACTCCAACCATGGGATCTTATATATTAGTACATCAAAATGTTCATAATAGTCTCCTCTAAAAGATTCAGTTTGGCTCCAGACATTTCTAGTTACTAAAGTCTCTTAATAAACCCCCTTCCTTAAAAGAAGTCAAATTTTTATTACTTTGCGGTCAAATTTTAGAAAACGGAGGAGTGTTAAGACTTCAACCATGGGATCTTAAATATTAATACATCAAAATGTTCGCATCAGTATCCTCTACAAGATTCAATTTGGTTCCAGACACCTATAGTGTTCTAAAATGTCCTAATCGGCCTCCCCGTTTTTAAGAATTCAAATTTTTGTGTCTTTTTGGTCAGATTTTAGATAATTGAAGAGTGCTACAACTTAAACAATGGGATGTGAAATATTAATAAATCAAATTGTTTGCAACAGTGTCCTCTAAAAGGTTCAGTTTGGTGCCAGACATTTATTGACAACTAAAATGTCCTAATCACCGCAATTATCAAAATCAATTTTGTGTCTTTTGATTGTATTTTAAAAAACTGAGGAGTAATATGACTCCAACCATGGGATCTTAAATAATAATAATAATTCAAAATGTTGGCAACAGTCTCCTGTACAAGATTAAGTTTGGTGCTAGACATTTCTTGACACATTAAATGTCCTAATCACCCCCCAATAAAAATCAATTTTGTGTCTTTTAGATTGTATTTGAAAATTGAGGAGTAATATGACTTCAACCATGGGATCTTAAATAATAATAATTCAAAATATGCGCCAAAGTCTCCTCTACAAGATTCAGTTTTGCTGCAAACATTTCTAGACACCTAAAATAAGCTAATCACGCCCCACCCTTTTTAGGAATTCAATATTTTGTGTCTTTTTGGTTGGATTTTAGAAAATTCGAAATGCCCCGACTGAAACCATAGGAACTTAAATATTAATACATTTTTACTTTCGGAACAGTCTCCTCTGCAAGATTCAGTTTGGTGCCAGACATTTCTTGTTACCTAAAATGTCTAATCAGCCCACCTTCTTTTAAAATTCAAATTTTGTGGCTTTTTTGGTCGGATTTTTGATAATTGAGGAGTGCTATGACTCCAACCATGGGAACTTATATATTAGTTCATCAAAATGTTCATAAAATTCTCCTCTAAAAGATTCAGTTTGGTTCCAGACATCCTCTAGTCATCTAAAATGTCCTAATGGTTAGCCCCCTCTTGCCTTTAAGAATTCAAACCGTTTTGTCTGAATCCCACCTTGTGCTTGGATTTTAAATGGTGGTTCGGAAACCAACTTAACCATTGGATCTTAAATATTAATACATAAAATTGGTTGCAACAGTACCCTCTACTATATTTATTTTGCTCCAGACATTCCTGGACACTTGAAATGACCTAATTCCGACAGCCCCCTTTTTTAAGAATTCAAATTTTTGTGTATTTTTGGTTGGATTTTAGATATTTGAAGAATGATATGACTCAAACCATGGGATCTTAAATATTCATACATCCAAATGTTCGCAACAGTGTCCTCTATGACATGCAGTTTGGTGCCAGACATCTCTAGTCTCTTAAAATGTCCTAATCACCACCACCCCCTTTTGAAGAATTCAAATTTTTCCGTCTTTTTGTTGGTATTTTAGATAATTGAAAAGTGAAAAGACTGTGAACATGGGATCGTAAATATTATTACATCAAAATATTCGTAACAGTGTCCTCTTTGAGATTCAGTTTGGTTCTAGACATCTCTATGTTTCTAAAATGTCCTAATCAGCCCACCCATTTTTAAAAATTCAAATTTCTGTGTCTTTTAAATCTTATTTAAAAAAAAATGAGGAGTGCACCGACACCAATCTTAGGATATTAAATATTAAAACATCAAAATGTATCGTCATAGTCTTCTCTACAAGATTCAGTTCGGCTCCAGATATTTCTAGCCACTTAAAATGACCTAATCACGCCCACCTTTTTTAAGAATTCAAACTTTTCAGTTTTTATCGTATTTAGATTTTAAGATAATTGAGAGAGTGATATGACCCCAACCAAGGGATGTTAAATTTATAAATACATCAATATTGTTTGCAATTGTATTTTAAAAAAGATTCAAGTTTAGACTCCAATCAGTGAATCAAATATTAATACATCAGTTTAACAGTACTCTAAAATTTACAATTTCTAGTCTAAAATGTCCTAATCAGCCACACCCTCTTTTTAAGAATTCAAATTTTTGTTCTTTTGGTTGGATTTTAGATAACTGAAGAGTGCTACGACTCCAACCATAGGATCTTAAATATTAATACTTCATCATGTTCGCAACAGTCTCCTCTGCAAGATTAAGTTTGGTGCCAGACGTTTCTAGTCACCTATAATAATCTAATCACGTCCCCCCTTTTTAAAGATTTTAAATTTTATTAGTCCTTTTGGGATTATTTTAGATATTTGAGGAGTGATACGACCCCAACCATGGGATCTTTAATTTTAATACATCAAAATGTTCGCATCAGTGCCTTCTACCAGATTCAATTTTGTTCCAGACATCTCTATTTACCTAAAATGAACTAATCAGTCCCCTTTCTTTTTTAAGAATTCAAATTTTTGTGTATGTTTGATCGGATTTTAGGAAATTGAGAAGAGCTACAACTCCAACCATAGAATCTTAAATTATACTACATAAAAAATATGTTCGCCACAGTTTCCTCTACAAGATTCAGTTTTGTTCCAGACATTTCTAATCACCTAAAATGGCCTAATCACGCCCCCCGCATTTTTTAAGAATTCAAATTTTTGCGTCTTTTTGGTCGGATTTTAGAAAATTGGAAGTGCACCGACTCCAACCATAGGATCTTAAATATTAATACTTCATTATGTTCGCAACAGTCTCATCTGCAAGATTCAGTTTGGTGCCAGACATTTCTTGACACCTAACATGTCCTAATAAGCCCCCAATAAAAATTAATTTTTTATCTTTTTGATTGTATATTAAATAATTGAGGAGTGTTATGATCCCAACCATGGGATCTTTAATATTAATACATCAAAATGTTTGCAATAGTCTCTTCTTCAGAACTCAGTTTGGTTCCAGACATTTCTTGTCACCTAAAATGTCTAATACCCACTATAAAAGAGAAGTTTGTGTCTTTTTGATTGTATTTTAGAAATTTGAGGAGTGTTATGCCCCCAACCATGGGATCTTATATAATAGTACATCAAAATATTAATAATAGTCTCCTCTAAAAGATTCAGTTAGGCTCCAGACATTTCTAGTTACTAAAGTCTCTTAATAAACCCCCTTCCTTAAAAGAAGTCAAATTTTTATTACTTTGCGGTCAAATTTTAGAAAACGGAGGAGTGTTAAGACTTCAACCATGGGATCTTAAATATTAATACATCAAAATAGTGTAAACAGTATGCTATACATTATTTAGTATGGCTACAGACATTTCTAGTGCCTAATATGACCTAATCACTCCAACCCCCTTTTTTAAGAATTAAAATTTTTGTGTCTTTTTAGTTGGATTTAAAAAATTGAAGAGTGTTACGACTCAAATAATGGGATCTTATATATTAATACATCAAAATGTTCGCACTATTCTCCTCTACCAGATTCTGTTTGGTTCCAGACACCTCTAGTCTTTTAAAATGCCCTAATCAGCCCCCCTCTCTTGTTAACCATTCAAATTTTTGTGTTCTTTTGGACGAATTTTAGAAAAATGAGATATTGCACCGACTCCAACCAAAGGATCTTAAATATTAATGCCTCAAAATTTGCTCAACAGTCTCCTCTACAATATTCAGTTTGGTGACTGACACTTCTTGGCACCTAAAATTTCTTAACGATCCCCCCTTATAAAAATCATTTTTGTGTCCTTATGATTGTATTTTAAAAAATTGAATAAAGTTAAGACTCCAAACAAGGAATCTTAAATATTAATAGATCAAAATCATCGCCACATTCTCCTCTACAAGATTCAGTTTGGTTCCAGACACCTCTAGTCATCTAAAATCTTGCCTAACTGGTAGCCGAATAGTTAGCTCTCTTGCCTTCGGTTAAACAGTTAGTGGGTCTGAATCCCACCTTGGGCTTGGATGGTTATATTGGTTCGGAAACCACTTTAAGCCGTAGGTCCCGTCTAATTAGCCCTCGTGTGCAAAAAATGACCGTTGAGCGACAAACAAACAAACTCATCTAAAATGTCCTAATCAGCCACAAGCCTCTTTTTAAGAATTCAAATTTTTGTGGCTTTTTGGTCGGATTTTTGATAATTGAGGAGTGCTACAACTTAAACAATGGGATGTTAAATATTAATACAACATATATATTTTGCAAGAGTTTCATCTACAAAATTCCATTTTGTTCAATACATCACTAGGATCCTGAAAGGTCCTAATCACACCCCCATTTTAAAGAATTCAAATTTTTCAGTTTTTTGGTTGCATTTCACAAAACTGAGGAGTGATACGACTCCAAAGATGAGATCTTAAATATTAATACATCAAAATGTTCGCAACAGTGTCCTCTATGAGATTCAATTTGGTTCTAGATATCTCTAGTGTTCTAAAATTTTCTAATCGGCCCCCTCCCCCTCTTTAAGAATTCAAATTTTTGTATCTTTTTGTTGGATTTTAAATGATTGAGGAGTGCTACAACTTAGACCAAGGGATGTTAAATATTAATACATCAAATTGTTTGCAACATTCTCGTCTACAAGATTCAGTTTGGCTCCAGACATTTCTAGTCACCTAAAATGAACTAATCACGCCCCCTCTTATTTTAAGAATTCAAATTTTTCAGTCTCTTTGTTTTGGATTTTAGATAATTGAGAAGTGATATGACCCCAACCAAGGGATCCAATCAACCGCCTTACAATAATCAATATTGTGTCTATTTAATTGTATTTTAACCGACTCAGTGGCTCTGAAAATTTTATGAATCTGCGAAAAGTGTTCCCTCCTCAAAACCAGATGTTGTACTTTTTCGTTCATTACTTACTTTCCTTGAACTGGTCAGAAATTGTCGGTTATTTCCTTGCTCTCAATGGGAAATTTTCTTTCCCACCGAAAACTGTCACAACACTGAATTTGGGAGGGGGATGTCGCTTTCCATTTTACTACCCTATGAAGGGTTGCACGTATTTAGCGGTTTTGCTAGAATGAATTGTACATCCAAGTAAAGGTGAATAAAAATAAAAAGCACACCTCACATTTTTTTGTATTATTTTTTTAAAGTAAAATAATAAATAACTATTTCTAGTGTAATTTAAAATAAAGAAATGTCTCAGTATATTTTCATGTTAACTTAGTGAATAATAAAGTACAAAGGATAACAATTATCCTTAAATTATTGTGTTATTGACTTTTTATTCTCTGTTTGATTATTAAATGCAGTTTTTTGTTTTTTAGAGTTGTTAAGGCGGCAATTTATAAGCTAATTTGCTTTTTCTCAACTCGAAATTGATCATTCTTATATAAAATATCACTTTTCATATATTTTAGAAAAGAGTGCATAAAAATTTTATTTTATTGGTTAATCTGCTTTATCTAATTTCAGTGCCTGTTCTCTAAGTAGTTTAAACTTTTATGGTCAATTTATTCTAATTTAAATGGAATATTTGCTTATACAAGTTTATTATTTGAGTTATTTTTCAATATTTTTTTAGTGTATGTCAACTGAAATTTATGTAATTAAAAATAAAAGCAAGATAATATTTAATATTTAATTTTGCAAAAGTGAAAAAAAAATGATAAAATTATAATGAGTTGCTTTCTTTTTGGACTTATGATATAATTCACTTAAAATAATATACGACAATATACTAAGGCGTCGTTTTATTCATTATAAAAAAGTATTTTTATTAAAATGTTTTCATTCGCAACATAATACTACAAATGCAAAACTTTTATAGATTCTTGATTTCAAAGAGACTGTATATATAGAATATAAACTTAATAAAAAAAAATTAAGTCTTAATTGAGAATGTTAAATTTTCTTTGCTTATTTATTTTTTTATTGATTAGATACTTATTTTACTATTACTCATAAAATATTACAATAATATTTTTATGAAAACTTTTCTTTCCTTTATATAGGAAATTATATGCGGTTTAAAACTGATATCCTTTCTTATGTTTATTTTCTGTTTAGAATTTGATTTATTAGATTTTGAATTTGCATATTAAAAGCTTTAAACGTAAAAAATTGACTTGTGTTGCAAGTGTTTACTTATAGATTTACTTCTCATTTTTTATTGATCTAAATTTCCACATTGTTCTCCAAAGAAAATGTGTTGCGTTATGAAATTTTTTTATTGAAAATAAAAAATTAGCAATTTTTTTGTTTATTTTATTTTACCGTACAATCGAAGCAGTGAAAATTTTATATACTTTTTGAACGTATTCATGTTTAGTAATTAATAATTGTTAAAGAATTATTTAAATTCTTTAAACATTACTGTTGCGCTCTTTACATAGAAACATTCAAATTCAATTTATGTAACTATAACAATTTTTATGTACGACATAGTGTGTGTGTGTGTGAAATATCAACAAATATTTTATATATAGTTCTTCTGATACAAAATAGTTTACAAAATTATTTAATAAATAATACAAAATGATTTAAATTTTGTATGAAGAATCGCAATATAGTGAATTTTTTCATAGATTCCTGTAATCTTAGATATCAGTGGGTTTCTTTTCATTATAAAAAATGTATGATTAAGAAATATTACTTAAAGTGGCGTTAGATATACATATTAAAATATAAATAAAGCTAAGTTCTATTTTAATATTAAATTTTTATATTTGCCGTAAAATGTTTATAAAATATAATGAAAAGTTATCTGTAATAAAATATTTAAAATTAAAGATAAAGGAAAATTAGCAATAAGTAAAGTATATTTGTAATATTATTTGTAAAATCATATATTATATCAGTTTAAAATTTTATTTATAAAAATATGAATAGAATAAAAATTTTATGATGAAGATTTATAGTTTTGTTTGTTACGAATATTTATTTTTATTTAAATATCTTATAGAATCCTTAAATTTACTGGCCATAAAAATAAACGTAAAATACCATTGTAATAACTTCTATTGAAATTGAATTTTCTGTTTTATCTATTCTAAAATTTTTTAAACACCAAACTAAGTATTTTTTAAGCAATATATTTCATTCTACATTTTTTCTTTATTTTAATTTACGTTTTTTGATATACATTATTTTGCTTAAAATAATTTCAACATAATTCGCATAAAATATTTAATATAGAAAAATTTTAATTGAAAGATATTTGACTAACAATTAAAAAAATAAACACTATTTTTACGAATGATATAGCCATTGAAGAAACTATACTGCATAATTTAAAGGAGATTCGCAAATAGTTTATAAATATGATGATGCATTACTGATTTGAAATTGATACATTCCCATGAATTGGAAACTTGATCAATATCTATCTGTAATTAGATGGATCACTTTACGATGGCTGTTTACTTTTCTCACATAGGGTAGAGGAAGGGAGCGATAGTGACATTTACTGATTAGCTTGATATGTTTTGAATTATTTGCAGATGTATGCTTGGCAGTTCGATTTCTTCAACCATGGGTTCCACTTTCTACTAAACATTTCACAAAAAAGATTTAATATGGAATTATAATAGAAAAATTGTTCTATTTTCCAAGCACTCTGTTTTCATTCCATGTGTACTTGAAATAATTTTTCAATAAAAACTTGCAATTGTTCCAATTTAAAAGTAAATTTTGAAAAGATTTTCCAAAAAATCAGTAATGTAATACAAATACAGTTAGTTTTATTTATATTATATTATACTTAAAGTAGCAAAACAAAATAAATAATTGCTTCCCATAAAGAAAATAAATTTAGAATAATCCTAAGAAATGTTTTTACTCAGAAAAAGCTTCTATTTTTATGAACCTTAGATACAGGATAAAACATTAGAAACAGCCTGCCACTTAATCAATTGTCGTGTAAAAATGCTAAAATAACACTAAATATTTATTATTACAATGACAAATATTTATAACGAGAAAAAAAGTGATTACAGTTTATGTGTATATATATATATTACTTGGAATGGTATAATTTGAAAACTATATCACAAATATTAATATAAATACTTATTATTTTTTCAGTATTTCAAGCTTTATTCTTAAATATTTTGAAAAAATTAACTTAAAGAAAGTTTTATCCTTTTAGGTGAAATATATGAGAAAAAATGTGTAAATTGTATTTTCTTCCGTTATTAAATTCTTTATATTGTTTATATTTTTTTACTATTGTATTTGTTAGCACTTATAATTAACATTGCATGAGGTAATTGTGCCAATTTTGACAGTAATATTTAATATACACATTTTCTTTTTCATATCGTTATGCTGTTAATCCTATTACACTTAACTGTAAACTTTTACTGGAAGTTAAAACACTTATTAAAACTATTTTAAAATTTTTGTTGACATGTTGAAATCATAATGAAAATAATATGATATTTACTAATTCATTATGTTATAGAATATAATAATTATTTTCCTTGGCAATTTACTGCTTGCTATTCGTTTTTCACATCTTAATAATCATTAATTATTAATTTTCAAAAAAAATTATTTAATTAGTTCTATACTCGTATTTTTATGATTTATTTATCAAAATTTTCCTCTTTAATTGAAAAATCAAAAAATAATGAAATTTTTCGTGATCAATATTCAGCTAGCATTATTTTAACGGGAAATGAAAATAGTTTTTGTCATTGAAATTAAAAGATGTCGTGATCATAAGTATTTTAGAATTTCAAGCATACTTTTTCTTAGATAAAGAATCTTAATTTTCATTATTTCTCCAAATTTTTAAGTAGAATGAAAACACAAGCAATATAATTTACAATTTATTATTTATAATCATTAAAGCAACTATAAGTTACATTGAAGGCAATCAAACAAAAAGAAAAATAAGATAATTAACAGTTTTATTTTTAATTAAAATTTCTGCTAATTCGGGTGAGGAATAAAAGTTGTCTAAGGTTATACAATAACCTTTATTTAACAACTCTTTTGCCAGCGTTAGAACAGTTTTAGTTGCTATACCACATGGAAAACCCATTTCTTCAAATTCTGTTCCTTTGCCTGTATATACAAGGGAATTCCAAATGTATCCACTTGAAGATTCACATAGTTGGAACATTTTTATACCAAATCGTGCTCTTTTTGTTGGAATATATTGAATCCAACCGAGCCGTCCTTGATATGGCATCAGTGACTCATCAATTGATATGTCACGATCTGGTACATAAATGTTTTTAAAATTTTCTATAACTGAATCCAAAACGCTGCATATTTTTCTCAGTTTCTTCGGTGGCTCCTCGGAATCTTCTTTTGAAAAATGAAGAAATTTCATAATAAGACTGTACCACTTTTCACTCATTACGGAGGAAATGAATGGAGTACTTATTATTGGTCGTTTTGACCATAGCCATTTTTCTACAGGTTTTTTTATTATTCCCTGTAATATCAGAAGACCGAGAAAAATTTTTATTTCTTGAGTGTCAGTTGGATACCACTGACGTGATCTCGATTTTGGGGTAAGAGTATTCCCCTGTAAATAATTTTCAGCATAAATATTTGTTTCATCCACAATCATTTTAATTAAAGTATCATCCATAAATAATAATTCAAAAAATTTCAACAAACCCTCCGGATCGGGGGCTGGTACTTTCATTCCAGGAGAACCCGTGAATGGAAAACGTGGTGGTGCTGGAGTTTCGTTATTCACGGGACACCATTGTCTGACATAATTAATATCATCATTGTCAGATTCTTCTGATTCAGAAGAAAATACATCAACTGAAGTTAAAAGAGGAACTTCATCTTCACTGTCACTAGCCATTTTTTAAATGTTTCTTAAAATGTAAATTTGATAAAAAAAGTTTTAAAAATTTCACTTAGTATGAATATTAAAAATTATATTCTTTGAGGTCTGAAAATCATTCAGGAGAGAAAAGCACTCTTCTAAATCAGATTATAGTAATGAATAAGGGTGAGAAACCAGTTTCTCACTTGTATACTTCAACTGAAACAATCGATAAACTTTCTTTACTGAAATAAACACCCCACACATCTTTCATTTCTTCCGTAACTAACTCAAAACACCCTTACTCATACAGGAAGTCACATATGTCATGAGTTATCTCCTTTGAAACGAATTTCTGACATGTGTGGGAAACTACTTGAAATAGAACTATTAAAAACTTACTAGAAAATAAATTTAAATAAATTTAACACCTCATCCGTTAATATTCAACTTTATATGATCATTAATTACTTAATATTTTAAGGAGATCCAATGAGTGTTAAATTAGTGAAAAATATTTGAACACTTTAGGAGATATCTATAACTTCTGCTGCACAATAAAACAATATAATAGTATCAATATGATGGAAACAAATTGATACAAAACAAGTTTTGCTTATCAAATCATGTAATATTATAAGAATCATAATTGAATAAAATTATAAACTTTATAAGCATTTTACATTTACATAAGTAAAGTAGAATTTCGGAAAGAAAATTTCCGAATAGCAATTTAAAAATTTTAAAAATTCTGAACGCGGGAAAGTTACAAAAATTATGTTAATGAATCAAATTTAATTTTCTTAATTATATGTTATCTACCTTTTATTTTTTGAAATAAAACCACAAATTTAAATTTTATTTTAATTTTTCTTATTCTATACGGTATTATTGTTAATATTAATAATGTATTTAATGAGTTTGCAGATAATTACTTAAATGAGAAGTTATGTCTAAAAATTCTATTCACTTTTATATCTTCTTTTGTAAATATTATCTCAACCTGTTTTCAAAATACAAAGACATTTTTATGTATAAAATACAAGAATTTATTTGTTCATTTTAAACTTTCTTTGACATGCGGCGGGCTTACAAAAATTTTATTTCCAAAGTCCTGAAATAGCATTAACATTTTAACATGCTGAATTTTACAAATTTATATATCAAAAATTGAAATCAAAAAAATTAGGGAAATAGGAAAAGTACTGATTTTTTTAAATTGATAGGATATATTTTTAAGGACTTAAAAATTTAAGAAGAAATAATTGTTGTAAGCATTTATTTTTTATTCTTCAATATATTGATAATAGTATAGAAAAACGTTAATGTTTTAAATTATCACAAATTTATTTAAGTCGGAAATTTCTTTTGGTATGAAAGGATTCTTACTTTTTTGTTAGATATTTAAAAGGCATACCTGCAGTTCTAAATTAATCAATGTTATAAACTTTATTGATAGTTTTCAATTTTGAGACCTTTCAATATTAAGTTTGTAGGTCTTTACATAACTAATATATGCAAAGACTTTGTTAATATTTTTTAATATAGTTTATTTTTACTCCCACAAATAACAATATATTCTTGCAGAAAAATAGCTAATAATTTTTATATGTTCCAATATCATATTTTATAATATAAATTTTATATTATATAAATAAGATCTGTTTTTCTAGTTTATATTCAAGTGTAGTTTTAAAAGATATGAAATAATTACGGAATAATTTGAACAACTAATTAATTTATTTGGAAACCTATATTTCATTTAGAACTGAATTTTATTTTTGTAATTTCTATAACTAATTTCAATTTTTTTAATCAAATTAAACATTCTTATACTATCTGAATCCTGTTATAATTAAAGCGAATTGAGAAAAGAAAACTAAGTTTAAGTATTCTATGATTTCTGGCCGTATTTTTTAACTTACAAATTCTTTCAGATGTTTCTGTCTGAGTGAATGTCCTTTGTTTTTATAAATTTAATTCTTACAAAATTATTTGTTTGAAATATATAATATGTTAAACATTACTTTTTGGATTTTAATGACACAATCCATAATATATCGAATACACAATTTTATGTTTCAAAGATAAATGTGATGGATTAATTTTTTATTTAAACAAGAATAGTTATGGAGATTTGACAGCCATTTTGCAACAAGAATTTCTGTAGTTAAGATTATTAAATTTAAACATCTCTTTTTGTCTCTAATATCGATCATTTTTAAGATAATTATTTGTTGAACAAACATATTAGTAATTTGTTTGTTCTAAAAATAATTTTATTATTATAATTTTTTTTTTACTTAAATATATTTTATAATAAAATAATTTCTTCCTAAAAGTTTAAAGTTTTATTCTTTATCTGAAGTATAATTGTGATTTCAACTAATCACTATTACACTATTTGAAAAGAGTACCTTTTGAAGTGTATAAAACTATTTTTCACAAAAACTTGTAATCAATATTTAAATATTAAATAAAAGTCACTGAATTTGCTAAAAACAATTTACTGTTTAATAAAATAATTGAATCAGAAATTTAATTTGCTTTGAAGAAATTATAAATTTCTATTATAGAATATTCGTTTTTCAAAATATTATCCTTACGTCATATAAAAAATTATACGAAATACAAAAATTAAATTGATTTTCAGGATAGAGATGTCAGAAATATCGTAATTTCACTTTTTTATTTTTTACTAGTGAAAATTTGTGATCATATGAAATGTTAAAGAATATTACTAATTAATATAGATATATTAAAATAATAACTGTAGTGTGACAATTAATATTTTTGCTATACTTAAGTTTTAATATTATGTTTCGTTCAAAAGTAATGAAAGTAAAAACATAAGAAAAATATTATTGGCTCACTCTCAGATGACCATCATGCTATATTATGCTTTAAAAAGATACTTCTATTTTATGAGCAAAAATTCAAATGCACATTAAAAGTAATTAAAGTGATAATGAAATAAATTTGTAGCACGCAGTAAATTTATTCTGTAAGTTTTTTTCCCAATGTTCAAAAATAAAACTATAAACTAAATGAATGTGAGTGATTATAAATTAAGACGATATTATTATTTATGAAAAATCCATCAATTTTTCTAATACGGGCAAGAGCTGTTTCATTGAAAATTAAATAGTTACCATTTATGAAATTTATTTGCTTATCTCAATCATAACTAATTTGTAAAGTGTCATTAAAAGAATAAAAACTGAATTAAATTAACTAAAATAAATGTAAGTAATTAGGAAAAGAAGGAAAATGGACAAAAATAGACTTAAGAAAGGAGGCAAGAATTTAAAAACAAATAGAAATTAAAAATATTTGTCCTAATTAAATCATCTAACTTAATTATATTAAAGAATAAAATTTAAAAAAAAATTGACTATACAAAATTGCATTTTATTTGTAAAATTGTAAATATTAAATTTTAGACTTGAATCTTGGCGAAAATAATCATTGCTTCAGATATTTGACTTGAAAATCAGTCCCAGTTCTAGTTTTCAAAAGAAAAGACTTCAAGGATTGTGGTTAGAGTAATTAAGACCCATCCATCAATCCACCCATTAGGGGGAAAGAAAAAGGAAGTGGTTTCTCCTGTGCAAAAATCTACGTCGTGGCCGTTTTAGTAAGGTAAACCTGCGACGTAGCAGTTACGGCGCTGGCCGCTTTTAGACTGGATCATTGCGACGGATCTCTGCCGACGCTGGCCGCTAATTGACCAGTTTATTGCGACGTATCACTTACGTCGTGGACGCTGAGTCGGTTAAAAAATTGACAAGTGTTAAGACTCCAATCATGGGATCTTAAATATTAATACATCAAAATGTTTGCAACAGTATCCTCTACAATATTTAATTTGCCTGCTGACATTTCTAGCCACTTAAAATCACCTAATCACACCACACCCCTTTTTTAAGAATTCTAATTTTTGTGTCTTTTTGGTTGGCTTTTAGATAACTGAAGAGTGATACGACTATAACCATGGGATCTTAAATATTAATACTTCAAAATGTTCGATAAAGTATCCTCTACAATATTTAGTTTCACTCCTGACATTTGTATTTACCTAAAATGAACTAATCACGCCATCCCCCTTTTTTAAGAATTCCAATTTTTGTGTCTTTTTGGTTGGATTTTAGATGATTGAAAAGAGATACGACTCTAACCATGGGATCTTAAATATTAATACATAGAGATTTTCGCAACAGTGTCTTCAGTTAGATTCAATTTGATTCGAGACATCTCAAGTGTTCTAAAATTTTCTAATCTCCACCCACTTTTTTTAAAAATTCCAATTTTTGTGTCTTTTGGTTTGGATTTTAGAAAATCAGAAGTGCACCGACTCCAACCATAGGATCTTTAATATTAATACATGATCATGTTCGCAATAGTCTATTCTGCAAGATTCAGTTTGGTGCCAGACATTTCTTGACACCTAAAATGTCCTATTCAGCCCCCAATAAAAATTAATTTTTTTTATTGTATATTAAATAATTGAGGTGTGTTATGATCTCAACCATGGGATCTTTAATATTAATACATCAAAATGTTTGCAATAGTCTCTTCTTCAGAACTCAGTTTGGTTCCAGACATTTCTTGACACCTAAAATGTCCTAATACCCCCTCCTATAAAAGAGAATTTTGTGTCTTTTTGATTGTATTTTAGAAATTTGAGGAGTGTTATGACTCCAACCATGGGATCTAATATATTAGTACATCAAAATATTAATAATAGTCTCCTCTAAAAGATTCAGTTTGGCTCCAGACATTTCTAGTTACTAAAGTCTCTGAATAATCCCCCCCCTTAAAAGAAGTCAAATTTTTATGTCCTTGCGGTGAAATTTAAGAAAAAGGAGGAGTGTTAAGACTTCAACCATGGGATCTTAAATATTTATACATCAAAATTGTTGCAACAGTATGCCATACAATATTTAGTTTGGCTACAGACATTTCTAGCGCCTAAAATGAGCTAGTCACGCCAACCCCTTTTTTATGAATTCAAATTTTTGTTTCTTTTTAGTTGGATCTAAAAAATTGAAGAGTGTTATGACTCAAATAAGGGGATCTTATATATTAATACATCAAAATGTTCGCACTATTCTCCTCTACAAGATTCAATTTGGTTCCAGACATCTCTAGTCTTTTAAAATGCCCTAATCAGCCCCCCTCTTGTTAAGTATTCAAATTTTTGTGTTCTTTTGTTCGAATTTTAGAAAAATGAGATATTGCACCGACTCCAACCAAAGGATCTTAAATATTAATGCCTCAAAATTTGCTCAACAGTCTCCTCTACAATATTCAGTTTGGTGACTGACACTTCTTGGCACCTAAAATTTCTTAACGATCCCCCCTTATAAAAATCATTTTTCTGTCCTTATGATTGTATTTTAAAAAATTGAATAAAGTTAAGACTCCAACCAAGGGATCTTAAATATTAATAGATCGAAATCATCGCCACATTCTCCTCTACAAGATTCAGTTTGGTTCCAGACACCTCTAGTCATCTAAAATGTTGCCGAGCTGGTAGCCGAATGGTTAGCGCTCTTGCCTTCGGTTAAACCGTTTGTGGGTCTGAATCCCACCTTGTGCTTGTATTCTTATGGTGGTTCGGAAACCACTTTAAGCCGTAGGACCCGGTTTAATTAGCCCTCGTGTGCAAAAAATGACCGTTGAGCGACAAACAAACAAACTCATCTAAAATGTCGTAATCAGCCACAAGCTTCTTTTTAAGAATTCAAATTTTTGTGGCTTTTTGGTCGGATTTTTGATAATTGAGGAGTGCTACAACTTAAACGATGGGATGTTAAATATTAATACAACAAATATATTTTGCAAGAGTTTCATCTACAAAATTCCATTTGGTTCAATACATCTCTAGTATCCTGAAATGTCCTAATCACCACCCCTATTTTAAAGAATTAAAATTTTTCAGTTTTTTGGTTGCATTTTAGAAAATTGAGGAGTGATACGACTCCAAAGATGAGATCTTAAATATTAATACATCAAAATGTTCGCAACAGTGTCCTCTATGAGATTCAATTTGGTTCTAGATATCTCTAGTGTTCTAAAATTTTCTAATCAGCCCCCTCCCCCTCTTTAAGAATTCAAATTTTTGTATCTTTTTGTTGGATTTTAAATGATTGAGGAGTGCTACAACTTAAACCAAGGGATGTTAAATATTAATACATCAAATTATTTGCAACATTCTCGTCTACAAGATTCAGTTTGCCTCCAGACATTTCTATTCACCTAAAATGAACTAATCACGCCCCCCCTTATTTTAAGAATTCAAATTTTTTGTCTTTTTTTTTGGATTTTAGATAATTGAGAAGGTATATGACCCCAACCAAGGGATCCAATCAACCCCCTTATAACAATCAATATTGTGTCTTTTTAATTGTAATTTAAAAAATTGACAAGTGTTAAGACTCCAATCATGGGATCTTAAATATTAATACATCAAAATGTTTGCAACAGTATCCTCTACAATATTTAATTTACCTCCTGACATTTCTAGCCACTTAAAATCACCTAATCACACCACACCCCTTTTTTAAGAATTCTAATTTTTGTGTCTTTTTGGTTGGCTTTTAGATAACTAAAGAGTGATACGACTATAACCATGGGATCTTAAATATAAATACTTCAAAATGTTCGATAGATTATCCTCTACAATATTTAGTTTCGCTTCTGACATTTGTATTTACTTAAAATGAACTAATCACGCCAACCCCTTTTTTAAGAATTCCAATTTTTGTGTCTTTTTGGTTGGATTTTAGATGATTGAAAAGAGATACGACTCTAACCATGGGATCTTAACTATTAATACATAAAGATTTTCGCAACAGTGTCTTCAATTAGATTCAATTTGATTCGAGACATCTGAAGTGTTCTAAAATTTTCTAATCTCCACCCTCTATTTTAAAAATTCCAATTTTTGTGTCTTTTGGTTTGGATTTTAGAAAATTAGAAGTGCACCGACTCCAACTATAGGATCTTTAATATTAATACATGATGATGTTCGGAACAGTCTCCTCTGCAAGATTCAGTTTGGTGCCAGACATTTCTAGTCACCTATAATAATCTAATCACGTCCCCCCTTTTTAAAGATTTTAAATTTTGTTAGTCCTTTTGGTTTGATTTTAGATATTTGAGGAGTGATACGACCCCAACCATGGGATCTTTAATTTTAATACATAAAAATGTTCGCAACAGTGCCCTCTACCAGATTCAATTTTGTTCCAGACATCTCTGGCTTCTATAAAGTCCTAATCAGTCCCCTTTCTTTTTTAAGAATTCAAATTTTTGTGTATTTTTGATCGGATTTTAGAAAATTGAGAAGAGCTACAACTCCAACCATAGGATCTTAAATATTACTACATAAAAATGTTCGCCACAGTTTCCTCTACAAGATTCAGTTTTGCTCCAGACATTTCTAATCACCTAAAATGGCCCAATCACTTCCCCCATTTTTTAAGGATTCAAATTTTTGTGTCCTTTTGGTCGGATTTTAGAAAATTGGAAGTGCACCGACTCCAACCATAGGATCTTAAATATTAATACATCATCATGTTCGCAACAGTCTCCTCTGCAAGATTCAGTTTGGTGCCAGACATTTCTTGACACCTAAAATGTCCTAATCAGCCCCCAATAAAAATTAATTTTTTGTCTTTTTGATTGTATATTAAATAATTGAGGTGTGTTATGATCTCAACCATGGGATCTTTAATATTAATACATCAAAATGTTTGCAATAGTCTCTTCTTCAGAACTCAGTTTGGTTCCAGACATTTCTTGACACCTAAAATGTCCTAATGCCCCCACTATAAAAGAGAATTTTGTGTCTTTTTGATTGTATTTTAGAAATTTGAGGAGTGTTATGCCCCCAACCATGGGATCTTATATAATAGTACATCAAAATATTAATAATAGTCTCCTCTAAAAGATTCAGTTTGGCTCCAGACATTTCTAGTTACTAAAGTCTCTGAATAACCCCCCCTTAAAAGAAGTCAAATTTTTATGTCCTTGCGGTGAAATTTAAGAAAAAGGAGGAGTGTTAAGACTTCAACCATGGGATCTTAAATATTTATACATCAAAATTGTTGCAACAGTATGCCATACAATATTTAGTTTGGCTGCAGACATTTCTAGCGCCTAAAATGAGCTAGTCACGCCAACCCTTTTTTTAAGAATTCAAATTTTTTTTTCTTTTTAGTTGGATCTAAAAAATTGAGGAGTGTTATGACTCAAATAATGGGATCTTATATATTAATACATCAAAATGTTCGCACTATTCTCCTCTACAAGATTCAATTTGGTTCCAGACATCTCTAGTCTTTTAAAATGCCCTAATCAGCCCCCCTCTTGTTAAGTATTCAAATTTTTGTGTTCTTTTGTTCGAATTTTAGAAAAATGAGATATTGCACCGACTCCAACCATAGGATCTTAAATATTAATGCATCAAAATTTGCTCAACAGTCTCCTCTACAATATTCAGTTTGGTGACTGACACTTCTTGGCACCTAAAATTTCTTAATGATCCCCCCTTATAAAAATCATTTTTCTGTCTTTTTGATTGTATTTTAAAAATTGAATAAAGATAAGACTCCAAACAAGGAATCTTAAATATTAATAGATCAAAATCATCGCCACATTCTCCTCTACAAGATTCAGTTTGGTTCCAGACACCTGTAGTCCTCTAAAATGTTGCCGAGCTGGTAGCCGAATAGTTAGCGCTCTTGCCTTCGGTTAAACCGTTTGTGGGTCTGAATCCCACCTTGTGCTTGTATTCTTATGGTGGTTCGGAAACCACTTTAAGCCGTAGGACCCGGTTTAATTAGCCCTCGTGTGCAAAAAATGACCGTTGAGCGACAAACAAAATAACTAATCTAAAATGTCGTAATCAGCCACAACCTTCTTTTTAAGAATTCAAATTTTTGTGGCTTTTTGGTCGGATTTTTGATAATTGAGGAGTGCTACAACTTAAACAATGGGATGTTAAATATTAATACAACATATATATTTTGCAAGAGTTTCATCTACAAAATTCCATTTTGTTCAATACATCACTAGGATCCTGAAAGGTCCTAATCACACCCCCATTTTAAAGAATTCAAATTTTTCAGTTTTTTGGTTGCATTTCACAAAACTGAGGAGTGATACGACTCCAAAGATGAGATCTTAAATATTAATACATCAAAATGTTCGCAACAGTGTCCTCTATGAGATTCAATTTGGTTCTAGATATCTCTAGTGTTCTAAAATTTTCTAATCGGCCCCCTCCCCCTCTTTAAGAATTCAAATTTTTGTATCTTTTTGTTGGATTTTAAATGATTGAGGAGTGCTACAACTTTAAACCAAAAACTTAAATCAATATCTAGGCTGGACATCGGTAAGATTTCGTGAATATATAAGGATCGTGCAATGCTACAAATGTTTGAAATATGGTTATTTTGCAAAAGATTGTAATAATGCAGAAAAGTGTGGAAGATGCGGACAACAACATAGAGAAGAAAAATGTGAAAACGAATATAAATTTAGTAACTGTATACATCATAATCTAAAATTCAAAACAGATCATGGGGCAAAAGATAAAAAATGTAATATATATGAAAGAGAGTATAACAATATAATATCGAAAATAGATTATGGATTATAACAAAAGGAAAAAGTGTATAAAGTTCCTACATCTTAATCTAAATCATTGTCATGCAGCTAATCTTTCAATAGCCCAAGAATTACTCAAGAAAGAAATAGATATAGCCTCTATTAATGATCCATACGTATATAGAAACACAATAGTAGAAATTCCAAGACAATACCGAACAATAGCAACCTCCCAACCTAAGACAGCTTTGTTGATTCGAAAAGAATATAGAGTAAGTACAATACTAGAGAAAAGTGAAATAATAATAATAAAGATTGAAGCAAATGGCTTTAGTTTATTTATCTGCTCAACCTATATAGCACCATCACAAGAGATAGAAGAAATATTAAAACAAATAGAAAATTTAATTATAAAATACAATAGTGATAAATGGTTAATATTTGGAGACTTTAACGCAAAATCATCTATATGGAGCCCAAGAAATACCGACCACAGAGGACAGAAAGTAGTTGATTTTACATTCAGGCAAAATTTAATAATAGAAAACAACCCAAACAACAAACCGACATATGAGATTTGGGAATAAGCTGGATTCATTTACTAATTACAAAAAATCTAAACAAGGAATAATAGATTAGTGTGTAAATGACGAATTCACAGCTAGTGACCACAACATTATGAATTGCAGATTGAAAACGAATATAAATAAAGGCCAAAAAGGAATAAGATATAACAGGAAAACGCTGAATTGGCAGATTCTAAGAAATGAACTACAGAACCTAACAGAAGAAATAAATGAGGAGGTGATAAATCAACTGGAATTAAATGAACTTATCGAAAAAATAGGAACAAAACTCCTAGATACCTGTATAAAGAGCAAAAAGAAATACAATAAGAGTAGAAAAAATTCAAACTACTGGTGGACAGAATTATTAACAATACAAAGTTCTAAGGTTAGAGCTCTCAGAAGAAGATATCAAAAAGAAATAGAACAAAATCAGAGGCAGAAAATAAGATTAATATTCAAAAGAGAAGCCGCCATATGTAGGAAACAAATCATTAATACTAAACAGGCAGCGTTCAAAGAATACTTAAACTCAATTACGAACCAAAATGCATTTGGAAACCATTATAAATCCATAAGACAGAACAATACAAATCAAAACATAATAAAAATGATACTAAAGGAAGACGGCACAATAACAGAAACCATAACAGAAGCAACTGACATTATACTAGAATACAACTTCCCATATGAAGACATAACACAAATAGAAGAAAAATATGAAAATAGAAATGAAGAAGGTATGACTATAAGAGAAATAGAAGAAATGATAAAAGAAATGAAAATAGGAAATGCTCCGGGATTTAACAATATAGAATTGGAGGTATATGCAGAATTATTTAATGTAGATAAATCATAGTTCAAGAAAATAATAAACAAATGCTGGACAAAAGGAGTATTTCCAAACATACAGAAGAAAGCGAAAATAATACTAATACGGAAAGAAGGCAAAGACTTGACTCAGAAGGACTCATACAGACCGGTATGTTTATTACCAATATTTGGAAAGATATTCGATGAAATTATACTGAATAAACTAACTTATAATTTAAATAATCAAAATCTCATAAATAAACAACAATATGGATTCACAAGAGGCAAATGTGCAGAAGATGCTATATTTGACTTAACTTCTAAAATCAGAGAAAATAAGAAAAATAAACTATATACCTGCATGCTATCACTAGATATTAAAAATGCTTTTAACTCAATAAGAAGAAATAACATTTTGGAAGCTCTGAATAAATACAAACTAAAGAAAAACTTATACAGCATAATACGTTCATTTTTGGATAATAGAACTTATTTAAATTCAGGTAACATACCCATAAAATACAACATTGGCATTCCACAAGGCTCATCTCTAGGTCCAACACTATCGAATATTATTTTTAATGACCTATTGGAAACAAAGTTGGAAGATGATACAGATATACAAGCCTACGAGGACGACATTATCATAATGTGGAAAGATAAAACATATTACAAATTCTCCAATATAACAATACCAGATATAAGAATAATTGAAAAATGGATCTACAAACAAACTTTAAGCATAAATAAAAGTTACTACACGATATTTACAATCAAAAAGGACATATCAAGAAGACCTACTTTGCAAATAATGGGACAAAATATTAAATATTCGGACAATATAAAATACTTGGGCGTCATATTGGATTCTAGGCAGATCACCTAAATTCCTTACAAGAAAAAGTATTCCGCTTCATAAATAAAATAGATAGAATAACCAGGAAAACGTGGGGCTTAAGACCAGAGATCATAAAAATAATATATAAAGCAGTTACAGAAAAGATTATGGATCAATAGCCTGGTACAATAACACTGTCAAAATGAACCTAAAAATAAATCAAATACAAAGAATAGCATTACTTAAAATAGCCACAGTTTCAACGGAAGCATTGCAGCTATTAACAGGATGCCCACCTAATAAATTATAATAGGCAAAAATATTTACTCATAAATAAAGGATTAAATATAAAAATAGGCAATTTGGAGCTAAATAAAGAGAAAACACGTGTATTAAACAAATAAAATATAAACCTCCTTGGAAAAACTTAATTGAACTAAATCAATCAATATGCAAGACTATTATATATTTACCGATGGTTCCAAGATTAACAAATTGGGCCTAGCAGCAATCATAGGCAAAGACAAACAAATAATAGATATCATCAGACACAGACTAAACGATCAAGCTACAGTTTATGAGGCCGAAGCACAAGCTATATTATCATCCATAGAATATACAATCAAGAATAACATTAAAATATGCCACATTCATTTGGACTCTAGATCAGTCTTAGATACAATAAAATCAGGAAAAACAAAAAAATAAAACAATATATAAAATAATAGAGTTAATCCAAAGCAATAACAACACTTATACTTTTCACTGGGTTAAAGCACATAAAGGAATAGAATTAAATGAATTAACAGATTTAAACGCAAAACAGGCTACAAAAGGAAATAAAATAGATTACATAGTCCCATATACAAAACAACAAATCAAGACAATAGTTCAACAACACATACTAAAGCATTGGTAAATGAAATGGGAAAACTCAAATAAAACAAGAAGATTATACAATATATACCCAACAGTAAAAGAAAATAGAATTTCAGCAGACTTCCTCCTAAATCAAATCAAGACAGACCACGGGGCATTTGCAACATATCAAAATAGATTCTTTAACAAAACAGATGTCAATATGACAATCTAAAACAAGATATAGAACATGTAATCTATGACTGCAAACAATTCGAAGAAATTAGATTGAAATATTTCCCAATCAATTATAAAATAATGGATATGAATCAAATGTTAAACAACTCCAAGATCAAACAAGGATTCAAAGAGATAATGTACAATATATTTATAAATTCAATTCCTACAGAGTCATAAAATAGTATTATATTAAACTTATTCAATTCCTATGTTAATTAACTAAGCTAGTTAAATTTGATTTCTTTTAAAGACTACAACTCTGTTAGCTAACTAAGAAAGTTACATATGTTTTTGTTTTAATAAAGGCAAGTAGCCCAATCTTCCGTCTTGGGTGAGTCTGGGTGGACCGCAGGCTGGTGAAGGCAGGTCTGCGTGCAAGGCTCGGACCACGCCAGGGTGCTACGAAGTGTTTGGCCAGCGCAGATGTTGTTGCTGACAGTGGATTGGAAGCCGGAGCTCCGGCCTCCGATCGACCATGGGCCAAGTGATCTCCTGGCGGATTACTGTCCGCGATTAGTCATTCTTCGCTGCTGAATACCTTAGGGTGGGAAGGCCTTATAACATCTAGTGTTACCATAAATGAACGCATAGCTATGAGTGTTCATAGTGCCATTATTCGAAAACACTTTAAATAATATTTTTAATAAAATTGAGCTTCTCATAACAAAGCATTATTCAAGGTAAAAATACAACTTTTCGAATTTAAATGAAAAGCTTTGTTTGGTAAATCTCTATTTTAATGTATTTAATGTCGATAAATTGCTGGATTTTTGGCAGTAAAAATCGCATTAAATTCGTGGGATTTTGGTAAAAATGCTGTGCACTGGAAATGGGTTGCTGGAGCAATATTTAGATAATTTTTTCAATATTCTCTGAAGTTTAGAAAGTAGACATTACATTTCTTTATTTAAATTATTAAATTAATGTATTTTTTTAATGTCGTCAAATAAAGATGAGGATGAAAACACGTGATTTTCACCGTAAGGCTGGGAAGAATCTGGTATGGAAATCAAATTATATAATCGGATATATTTCAGTCAGAACTTTCATTTTCATGAAAATAAACCTGGATATGAAAAACGGACACAGAAACATTCGCAGTATAGGAAAATAACAATTAAGTCGTGTAATGGATAACTTGGGAGTGATTTCAAAATAATTTAATCAAAGTTTATTGTTTCCGATGATGATACGTACAATTTAAAGGGTTATTTTCCAAAAGTTTCTATATTGGGTGATGAAGTGTGTCAAGGTATTGTCAAACCAAGATTTATAAGCTGGCTTCTATTAGAAGAGCTCCATAACTTAACTGTGATCGAAGGATTTTTAACATAGATATTATGTCAATATATGAAGGGAAATTTTAAGGATGTCTGTCAATATACCAAGATAGAACTTTAAGAGCATTCAGAGAGATCTGTAATAAGGGGTTTTAAAAATCATATGAAAATAATGATTAAATTTATTCATAAAAATAAGGCTGGCATGTTTAACGGCATGGGTAACATGCATGAAGTTACTTCTTACATAAAATTAACGATTTGGATGGAATCTCCATTTTTTGCAGAAATAGATAACAGTTTTTTTTTTATTTCTAAAGGGAATAAATATTTATTTTTGCTCTCTCTCCTATAAATATTAAAATTTTAAGTCTTAAGCTAAAAGCCAGACAACCTGCTCTAAATTATTAAATCATCACTCGGTAAGAATTTCATGAGCTATCGCACACATTCAATTCCTTATACTGTTCATTAATTTTTGAAGAAATTAATTTATTATTAAAATAAATAGCAAAATTCAAACAATTCAAAACATGTCCTTGGAGAATAGTTTGTTCTTGAATGTGTATCTGATAAAATATTAATAGTTCTAAATATTAAGTGTTTTACGAAATTTTCATAAAAGATGAATATATTTCCACCAATATTCGTATTCGTTAAAATCTTAGAAAAAACGATAATAGACTATCGAATATTTTCATAAAATTTTAAAGAATATGACAATAAAGGCAACCTACACATTGTGATTCATACAACGAATTAAATGTGCCTTGCAAACAAAGATTGAATGAAACTGATTGACAGGTTCAAACCATAGAAAACCAAGACTAATGGTAAATATTTAAATCTCATTGAATATCTTATCATTCTGTACTCATAGATACCACATTTCAATGATTTTTCGCCTTTCAGATTATAATTACCTTTTTAATAAAAGTGATTGGTCAACTTTTTTAACTTGAAATCCAATTACGTAGATAAAATAAACGTGAAAACTTAATTGTTTTATCCAATAAGTATTTTTTATAGGTCTGGGCATATTGTAAACGTACATAAATATATATATAGTTAACATTAACTGAACATTCATCAAATTATACGCACACTTGATAAATGGATAATTAAATACACAATAGTTTGAATCAGAAAAAATGCACAATTTTGCATATTTTAAAAGTGAATTTAATGAATGATGTATACATTATTTTACACTACTTTTATCAGTTATTTAACTCTTGACAGTTTTACATCGAAATTTCTAATCAACTGAATCTAAATTATCTTCAGGGAATTCTTTTCATTGAAAGTGGATCGTTTTTAAGTTTCACCAGGAAGGAAATCTATACGCTAAAGTAGGTTAGATATATGCAAAATAAGTACATATTTGGCCTCATCGTGGTCAAATGGAGAGACAGTACTTTTTAGAGGGAAAGTTCTTGGTTCTAATCCCAGCTGCGATGGAACAGGAAAAAATGGATTTTAATTTCCTATATTCTGTATGGAAGTCTCTCGAGGTGGATACTTGAGAGTTTTCTGTAAGAGCAACTTGACAATACGGTAAAGTATTATTTAACCTGTAATATACGACCACATGGAACTAAGTTTAAGCGGTATAAAATGCTTTTTAGAGTAGGACATTTCAATGTCTACTACGCGGTGACAAAACATCTCTCCTATAGCTCATCGGTGACTGAGAGGGAATCTGAAACCTTATCGTCTAAAGAGCGTTGTTTTATCACAAAATAGTAGCAACCCATTTCATTTTTTACTTATTGGGTATAATTATTTTGAAATTGTGTGATTTACATACATTTGTTCTTCCACTTGCAATATCAGAAAGACTGCGCTGGGGATAAGAATACATACTTGAGATTCATTAAATCGTTAAACGCTTTAAATGAAGTAAACGACCCAAACAAATAAAAGCGAAGTAACATTGGATGTAGTGGTTTTTTGCACAAAAAGTGCTCTCACAAAGCAGACATGTTGAACTGTTAACAATAACTACTGGCTCAAATCACTCACACATAATAAGAATATAATAATATTTATTATAATTATTCTCCCATTAAATTAAAAGTATGATAATTGGGTACATAAATTTATTGAGACAAAATAAAGAACACACTATAATAAGATGTTTTGCATTTTACCAAAGGCCGTTTTCTGAAAAAGTTTATAGCTACCGTTAAAAGTCAATTTATTAGTAAAATAAAATTGCAACGATAATAGTAAGCATATTGATTAACAAAAGCAATATAATATGCAGTTCATTCTATTTTATCAATTGTATCATAAATAAATATTTCAAGTTATTTCATTTTATAAAATTATTAGTGTTAAAACATTAGTAGTGATCATAAATTAATCATAATGATATTTCTATTTTTCTATATAATACACTTGATAAATCAAATTAAAGTAATGACAAATGATTATTCAGTTTTCTTTTAATTCTTTGTTTGAAATATTTGTTGCAATGATTGCGCTGTGAATTATCAAACTGAAAATTTTGTGTGTTAATCACTCTCAACTTTCATTTAAAAGATCAGATTAAAGTTTCTAACAAATGCACATGAACTAAATTTTTTACTGCATAAAAACCAATAAAGCCATCTTTACAATATATACATTTAATTATAATTATCTTATGTATATACATTTAATTATATTATTCTGAATTCAGTTAAAAAATTTTAATAGCAAAATTTTATTTCTAAATTGTTTTCTTTTGTGATAGAAGACGTACAATATAATAAGTAATATCGAAGTAAAATTGAATTAGATGGAAATGCAAATGGTTATAATTATATTAATTATATATATTAATTTTTTAATATTCAAAGTATTCAAAAAACTTAAATTTTTGGAAAAGTATTTTTGTAAAAAAGCATTCTTGTGAATAACCTTCAACATTTTAAAACATAACAAATATTTTGATACATGATGAACATATTGTGATAAAATAAATTAAAAAATATTTTTGAAGGATCATTTATCTTTTAAGTGTGATTTTCTGTATTTTTTAGAACCGAAAATAATAAATAAGATTGCTAAGTCTAAATACAAAAAACTTTTAAACATTAATTAATTGATTTCAAAGTAAAAAAATAATACTTTTGAAGTACGAAATCAATGTTCCTCAACAACACAAAAAAAAATTCTCACAACAGCATGAAATCAAGAAACACAGTATCTGCGATTATTGCTCAATTCAGTTAGTGGATTAGTGTTTAAGTTATTTATTAGTGTTTAAGATTTACAGAGTTATTTTAAAACGATACTGAAACAGAGATTGGTGGGTTCCATCTTATTAACTGAATAATCTGATTTTACACAAATTTCGAAAATGTAGTTTAATTATCTTTTATTCTTTAAATATAAAAATTCGGCCTTCAGAAATGTAATACTTTGGAAATTGAATTAATTGTATGTAATTCTTAAATTAAAAATAAATAGATACTTAAAGATTATTAATTTAAGTTGATTTATAAGAAAGAATTACAAATGCTCAAAAATGTATAAGAAAACAGCTAACAACCAAATGCACAAATAGAAATCAAAATGCTAATAAAAATTTTTATCGGCTTTTCTTAAGTAAATGTCTGAACTACTCAGGAAATTTATCAAGTGAAGTTCAGCTATATCGTTGCAAGAGTTCACGAGTCTGAATCCCGTGGAGTGAAGCTCAAGTGTCGTTGCATGAGCTCACGGGTCTGATTCCACATCAGGGACCCCGTGGAGTGAAGCTCAAGTGTCGTTGCATGAGCTCACGGGTCTGATTCCACATCAGGGACCCCGTGGAGTAAGCTCAAGTGTCGTTGCATGAGCTCACGGGTCTGATTCCACATCAGGGACCCCGTGGTGTGAAGCTCAAGTGTCGTTGCATGAGCTCACGGGTCTGATTCCACATCAGGGACCCCGTGGAGGGAAGCTCAAGTGTCGTTGCATGAGCTCACGGGTCTGATTCCACATCAGGGACCCCGTGGTGTGAAGCTCAAGTGTCGTTGCATGAGCTCACGGGTCTGATTCCACATCAGGGACCCCGTGGAGTGAAGCTCAAGTGTCGTTGCATGAGCTCACGGGTCTGATTCCACATCAGGGACCCCGTGGAGTGAAGCTCAAGTGTCGTTGCATGAGCTCACGGGTCTGATTCCACACCAGGGGCCCCGTGGAGTGAAGCTCAAGTGTCGATGCATGAGCTCACGGGTCTGATTCCACATCAGGCTGATTAGGACATTTTAGACGACAAGTGATGTCTGGAACCAAATTGAATGTGGAAGAGGACACTGATGCGAAAATTCTCATGTATTAATATTAAAGATCGCATTGTTGGTGTCGTAACACTCCTCAAATATCTAAAATCCAAACAAAAAGACCGAAAAATTTGAATTCTTAAAAAAGGGGGTGAGGTGATTAGGTCATTTTAGGTGACTAGAAATGTCTGGAGCCAAATTAAATTTTAGACGAGAATGTTGCGAACATTTTATGTATTAATATTGAAGGTACCATGCTTTGAATCATAACTCTCCTCAGTTTTTTAAAATACAATCAAAAAGACACAAAATTGATTTTTAAGGGGGGTTGATTAGAACATTTTAGGTGAGAAGAAATGTCTGGCACCAAACTAAATCTTGCAGAGGAGACTGTTGCGAACACAATGATGTATTAATATTTAAGATCCTATGGTTGAAGTCGGTGCACTTCCAATTTTTTAAAATCCGACTGAAAAGACATAATAATTTGATTTTTTAAAAAATGTTGGGGGCTGATTAGTACATTTTAGAACAATTGAGATGTCTGAAATCAAATTGAATCTCATAGAGGACATTGTTGCAAAATTCATTATGCATTATTATTTAAGATCCCATGGTTAGAGCCGTATCACTCTTTAAATATTTAAAATCAAATCAAAAACACCGAAATTTTAATATCTTTAAAGGGGGGGGTGATTAGGACATTTCAGGAGCCTAGAGATGTCTGGGGCAAAACTGATTCTTGTATAGGACACTGTTGCAAATATTTTGATTTATTAATATATAACATCCCATGGCTTAAGTTATAGCATTCCTCAATTTTCAAAAATCTAACCAAAAAGACACAAAAATGCTTAAAAAATGGGAGGGGGCGTGATTAGGCCATTTTAGGTACCTAGAAATGTCTAGAGCCACACTGAATCTTGTAGTGGAAACTGTTGCGATCTTTTTCATGTATTAATATTTAACATCCTATGGTTGGAGTCGGTGCACTCAACAAATTTCTAAAATCCGATCAAAAAGACACAAAAATTAGAATTCTTAAAAAAGGTGTGTAGGGGCTGATTAGGACATTTTAGAACACTAGATACGTCTAGAACCAAAATGTGTCTTATATAAGACACTGTTGCAAATATTTTGATGTATTAATAATTAAGATCCCATGGTTAGAGGTGCCTATACCTTATCAATTACCTAAAATCCAACCAAAAGGACCGAAGAATTTGGATTTTTTAAAAGGGGGGGGTTTGTATAGGAAAGTTTAGGACACTAGAGATGTCTGTGACTAAAATATTTCTGGTAGAGAATACATTTGCGAACATATTGATGTATTAGTATTTAAAACCCCATGGTTGAAATGTTAACACTCCTCAATTTTTTCAAATACAATCAAAATTACACAAAATTTATTTTTATAAGGGGGAGATCAGGGCATTTGAGGTGTCCAGAAATGTCAAGCACCAGGCCGAATCTTGTTTTGGAGACTGATGCTCACATTTTGACGTATTAATATTTAAGATACCATGGTTGGAGTCGCAACACTCCTCCTTTTTCTAAAATTTGACCGAAATTATTTAAAAATTTGACTTTTGAAACGTGGGGGGGGGTTGATTATGAGACTTTTAGTACTAGAAATGTGTGGAGTGAAATTGAATCTTTTAGAGAACACTTTTATGAACATTTTGATATAATAATATTTAAGATCATATGGTTGGAGTTATAACACTCCTCACAATTTTCTAAAATACAATCAAAAAGACACAAAATTCACTTTTATAGAGGGGGATGAATACGTTATTTTAGGGGTCAAGAAATGTCTGGAACAAAACTGAATTCTTAAGAAGAGACTATTGCAAACATATTAACGTATTAATATATATTTAAGATTCCATGATTGAAATCATAATACTCCTCAATTTCCTAAAATACTATAAAAAAACAAAAGTTTAATACTTTATAGAGGGGGGGAGGTTAATAGGACATTTTAGATGCCTAGAAATGTCTTGAATCAAATTAAATCTTACAGCGGCGATTTTTTCGATCATTTTCATGTATTAATATTTAAGATACTATGGTTGGAGTTGTATTTCTTCTCAATTTTCTAAAATCCGAACAAATAGACGAAACATTTGTATTCCTAAAAAAGAAAATGGGGCTGATTAGGTCATTTTAAAACACTATAGATGTCTGAAACCAAATTGAATCTTGTAGAGGATACTGATGCGAACAATTTGATGTATTAAAATTAAAGATCGCATGAATTGGGTCGTAACACTCCTCAAATATCTAAAATCCAACCAAAACTACAGAAAAATTTGAATTCTTAAAAAAGGGGGGGGGCATGACTAGGTCATTTTAGGTGACTAGAAATGTCTGGAGCCAAATTAAATCTTGTGCAGGACACTGTTGCGAACACTTTTATGTATTAATATTAAAGATCCCATGGTTGGAGTCAAAACACTCATCAATTTTTTAAAATACAATCAAAAGGGCACAAAATTGATTTTTAAGGGGGGTTTATTAGGACATTTTAGGTGAGAAAAAATGTCTGGCATCAAACTGAATCTTGCAGCGGAGACTGTTGCGCACATTTTGACTTATTAATATTTAAGATAGTTGGTTGGAGTCGCAAAACTCCTCATTTTTCTAATATTTGACCGAAAAGATTAAAAAATTTTACATTTTAAAGGGGGGGTTGATTATGAGACTTTAGTTAATAGAAATCTGTGGAACCAAACTGAATCTTTAAGAGGAGACGGTTATGAACATTTTGTTATAGTAATATTTAAGATCCCATGGTTGGAGTAATAACACTCCTCAATTTTCTAAAATACAAACAAAAACACACAAAATTCACTTTCATAGCTGGGGGTGAATAGGACAATTTAGGTGTAAAGAAATGTCTGGAAACCAACTGATTTCTGAAGAGGAGACTATTGCAAACATTTTGATGTATTAATATTTAAGATCCCATGGTTGAAATCATAACACTCCTCACTTTCCTAAAATACGATAAAAAACATAAGTTTAATAATTTATAGAGGAGGGGGTTATTAGTACAATTTAGATGTCTAGAAATGTCTTGAATCAAATTGAATCTTATAGCGGCGAATTTTTCGATCATTTTCATGTATTAATATTTAAGATCCTATGGTTGGAGTGTTAGCTCTTCTCAATTTTTTAAGATCTGAACAAAAACAACAAAAATTTGAAATCTTAAAAAAGAAAGGGGGCTGATTATTACATTTTAGACGACAAGTGATGTCTGGAACCAAATTGAATGTGGAAGAGGACACTGATGCGAACATTTTCATGTATTAATATTAACGATTGCATTGTTGGTGTCGTAACACTCCTCAAATATCTAAAATCCAAACAAAAAGACCGAAAAATTTGAATTCTTAAAAAAGGGGGGGAGGTGATTAGGTCATTTTAGGTGACTAGAAATGTCTGGAGCCAAACTAAATCTTGCAGAGGAGACTGTTGCCAACACATTGATGTATTAATATTTAAGATCCTATGGTTGAAGTCGGTGCACTTACGATTTTTTAAAATCCGACCGAAAAGACATAATAATTTGAATATTTAAAAAATGTTTAGGGCTGATTAGTACATTTTAGAACACTTGAGATGTCTGGAATCGAATTGAATCTCATAGAGGACATTGTTGCAAAATTAATTATGTATTATTATTTAAGATCCCATGGTTAGGGCCGTATCACTTTTCAAATATTTAAAATCCAATCAAAAACTCCGAAATTTTAATATCTTTAAAGGGGGGGGGTGATTAGGACATTTCAGGGAAAAAGAGATGTCTGGGGCAAAACTGATTCTTGTATAGGACACTGTTGCAAATATTTTCATTTATTAATATTTAACATCCCATGGTTTAAGTTGTAGCATTCCTCAATTTTCAAAAATCTAACCAAAAAGACACAAATATGCTTAAAAAATGGGAGGGGGCGTGATTAGGCCATTTTAGGTACCTAGAAATGTCTGGAGCCAAACTGAATCTTGTAGTGGAATCTGTTGCGAACATTTTCATGTATTAATATTTAACATCCTATGGTTGCAGTCGGTGCACTCAACAAATTTCTAAAATCCGATCAAAAAGACACAAAAATTAGAATTCTTAAAAAAGGTGTGTAGGGGCTGATTAGGACATTTTAGAACACTAGATACGTCTAGAACCAAATTGTGTCTTATAGAAGACATTGTTCCGAATATTTTGATGTATTAAAAAATAAGTTCCCATGGTTAGAGGTGCCTATACCTTATCAATTACCTAAAATCCTACCAAAAAGACCGAAGAATTTGGATTCTTTAAAAGGGGGGATGTATAGGAAATTTTAGGAGACTAGTGATGTCTGTGACCAAAATATTTCTGGTAGACGATGCACTTGCGAACATATTGATGTATTAGTACTTAAGACCCCATGGTTGAAATGTTAAAACTCCTCAATTTTTTTCAAATACAATCAAAATTACACAAAATTTATTTTTATAAGGGGGAGATCAGGACATTTTAGGTGTCCAGAAATGTTAAGCACCAAGCCGAATCTTGTTTTGCAGACTGATGCACACATTTTGACGTATTAATATTTAAGATAAAATGGTTAGAGTCGCAACACTCCTCAATTTTCTTAAAATTGACCGAAATGATTTAAAAATTTGACTTTTTAAAGGGTTGGGGGTTGATTATGAGACTTAAGTTACTAGAAATGTGTGGAACCAAACTGAATCTATTAGAGGAGACATTTGTGAACATTTTGATATACTAATATTTAAGATCCCATGGTTGGAGTCATAACACTCCTCAATTTTCTATAAAAACAATCAAAAAGACACAAAATTCACTTTAAGAGTGGGGGGTGATTAGGAAATTTTAGGTGTCAAGAAATATCTGGAACCAAACTGAATTCTGAAGAAGAGACTATTGCAAACATTTTGATGTATTAATATTTAAGATCCCATGGTTGAAATCTCATAATACTCTTCAATTTCCTAAAATAAAATAAAAAAACAAAAGTTTAATACTTCATAAAGGGGGGGGTATTAGGACATTTTAGAGGACTAGAAATGTCTTGAATAAACTGAATCTTATAGAGGCGACTTTATCGAACATTTTCATGTATTAATATTTAAGATCCTATGGTTGGAGTTGGAATTCTTCTCAATTTTTTAAAATCCGACCGAAAAGACAAAAAATTTGAATTCTAAAAAAAGGAAAGGAGGCTCATTAGGACATTTTAAAACACAATAGATGTCTGGAACCAAATTGAATCTTGTAGAGGATACTGATGCGAACACTTTGATGTATTAAAATTACAGATCGCATGGTTGGGATCGTAATACTCCTCAAATATCTAAAATCCAACCAAAACGACCGAAAAATTTGAATTCTTAAAAAATGGGGGGACGTGACTAGGTCATTTTAGGTGACTAGAAATGTCTGGAGCCAATATAAATCTTGTATAGGACACTGTTGCGAACAATTTTATGTATTAATATTAAAGATCCCATGGTTGGGGTCAAAACTGTCCTCAATTTTTTGAAATACAATCAAAAAGACACAAAATTGATTTTTAAGAGGGGTTAATTAGGACATTTTAGGTGAGAAGAAAAATTTGGCACCAAATTGAATCTTTCAGAGGAGACTGTTGCGAAATTTTGACGTATTAAAATTTAAGATACCATGGTTGGAGTCGCAACACTCTTCATTTTACTAAAATTTGACCGAAAAGACTTAAAAATTTGACTTTTTAAAGGAGGGGTGTTTATTATGAGACTTTAGTTACTAGTAATGTGTGGAACAAAACTGAATCTTTTAGAGGAGACTTTTATGAACATTTTGATATAGTAATATTTAAGATTTCATGGTTGGAGTCATAACATTCCTCAATTTTCTAAAATACAAACAAAAACACACAAAATTCACTTTTATAGTGGGGGGTGATTAGGATATTTTAGGTGTCAAGAAATGTCTAGAAGCCAACTGTGTTCTGAAGAGGAGACTATTGCAAACATTTTAATGTATTAATATTTAAGATCCCATGAAAGAAATCATAACACTCCTCAATTTCCTAAAATACGATAAAAATACATACGTTTAATACCTTATCGAGGAGGGGGTTTATTAGGACATTTTAGAGTTCTAGAAATGTCTTGAATCACAAACTGAATCTTGTATAGGCTTGTTTTTCGAACATTTTCATGCATTAATATTTAAGATCCTATGGTTGGAGTAGAAGCTCTTCTGAATTTTCTAAAACCCGTCCAAAAAGACACAAAACTTTGAATTCTTAAAAAAGAAAGGGTGCTGATTAGGACATTTTAGAAAACTAGAGATGACAGGAACCAAATTGAATCTCTTAGAGGACATTGATGCGAACATTTTGATGTATTAATTTTAAAGAACCCATGTTTAAATTTGTAACACTCCTCAAATATCAATAATCCAAACAAAAAGAACGAAAAATTTGAATTATTAAAAAAGGGGGCACGTGATTAGGTCATTTTAGGTGACTAGAAATGTCAGGCACCAAATTGAAACTTGTAGAGGAGACTGTTGCGCACATTTTGACGTATTAATATTTAAGATCCCATGGTTGGAGTCGCAACTCTCCTAATTTTTCTAAAATTTGACCGAAAAGATTTAAAAATTTGTCTTTTGAAAGGTGGGGGGGTTGATTATGAGACTTTTGGTACTAGAAATGTGTGGAGTGAAATTGAATCTTTTAGAAGACTTTTATGAACATTTTGATATAATAATATTTAAGATCATATGGTTGGAGTTATAACACTCCTCACAATTTTCTAAAATACAATCAAAAAGACACAAAATTCACTTTTATAGAGGGGGATGAATAGGTTATTTTAGGTGTCAAGAAATGTCTGGAACAAAACTGAATTCTTAAGAAGAGACTATTGCAAACATATTTATGTATTAATATATATTTAAGATTCCATGATTGAAATCATAATACTCCTCAATTTCCTAAAATACTATAAAAAAACAAAAGTTTAATACTTTATAGAGGGGGGGAGGTTATTAGGACATTTTAGATGCCTAGAAATGTCTTGAATCAAATTAAATCTTACAGCGGTGATTTTTTCGATCATTTTCATGTATTAATATTTAAGATACTATGGTTGGAGTTGTATTTCTTCTCAATTTTCTAAAATCCGAACAAATAGACGAAAAATTTGTATTCCTAAAAAAGGAAATGGGGCTGATTAGGTCATTTTAAAACACTATAGATGTCTGAAACCAAATTGAATCTTGTAGAGGATACTGATGCGAACAATTTGATGTATTAAAATTAAAGATCGCATGAATTGGGTCGTAACACTCCTCAAATATCTAAAATCCAACCAAAACGACAGAAAAATTTGAATTCTTAAAACAGGGGGGGGGCATGACTAGGTCATTTTAGGTGACTAGAAATGTCTGGAGCCAAATTAAATCTTGTGCAGGACACTGTTGCGAACACTTTAATGTATTAATATTAAAGATCCCATGGTTGGAGTCAAAACACTCCTCAATTTTTTAAAATACAATCAAAAGGGCACAAAATTGATTTTTAAGGGGGTTTATTAGGACATTTTAGGTGAGAAAAATTTCTGGCACCAAACTGAATTTTGCAGACGAGATTGTTGCGCATATTTTGTAGTATTAATATTTAAGATAGTTGGTTGGAGTCGCAACACTCCTCATTTTTCTAATATTTGACCGAAAAGATTTAAAAATTTGACTTTTTAAAGGGGGGGTTGATTATGAGACTTTAGTTACTAGAAATGTGTGGAACCAAACTGAATCTTTAAGAGGAGACTTTTATGAACATTTTGATGTAGTAATATTTAAGATCCCATGGTTGGAGTCATAACACTCCTCAATTTTCTAAAATACAAACAAAAACACACAAAATTCACTTTTATAGCTGGGGGTGATTAGGACAATTTAGGTGTCAAGAAATGTCTGGAAACCAACTGATTTCTGAGGGAGACTATTGCAAACATTTTGATGTATTAATATTTAAGATCCCATGGTTGAAATCATAACACTCCTCAATTTCCTAAAATACGATAAAAAACATAAGTTTAATAATTTATAGAGGGGGTAGGGGGTTATTAGGACAATTTAGATGCCTAGAAATGTCTTGAATCAAATTGAATCTTATAGCGGCGAATTTTTCGATCATTTTCATGTATTAATATTTAAGATCCTATGGTTGGAGTGTTAGCTCTTCTCAATTTTCTAAGATCTGAACAAAAAACAAAAAAATTTGAAATCTTAAAAAAGAAAGGGGGCTGATTAGGACATTTTAGACGACAAGAGATGTCTGGAACCAAATTGAATGTGGAAGAGGACACTGATGCGAACATTTTGATGTATTAATATTAAAGATCGCATTGTTGGTGTCGTAACACTCCTCAAATATCTAAAATCCAAACAAAAAGACCGAAAAATTTGAATTCTTAAAAAATGGGGGGAGTTGATTTGGTCATTTTAGGTGACTAGAAATGTCTGGAGCCAAATTAAATCTTGCAGAGGAGACTGTTGCCAACACATTGATGTATTAATATTTAAGATCCTATGGTTGAAGTCGGTGCACTTACGATTTTTAAAATCCGACCGAAAAGACATAATAATTTGAATATTTAAAAATGTTTAGGGCTGATTAGTACATTTTAGAACACTTGAGATGTCTGGAATCGAATTGAATCTCATAGAGGACATTGTTGCAAAATTAATTGATGTATTATTATTTAAGATCCCATGGTTAGAGCTGTATCACATTTCAAATATTTAAAATCCAATCAAAAACACCGAAATTTTAATATCTTTAAAGGGAGGGGTGATTAGGACATTTCAGGAAAAAAGAGATGTCTGGGGCAAAACTGATTCTTGTATAGGACACTGTTGCAAATATTTTGATTTATTAATATTTAACATCCCATGGTTTAAGTTGTAGCATTCCTCAATTTTCAAAAATCTAACCAAAAAGACACAAATATGCTTAAAAAATGGGAGGGGCGTGTTTAGGCCATTTTAGGTGCCTAGAAATGTCTGGAGCCAAACTGAATCTTGTAGTGGAAACTGTTGCGAACATTTTCATGTATTAATATTTAAGATCCTATGGTTGGAGTCGGTGCACTCAACAAATTTCTAAAATCCGATCAAAAAGACACAAAAATTAGAATTCTTAAAAAAGGTGTGTAGGGGCTGATTAGGACATTTTAGAACACTAGATATGTCTAGAACCAAATTGTGTCTTATAGAAGACACTGTTGCGAATATTTTGATGTATTAATAATAAGATCCCATGGTTAGAGGAGCCTATACCTTATCAATTACCTAAAATCCAACCAAAAAGACTGAAGAATTTGGATTCTTTAAAAGGGGGATGTATAGGAAATTTTAGGAGACTAGTGATGTCTTTGACCAAAATATTTCTGGTAGAGGATGCACGTTGCGAACATATTGATGTATTAGTATTTAAGACCCCATGGTTGAAATGTTAAAACTCCTCAATTTTTTCAAATACAATCAAAATTACACAAAATTTATTTTTATAAGGGGAGATCAGGACATTTTAGGTGTCCAGAAATGTTAAGCACCAAGCCGAATCTTGTTTTTCAGACTGATGCACACATTTTGACGTATTAATATTTAAGATACCATGGTTAGAGTCGCAACACTCCTCATTTTTCTTAAATTTGACCGAAATGATTTAAAAATTTGACTTTTTAAAGGGTGGGGGTTGATTATGAGACTTAAGTTACTAGAAATGTGTGGAACCAAACTGAATCTTTTAGAGGAGACATTTATGAACAATTTGATATACTAATATTTAAGATCCCATGGTTGGAGTCATAACACTCCTCAATTTTCTATAAAAACAATCAAAAAGACACAAAATTCACTTTAAGAGTGGGGGGTGATTAGGACATTTTAGGTGTCAAGAAATATCTGGAACCAAACTGAATTCTGAAGAAGAGACTATTGCAAACATTTTGATGTAATAATATTTAAGATCCCATGGTTGAAATCTCATAATACTCTTCAATTTCCTAAAATACGATAAAAAAACAAAAGTTTAATACTTTATAAAGGGGGGGGGTATTAGGACATTTTAGAGGACTAGAAATGTCTTGAATCAAACTGAATCTTATAGAGGCGACTTTATCGAACATTTTCATGCATTAATATTTAAGATCCTATTGTTGGAGTTGGAATTCTTCTCAACTTTTTAAAATCCGACCGAAAAGACAAAAAATTTGAATTCTTAAAAAAGGAAAGGGGGCTCATTAGGACATTTTAAAACACAATAGATGTCTGGCACCAAATTGAATCTTGTAGAGGATACTGATGCGAACAATTTGATGTATTAAAATTACAGATCGCATGGTTGGGATCGTAACACTCCTCAAATATCTAAAATCCAACCAAAACGACCAAAAAATTTGAATTCTTAAAAAATGGGGGGACTTGACTGGGTCATTTTAGGTGAATAGAAATGTCTGGAGACAATATAAATCTTGTAGAGGACACTGTTGCAAACAATTTTATGTATTAATATTAAAGAACCCATGGTTGGGGTCAAAACTCTCCTCAATTTTTTAAAATACAATCAAAAAGACACAAAATTGATTTTTAAGAGGGGTTGATTAGGACATTTTAGGTGAGAAGAAAAATCTGGCACCAAACTGAATCTTTCAGAGGAGACTGTTGCGCACATTTTGACGTATTAATATTTAAGATACCATGGTTGGAGTCGCAACACTCTTCATTTTACTAAAATTTGACCGAAAAGATTTAAAAATTTGACTTCTTAAAGGAGAAGGGTTTATTATGAGACTTTAGTTACTAGAAATGTGTGGAACCAAACTGATTCTTTTAGAGGAGACTTTTATGAACATTTTGATATAGTAATATTTAAGATCCCATGGTTGGAGTCATAACATTCCTCAATTTTCTAAAATAAAAACAAAAACACACAAAATTCACTTTTATAGTGGGGGGTGATTAGGATATTTTAGGTTTCAAGAAATATCTGGAAGCCAACTGTGTTCTGAATAGGAGACTATTGCAAACATTTTAATGTATTAATATATATATTTAAGATCCCACGAAAAAAATCATAACACTCCACAATTTCCTAAAATACGATAAAAAAACATATGTTAAAACTTTATTGAGGGGGGGGGGTTATAAGGACATTTTAAAAGGCTAGAAATGTCAAATCAAACTGAATCTTGTAGAGGCGACTTTTTCGAGCATTTTCATGCATTAATATTTAAGATCCTTTGGTTGGAGTAGAAGCTCTTCTGAATTTTCTAAAACCCGTCCAAAAAGACACAAAAATTTGAAAGTTTAAAAAAGAAAGGGTGCTGATTAGGACATTTTAGAAAACTAGAGATGACAGGAACCAAATTGAATCTGTTAGAGGACATTGATGCGAACATTTTGATGTATTAATTTTAAAGAACCCATGGTTAAATTTGTAACACTCCTCAAATATCAAAAATCCAAACAAAAAGAACGAAAAATTTGATATATTAAAAAAGGGGGCACGTGATTAGGTCATTTTAGGTGACTAGAAATGTCAGGCACCAAATTGAAACTTGTAGAGGAGACTGTTGCGCACATTTTGACGTATTAATATTTAAGATCCCATGGTTGGAGTCGCAACTCTCCTAATTTTTCTAAAATTTGACCGAAAAGATTTAAAAATTTGTCTTTTTAAAGGTGGGGGGGGGGTTGATTATGAGACTTAAGTTACTAGAAATGTGTGGAGTGAAATTGAATCTTTTAGAGAAGACATTTATGAACATTTTGATATAATAATATTTAAGATCATATGGTTGGAGTCATAACACTCCTCACAATTTTCTAAAATACAATCAAAAAGACACAACAGTCACTTTTAGAGAGGGGGATGAATAGGTTATTTTAGGTGTCAAGAAATATCTGGAACCAAACTGAATTCTGAAGAAGAGACTATTGCAAACATTTTGATGTAATAATATTTAAGATCCCATGGTTGAAATCATAATACTCCTGAATTTCCTAAAATACTATAAAAAAACAAAAGTTTAATAATTTATAGAGGGGGGGGGAGGTTATTAGGACATTTTAGATGCCTAGAAATGTCTTGAATAAAACTGAATCTTATAGAGGCGACTTTATCGAACATTTTCATGTATTAATATTTAAGATCCTATGGTTGGAGTTGGAATTCTTCTCAATTTTTTAAAATCCGACCGAAAAGACAAAAAATTTGAATTCTAAAAAAGGAAAGGAAGCTCATTAGGACATTTTAAAACACAATAGATGTCTGGAACCAAATTGAATCTTGTAGAGGATACTGATGCGAACACTTTGATGTATTAAAATTACAAATCGCATGGTTGGGATCGTAACACTCCTCAAATATCTAAAATCCAACCAAAACGACCAAAAAATTTGAATTCTTAAAAAATGGGGGGACGTGACTAGGTCATTTTAGGTGACTAGAAATGTCTGGAGCCAATATAAATCTTGTAGAGGACACTGTTGCAAACAATTTTATGTATTAATATTAAAGATCCCATGGTTGGGGTCAAAACTCTCCTCAATTTTTTGAAATACAATCAAAAAGACACAAAATTGATTTTTAAGAGGGGTTGATTAGGACATTTTAGGTGAGAAGAAAAATCTGGCACCAAACTGAATCTTTCAGAGGAGACTGTTGCGCACATTTTGACGTATTAATATTTAAGATACCATGGTTGGAGTCGCAACACTCTTCATTTTACTAAAATTTGACCGAAAAGATTTAAAAATTTGACTTTTTAAAGGAGGGGGGTTTATTATGAGACTTTAGTTACTAGAAATGTGTGGAACCAAACTGAATCTTTTAGAGGAGACTTTTATGAACATTTTGATATAGTAATATTTAAGATCCCATGGTTGGAGTCATAACATTCCTCAATTTTCTAAAATACAAACAAAAACACACAAAATTCACTTTTATAGTAGGGGATGATTAGGATATTTTAGATGTCAAGAAATGTCTGGAAGCCAACTGTGTTCTGAAGAGGAGACTATTGCAAACATTTTAATGTATTAATATATATTTAAGATCCCATGAAAGAAATCATAACACTCCTAAATTTCCTAAAAAACGATAAAAAAAACATATGTTTAATACTTTATTGAGGGGGGTTATTAGGACATTTTAGAGGACTAGAAATGTCTTGAATCATACTGAATCTTGTAGAGGCGACTTTTTCGAACATTTTCATGCATTAATATTTAAGATCCTTTGGTTGGAGTAGAAGCTCCTCTGAATTTTCTAAAACCCGTCCAAAAAGACACAAAAATTTGAATTCTTAAAAAAGAAAGGGTGCTGATTAGGACATTTTAGAACACTAGAGATGACAGGAACCAAATTGAATCTCTTAGAGGACATTGATGCGAACATTTTGATGTATTAATTTTAAAGAACCCATGGTAAAATTTGTAACACTCCTCAAATATCAAAACTCCAAACAAAAAGGAAAATTTGAATTATTAAAAAAGGCGGCACGTGATTAGGTCATTTTAAGTGACTAGAAATGTCAGGCACCAAATTGAAACTTGTAGAGGAGACTGTTGCGCACATTTTGACGTATTAATATTTAAGATGCCATGGTTGGAGTCGCCACTCTCCTAATTTTTCTAAAATTTGACCGAAAAGATTTAAAAATTTGTCTTTTTAAAGGTGGGGGGGGGTTGATTATGAGACTTTTGGTACTAGAAATGTGTGGAGTGAAATTGAATCTTTTAGAGGAGACTTTTATGAACATTTTGATATAGTAATATTTAAGATCCCATGGTTGGAGTCATAACACTCCTCAATTTTCTAAAATACAATCAAAAAGACACAAAATTCACTTTTATAGAGGGGGATGAATAGGTTATTTTAGGGGTCAAGAAATGTCTGGATCAAAACTGAATTCTGAAGAAGAGACTATTGCAAACATTTTGATGTATTAATATTTAAGATCCCATGGTTGAAATCATAATACTCCTCAATTTCCTAAAATACTATAAAAAAACAAAAGTTTAATACTTTATAGAGGGGGGGAGGTTATTAGGACATTTTAGATGCCTAGAAATGTCTTGAATCAAATTGAATCTTACAGCGGCGATTTTTTCGATCATTTTCATGTATTAATATTTAAGATCCTATGGTTGGAGTTGTATTTCTTCTCAATTTTCTAAAATCCGAACAAAAAGACAAAAATTTGAATTCTTAAAAAAGGAAATGGGGCTGATTAGGACATTTTAAAACACTATAGATGTCTGGAACCAAATTGAATCTTGTAGAGGATACTGATTCGAACACTTTGATGTATTAAAATTAAAGATCGCATTGTTGGTGTCGTAACACTCCTCAAATATCTAAAATCAAACCAAAACGACCTAAAAATTTGAATTTTAAAAAATTTGGGTGACGTGACTAGGTCATTTTAGGTGACTAGAAATGTCTGGAGCCAATATAAATCTTGTATAGGACACTGTTGCGAACGATTTTATGTATTAATGTTAAAGATCCCATGGTTAGGGTCAAAACTGTCCTCAATTTTTTCAAATACAATCAAAAAGACACAAAATTGATTTTTAAGAGGGGTTGATTAGGACATTTTAGGTGAGAAGAAAATCTGGCACCAAACTGAATCTTTCAGAGGAGACTGTTGCGCACATTTTGACGTATTAATATTTAAGATACCATGGTTGGAGTCGCAACACTCTTCATTTTACTAAAATTTGACCGAAAAGATTTAAAAATTTGACTTTTTAAAGGAGGGGGGTTTATTATGAGACTTTAGTTACTAGAAATGTGTGGAACAAAACTGAATCTTTTAGAGGAGACTTTTATGAACATTTTGATATAGTAATATTTAAGATCCCATGGTTGGAGTCATAACATTCCTCAATTTTCTAAAATACAAACAAAAACACACAAAATTCACTTTTATAGTGGGGGGTGATTAGGACATTTTAGGTGTCAAGAAATGTCTGGATCCAAACTGAATTCTGAAGAAGAGACTATTGCAAACATTTTGATGTATTAATATTTAAGATCCCATGGTTGAAATCATAACACTCCTCAATTTCCTAAAATACGATAAAAAACATAAGTTTAATAATTTATAGAGGGGGTAGGGGGTTATTAGGACAATTTAGATGCCTAGAAATGTCTTGAATCAAATTGAATCTTATAGCGGCGAATTTTTCGATCATTTTCATGTATTAATATTTAAGATCCTATGGTTGGAGTGTTAGCTCTTCTCAATTTTTTAAGATCTGAACAAAAACAACAAAATTTGAAATCTTAAAAAGAAAGGGGGCTGATTATTACATTTTAGACGACAAGTGATGTCTGGAACCAAATTGAATGTGGAAGAGGACACTGATGCGAACATTTTCATGTATTAATATTAACGATTGCATTGTTGGTGTCGTAACACTCCTCAAATATCTAAAATCCGACAAAAAAGACACAAAAATTTGAATTCTTAAAAAAACGGGGGTGGCTTATTAGGACTATTTAGGTGACTAGAAATGTTTGGAGCCAAACTATATCTTCTAGAGGAGACCTTTGCGAACATTATGATATATTAATATCTAAGATCCTATGGTTGAAGTCGGTGCACTCTACAAATTTCTAAAATCCGATCAAAAAGACACAAAAATTAGAATTCTTAAAAAAAGGTGTGTAGGGGCTGATTAGGACATTTTAGAACACTAGATACGTCTAGAACCAAATTGTGTCTTATAGAAGACATTGTTCCGAATATTTTGATGTATTAATAATTAAGATCCCATGGTTAGAGGTGTGTACCTTATCAATTACCTAAAATCCTACCAAAAAGACCGAAGAATTTGGATTCTTTAAAAGGGGGGATGTATAGGAAATTTTAGGAGACTAGTGATGTCTGTGACCAAAATATTTCTGGTAGACGATGCATTTGCGAACATATTGATGTATTAGTACTTAAGACCCCATGGTTGAAATGTTAACACTCCTCAATTTTTTCAAATACAATCAAAATTACACAAAATTTATTTTTATAAGGGGGAGATCAGGACATTTTAGGTGTCCAGAAATGTTAAGCACCAAGCCGAATCTTGTTTTGCAGACTGATGCACACATTTTGACGTATTAATATTTAAGATAAAATGGTTAGAGTCGCAACACTCCTCATTTTTCTTAAATTTGACCGAAATGATTTAAAAATTTGACTTTTTAAAGGGTTGGGGGTTGATTATGAGACTTAAGTTACTAGAAATGTGTGGAACCAAACTGAATCTATTAGAGGAGACATTTGTGAACATTTTGATATACTAATATTTAAGATCCCATGGTTGGAGTCATAACACTCCTCAATTTTCTATAAAAACAATCAAAAAGACACAAAATTCACTTTAAGAGGGGGGGGTGATTAGGAAATTTTAGGTGTCAAGAAATATCTGGAACCAAACTGAATTCTGAAGAAGAGACTATTGCAAACATTTTGATGTATTAATATTTAAGATCCCATGGTTGAAATCTCATAATACTCTTCAATTTCCTAAAATAAAATAAAAAAACAAAAGTTTAATACTTCATAAAGGGGGGGAGGGTATTAGGACATTTTAGAGGACTAGAAATGTCTTGAATAAACTGAATCTTATAGAGGCGACTTTATCGAACATTTTCATGTATTAATATTTAAGATCCTATGGTTGGAGTTGGAATTCTTCTCAATTTTTTAAAATCCGACCGAAAAGACAAAAAATTTGAATTCTAAAAAAAGGAAAGGAGGCTCATTAGGACATTTTAAAACACAATAGATGTCTGGAACCAAATTGAATCTTGTAGAGGATACTGATGCGAACAATTTGATGTATTAAAATTAAATATCGCATGAATTGGGTCGTAACACTCCTCAAATATCTAAAATCCAACCAAAACGACCGAAAAATTTGAATTCTTAAAAAATGGGGGGACGTGACTAGGTCATTTTAGGTGACTAGAAATGTCTGGAGCCAATATAAATCTTGTATAGGACACTGTTGCGAACAATTTTATGTATTAATATTAAAGATCCCATGGTTGGGGTCAAAACTGTCCTCAATTTTTTGAAATACAATCAAAAAGACACAAAATTGATTTTTAAGAGGGGTTGATTAGGACATTTTAGGTGAGAAGAAAAATCTGGCACCAAACTGAATCTTTCAGAGGAGACTGTTGCGCACATTTTGACGTATTAAAATTTAAGATACCATGGTTGGAGTCGCAACACTCTTCATTTTACTAAAATTTGACCGAAAAGACTTAAAAATTTGACTTTTAAAGGAGGGGTGTTTATTATGAGACTTTAGTTACTAGTAATGTGTGGAACAAAACTGAATCTTTTAGAGGAGACTTTTATGAACATTTTGATATAGTAATATTTAAGATCCCATGGTTGGAGTCATAACATTCCTCAATTTTCTAAAATACAAACAAAAACACACAAAATTCACTTTTATAGTTGGGAGTGATTAGGATATTTTAGGTGTCAAGAAATGTCTAGAAGCCAACTGTGTTCTGAAGAGGAGACTATTGCAAACATTTTAATGTATTAATATTTAAGATCCCATGAAAGAAATCATAACACTCCAAAATTTCCTAAAATACGATAAAAAAACATATGTTTAATATTTATTGAGGGGGGGGGTTATGAGGACATTTTAAAGGGCTAGAAATGTCAAATCAAACTGAATCTTGTAGAGGCGACTTTTTCGAACATTTTCATGCATTAATATTTAAGATCCTTTGGTTGGAGTAGAAGCTCTTCTGAATTTTCTAAAACCCGTCCAAAAAGACACAAAAATTTGAATTCTTAAAAAAGAAAGGGTGCTGATTAGGACATTTTAGAAAACTAGAGATGACAGGAACCAAATTGAATCTCTTAGAGGACATTGATGCGAACATTTTGATGTATTAATTTTAAAGAACCCATGGTTAAATTTGTAACACTCCTCAAATATCAAAAATCCAAACAAAAAGAACGAAAAATTTGAATTATTAAAAAAAGGGGCACGTGATTAGGTCATTTTAGGTGACTAGAAATGTCAGGCACCAAATTGAAACTTGTAGAGGAGACTGTTGCGCACATTTTGACGTATTAATATTTAAGATCCCATGGTTGGAGTCGCAACTCTCCTAATTTTTCTAAAATTTGACCGAAAAGATTTAAAAATTTGTCTTTTGAAAGGTGGGGGGGGGGTTGATTATGAGACTTTTGGTACTAGAAATGTGTGGAGTGAAATTGAATCTTTTAGAGAAGACTTTTATGAACATTTTGATATAATAATATTTAAGATCATATGGTTGGAGTTATAACACTCCTCACAATTTTCTAAAATACAATCAAAAAGACACAAAATTCACTTTTATAGAGGGGGATGAATAGGTTATTTTAGGGGTCAAGAAATGTCTGGAACAAAACTGAATTCTTAAGAAGAGACTATTGCAAACATATTTATGTATTAATATATATTTAAGATTCCATGATTGAAATCATAATACTCCTCAATTTCCTAAAATACTATAAAAAACAAAAGTTTAATACTTTATAGAGGGTTTAGTGGGTTATTAGGACATTTTAGATGCCTAGAAATGTCTTGAATCAAATTAAATCTTACAGCGGCGATTTTTTCGATCATTTTCATGTATTAATATTTAAGATACTATGGTTGGAGTTGTATTTCTTCTCAATTTTCTAAAATCCGAACAAATAGACGAAAAATTTGTATTCCTAAAAAAGAAAATGGGGCTGATTAGGTCATTTTAAAACACTATAGATGTCTGAAACCAAATTGAATCTTGTAGAGGATACTGATGCGAACAATTTGATGTATTAAAATTAAAGATCGCATGAATTGGGTCGTAACACTCCTCAAATATCTAAAATCCAACCAAAACGACAGAAAAATTTGAATTCTTAAAAAAGGGGGGGGGCATGACTAGGTCATTTTAGGTGACTAGAAATGTCTGGAGCCAAATTAAATCTTGTGCAGGACACTGTTGCGAACACTTTTATGTATTAATATTAAAGATCCCATGGTTGGAGTCAAAACACTCCTCAATTTTTTAAAATACAATCAAAAGGGCACAAAATTGATTTTTAAGGGGGGTTTATTAGGACATTTTAGGTGAGAAGAAATGTCTGGCATCAAACTGAATCTTGCAGCGGAGACTGTTGCGCACATTTTGACTTATTAATATATAAGATCCCATGGTTGGAGTCATAACACTCCTCAATTTTCTAAAATAGAAAAAAACACACAAAATTCACTTTTATATTGGGGGGTGATTAGGACATTTTAGGTGTCAAGAAATGTCTGGATCCAAACTGAATTCTGAAGAAGAGACTATTGCAAACATTTTGATGTATTAATATTTAAGATCCCTTGGTTGAAATCATAACACTCCTCAATTTACTAAAATACGATAAAAATACATACGTTTAATACCTTATCGAGGAGGGGGTTTATTAGGACATTTTAGAGTTCTAGAAATGTCTTGTATAAAACTGAATCTTGTATAGGCGAGTTTTTCGAACATTTTCATGCATTAATATTTAAGATCCTATGGTTGGAGTTGGAGTTCTTCTCAATTTTTTAAAAACCAACAAAAAGACAAAAAATTTGAATTCTTTAAAAAAGAAAGTGGGCTGATTAGGACATTTTAGAACACTACAGATGTCTGGAACCAAATTGAACTTTGTAGAGGATACTAATGCGAAACTTTTTTATGTATTAAAATTAAAGATCGCATGGTTGGGGTCGTAACACTCCTCAATTTTTTAAAATACAATCAAAAAGACACAAAATTGATTTTTAAGGGGGGTTGATTAAGACATTTTAGGTGAGAAGAAATATCTGGCACCAAACTGAATATTGCAGAGGAGACTGTTGCGCACATTTTGACGTATTAATATTTAAGATAGTTGGTTGGAGTCGCAAAACTCCTCATTTTTCTAATATTTGACCGAAAAGATTTAAAAATTTTACATTTTAAAGGGGGGGTTGATTATGAGACTTTAGTTAATAGAAATCTGTGGAACCAAACTGAATCTTTAAGAGGAGACGGTTATGAACATTTTGTTATAGTAATATTTAAGATCCCATGGTTGGAGTAATAACACTCCTCAATTTTCTAAAATACAAACAAAAACACACAAAATTCACTTTTATAGCTGGGGGTGAATAGGACAATTTAGGTGTAAAGAAATGTCTGGAAACCAACTGATTTCTGAAGAGGAGACTATTGCAAACATTTTGATGTATTAATATTTAAGATCCCATGGTTGAAATCATAACACTCCTCAATTTCCTAAAATACGATTAAAAAAACATAAGTTTAATAATTTATAGAGGAGGGGGTTATTAGTACAATTTAGATGCCTAGAAATGTCTTGAATCAAATTGAATCTTATAGCGGCGAATTTTTCGATCATTTTCATGTATTAATATTTAAGATCCTATGGTTGGAGTGTTAGCTCTTCTCAATTTTTTAAGATCTGAACAAAAACAACAAAAATTTGAAATCTTAAAAAAGAAAGGGGGCTGATTATTACATTTTAGACGACAAGTGATGTCTGGAACCAAATTGAATGTGGAAGAGGACACTGATGCGAACATTTTCATGTATTAATATTAACGATTGCATTGTTGGTGTCGTAACACTCCTCAAATATCTAAAATCCAAACAAAAAGACCGAAAAATTTGAATTTTTAAAAAAGGGGGGGAGGTGATTAGGTCATTTTAGGTGACTAGAAATGTCTGGAGCCAAACTAAATCTTGCAGAGGAGACTGTTGCCAACACATTGATGTATTAATATTTAAGATCCTATGGTTGAAGTCGGTGCACTTACGATTTTTTAAAATCCGACCGAAAAGACATAATAATTTGAATATTTAAAAAATGTTTAGGGCTGATTAGTACATTTTAGAACACTTGAGATGTCTGGAATCGAATTGAATCTCATAGAGGACATTGTTGCAAAATTAATTATGTATTATTATTTAAGATCCCATGGTTAGGGCCGTATCACTTTTCAAATATTTAAAATCCAACCAAAAACTCCGAAATTTTAATATCTTTAAAGGGGGGGTGATTAGGACATTTCAGGGGAAAAGAGATGTCTGGGGCAAAACTGATTCTTGTATAGGACACTGTTGCAAATATTTTCATTTATTAATATTTAACATCCCATGGTTTAAGTTGTAGCATTCCTCAATTTTCAAAAATCTAACCAAAAAGACACAAATATGCTTAAAAAATGGGAGGGGGCGTGATTAGGCCATTTTAGGTACCTAGAAATGTCTGGAGCCAAACTGAATCTTGTAGTGGAATCTGTTGCGAACATTTTCATGTATTAATATTTAACATCCTATGGTTGGAGTCGGTGCACTCAACAAATTTCTAAAATCCGATCAAAAAGACACAAAAATTAGAATTCTTAAAAAAGGTGTGTAGGGGCTGATTAGGACATTTTAGAACACTAGATACGTCTAGAACCAAATTGTGTCTTATAGAAGACATTGTTCCGAATATTTTGATGTATTAATAAATAAGTTCCCATGGTTAGAGGTGCCTATACCTTATCAATTACCTAAAATCCTACCAAAAAGACCGAAGAATTTGGATTCTTTAAAAGGGGGGATGTATAGGAAATTTTAGGAGACTAGTGATGTCTGTGACCAAAATATTTCTGGTAGACGATGCATTTGCGAACATATTGATGTATTAGTACTTAAGACCCCATGGTTGAAATGTTAAAACTCCTCAATTTTTTCAAATACAATCAAAATTACACAAAATTTATTTTTATAAGGGGGAGATCAGGACATTTTAGGTGTCCAGAAATGTTAAGCACCAAGCCGAATCTTGTTTTGCAGACTGATGCACACATTTTGACGTATTAATATTTAAGATAAAATGGTTAGAGTCGCAACACTCCTCATTTTTCTTAAATTTGACCGAAATGATTTAAAAATTTGACTTTTTAAAGGGTTGGGGGTTGATTATGAGACTTAAGTTACTAGAAATGTGTGGAACCAAACTGAATCTATTAGAGGAGACATTTGTGAACATTTTGATATACTAATATTTAAGATCCCATGGTTGGAGTCATAACACTCCTCAATTTTCTATAAAAACAATCAAAAAGACACAAAATTCACTTTAAGAGTGGGGGGTGATTAGGAAATTTTAGGTGTCAAGAAATATCTGGAACCAAACTGAATTCTGAAGAAGAGACTATTGCAAACATTTTGATGTATTAATATTTAAGATCCCATGGTTGAAATCTCATAATACTCTTCAATTTCCTAAAATAAAATAAAAAAACAAAAGTTTAATACTTTATAAAGGAGGGGTATTAGGACATTTTAGAGGACTAGAAATGTCTTGAATCAAACTGAATCTTATAGAGGCGACTTTATCGAACATTTTCATATATTAATAATTAAGATCCTATGGTTGTAGTTGGAATTCTTCTCAATTTTTTAAAATCCGACCGAAAAGACAAAAAATTTGAATTCTTAAAAAAGGAAAGGAGGCTCATTAGGACATTTTAAAACACTATAGATGTCTGTATCCAAATTGAATCCTGTAGAGGATGCTGATGCGAACACTTTGATGTATTAAAATTAAAGATTGCATGGTTGGGATCGTAACACTCCTGAAATATCTAAAATCCAACCAAAACGACAGAAAAATTTTAATTCTTAAAAAATGGGGTGACGTGACTAGGTCATTTTAGGTGACTAGAAATGTCTGGAGCCAATATAAATCTTGTAGAGGACACTGTTGCGAACAATTTTATGTATTAATATTAAAGATCCCATGGTTGGGGTCAAAACTGTCCTCAATTTTTTCAAATACAATCAAAAAGACACAAAATTGATTTTTAAGAGGGGTTGATTAGGACATTTTAGGTGAGAAGAAAAATCTGGCACCAAATTGAATCTTTCAGAGGAGACTGTTGCGCACATTTTGACGTATTAAAATTTAAGATACCATGGTTGGAGTCGCAACACTCTTCATTTTACTAAAATTTGACCGAAAAGATTTAAAAATTTGACTTTTTAAAGGAGGGGTGTTTATTATGAGACTTTAGTTACTAGTAATGTGTGGAACAAAACTGAATCTTTTAGAGGAGACTTTTATGAACATTTTGATATAGTAATATTTAAGATCCCATGGTTGGAGTCATAACATTCCTCAATTTTCTAAAATACAAACAAAAACACACAAAATTCACTTTTATAGTGGGGGGTGATTAGGATATTTTAGGTGTCAAGAAATGTCTAGAAGCCAACTGTGTTCTGAAGAGGAGACTATTGCAAACATTTTAATGTATTAATATTTAAGATCCCATGAAAGAAATCATAACACTCCAAAATTTCCTAAAATACGAAAAAAAACATATGTTTAATACTTTATTGAGAGGGGGGGTTATGAGGACATTTTAAAAGGCTAGAAATGTCAAATCAAACTGAATCTTGTAGAGGCGACTTTTTCGAACATTTTCGTGCATTAATATTTAAGATCCTTTGGTTGGAGTAGAAGCTCTTCTGAATTTTCTAAAACCCGTCCAAAAAGACACAAAAATTTGAATTCTTAAAAAAGAAAGGGTGCTGATTAGGACATTTTAGAAAACTAGAGATGACAGGAACCAAATTGAATCTCTTAGAGGACATTGATGCGAACATTTTGATGTATTAATTTTAAAGAACCCATGGTTAAATTTGTAACACTCCTCAAATATCAAAAATCCAAACAAAAAGAACGAAAAATTTGAATTATTAAAAAAGGGGGCACGTGATTAGGTCATTTTAGGTGACTAGAAATGTCAGGCACCAAATTGAAACTTGTAGAGGAGACTGTTGCGCACATTTTGACGTATTAATATTTAAGATCCCATGGTTGGAGTCGCAACTCTCCTAATTTTTCTAAAATTTGACCGAAAAGATTTAAAAATTTGTCTTTTGAAAGGTGGGGGGGGGTTGATTATGAGACTTTTGGTACTAGAAATGTGTGGAGTGAAATTGAATCTTTTAGAGAAGACTTTTATGAACATTTTGATATAATAATATTTAAGATCATATGGTTGGAGTTATAACACTCCTCACAATTTTCTAAAATACAATCAAAAGACACAAAATTCACTTTTATAGAGGGGGATGAATAGGTTATTTTAGGGGTCAAGAAATGTCTGGAACAAAACTGAATTCTTAAGAAGAGACTATTGCAAACATATTTATGTATTAATATATATTTAAGATTCCATGATTGAAATCATAATACTCCTCAATTTCCTAAAATACTATAAAAAAACAAAAGTTTAATACTTTATAGAGGGGGGGAGGTTATTAGGACATTTTAGATGCCTAGAAATGTCTTGAATCAAATTAAATCTTACAGCGGCGATTTTTTCGATCATTTTCATGTATTAATATTTAAGATACTATGGTTGGAGTTGTATTTCTTCTCAATTTTCTAAAATCCGAACAAATAGACGAAAAATTTGTATTCCTAAAAAAGAAAATGGGGCTGATTAGGTCATTTTAAAACACTATAGATGTCTGAAACCAAATTGAATCTTGTAGAGGATACTGATGCGAACAATTTGATGTATTAAAATTAAAGATCGCATGAATTGGGTCGTAACACTCCTCAAATATCTAAAATCCAACCAAAACGACAGAAAAATTTGAATTCTTAAAAAAGGGGGGGGCATGACTAGGTCATTTTAGGTGACTAGAAATGTCTGGAGCCAAATTAAATCTTGTGCAGGACACTGTTGCGAACACTTTTATGTATTAATATTAAAGATCCCATGGTTGGAGTCAAAACACTCCTCAATTTTTTAAAATACAATCAAAAGGGCACAAAATTGATTTTTAAGGGGGGTTTATTAGGACATTTTAGTTGAGAAGAAATGTCTGGCATCAAACTGAATCTTGCAGCGGAGACTGTTCCGCACATTTTGACTTATTAATATATAAGATCCCATGGTTGGAGTCATAACACTCCTCAATTTTCTAAAATAGAAAAAAAACACACAAAATTCACTTTTATATTGGGGGGTGATTAGGACATTTTAGGTGTCAAGAAATGTCTGGATCCAAACTGAATTCTAAAGAAGAGACTTTTGCAAACATTTTGATGTATTAATATTTAAGATCCCTTGGTTGAAATCATAACACTCCTCAATTTACTAAAATACGATAAAAATACATACGTTTAATACCTTATCGAGGAGGGGGTTTATTAGGACATTTTAGAGTTCTAGAAATGTCTTGAATAAAACTGAATCTTGTATAGGCGAGTTTTTCGAACATTTTCATGCATTAATATTTAAGATCCTATGGTTGGAGTTGTAGTTCTTCTCAATTTTTTAAAAACCAACAAAAAGACAAAAAATTTGAATTCTTTAAAAAAGAAAGTGGGCTGATTAGGACATTTTAGAACACTACAGATGTCTGGAACCAAATTGAACTTTGTAGAGGATACTAATGCGAAACTTTTTTATGTATTAAAATTAAAGATCGCATGGTTGGGGTCGTAACACTCCTCAATTTTTTAAAATACAATCAAAAAGACACAAAATTGATTTTTAAGGGGGGTTGATTAAGACATTTTAGGTGAGAAGAAATATCTGGCACCAAACTGAATATTGCAGAGGAGACTGTTGCGCACATTTTGACGTATTAATATTTAAGATAGTTGGTTGGAGTCGCAAAACTCCTCATTTTTCTAATATTTGACCGAAAAGATTTAAAAATTTTACATTTTAAAGGGGGGGTTGATTATGAGACTTTAGTTACTAGAAATCTGTGGAACCAAACTGAATCTTTAAGAGGAGACGGTTATGAACATTTTGATATAGTAATATTTAAGATCCCATGGTTGGAGTAATAACACTCCTCAATTTTCTAAAATACAAACAAAAACACACAAAATTCACTTTCATAGCTGGGGGTGAATAGGACAATTTAGGTGTAAAGAAATGTCTGGAAACCAACTGATTTCTGAAGAGGAGACTATTGCAAACATTTTGATGTATTAATATTTAAGATCCCATGGTTGAAATCATAACACTCCTCAATTTCCTAAAATACGATAAAAACATAAGTTTAATAATTTATAGAGGAGGGGGGTTATTAGTACAATTTAGATGCCTAGAAATGTCTTGAATCAAATTGAATCTTATAGCGGCGAATTTTTCGATCATTTTCATGTATTAATATTTAAGATCCTATGGTTGGAGTGTTAGCTCTTCTCAATTTTTTAAGATCTGAACAAAAACAACAAAAATTTGAAATCTTAAAAAAGAAAGGGGGCTGATTATTACATTTTAGACGACAAGTGATGTCTGGAACCAAATTGAATGTGGAAGAGGACACTGATGCGAACATTTTCATGTATTAATATTAACGATTGCATTGTTGGTGTCGTAACACTCCTCAAATATCTAAAATCCAAACAAAAAGACCGAAAAATTTGAATTCTTAAAAAAGGGGGGGAGGTGATTAGGTCATTTTAGGTGACTAGAAATGTCTGGAGCCAAACTAAATCTTGCAGAGGAGACTGTTGCGAACACATTGATGTATTAATATTTAAGATCCTATGGTTGAAGTCGGTGCACTTCCGATTTTTTAAAATCCGACCGAAAAGACATAATAATTTGAATATTTAAAAAATGTTTAGGGCTGATTAGTACATTTTAGAACACTTGAGATGTCTGGAATCGAATTGAATCTCATAGAGGACATTGTTGCAAAATTAATTATGTATTATTATTTAAGATCCCATGGTTAGAGCCGTATCACTTTTCAAATATTTAAAATCCAACCAAAAACTCCGAAATTTTAATATCTTTAAAGGGGGGGGGTGATTAGGACATTTCAGGAGAAAAGAGATGTCTGGGGCAAAACTGATTCTTGTATAGGACACTGTTGCAAATATTTTCATTTATTAATATTTAACATCCCATGGTTTAAGTTGTAGCATTCCTCAATTTTCAAAAATCTAACCAAAAAGACACAAATATGCTTAAAAAATGGGAGGGGGCGTGATTAGGCCATTTTAGGTACCTAGAAATGTCTGGAGCCAAACTGAATCTTGTAGTGGAAACTGTTGCGAACATTTTCATGTATTAATATTTAACATCCTATGGTTGGAGTCGGTGCACTCAACAAATTTCTAAAATCCGATTAAAAGACACAAAAATTAGAATTCTTAAAAAAGGTGTGTAGGGGCTGATTAGGACATTTTAGAACACTAGATACGTCTAGAACCAAATTGTGTCTTATAGAAGACATTGTTCCGAATATTTTGATGTATTAATAATTAAGATCCCATGGTTAGAGGTGCCTATACCTTATCAATTACCTAAAATCCTACCAAAAAGACCGAAGAATTTGGATTCTTTAAAAGGGGGGATGTATAGGAAATTTTAGGAGACTAGTGATGTCTGTGACCAAAATATTTCTGGTAGACGATGCACTTGCGAACATATTGATGTATTAGTACTTAAGACCCCATGGTTGAAATGTTAAAACTCCTCAATTTTTTCAAATACAATCAAAATTACACAAAATTTATTTTTATAAGGGGGAGATCAGGACATTTTAGGTGTCCAGAAATGTTAAACACCAAGCCGAATCTTGTTTTGCAGACTGATGCACACATTTTGACGTATTAATATTTAAGTTAAAATGGTTAGAGTCGCAACACTCCTCATTTTTCTTAAATTTGACCGAAATGATTTAAAAATTTGACTTTTTAAAAGGTTGGGGGTTGATTATGAGACTTAAGTTACTAGAAATGTGTGGAACCAAACTGAATCTTTTAGAGGAGACATTTGTGAACATTTTGATATGCTAATATTTAAGATCCCATGGTTGGAATCAAATTACTCCTCAATTTTCTATAAAAACAATCAAAAAGACACAAAATTCACTTTAATAGTGGGGGGGGATTAGGACATTTTAGGTGCCAAGAAATATCTGGAATCAAACTGAATTCTTAAGAAGAGACTATTGCAAACATTTTGATGTAATAATATTTAAGATCCCATGGTTGAAATCTCATAATACTCTTCAATTTCCTAAAATACGATAAAAAAACAAAAGTTTAATACTTTATAAAGGGTGGGGTATTAGGACATTTTAGAGGACTAGAAATGTCTTGAATCAAACTGAATCTTATAGAGGCGACTTTATCGAACATTTTCATGTATTAATATTTAAGATCCTATGGTTGGAGTTGGAATTCTTCTCAATTTTTTAAAATCCGACCGAAAAGACAAAAAATTTGAATTCCCAAAAAAGGAAAGGAGGCTCATTAGGACATTTTAAAACACTATAGATGTCTGGAACCAAATTGAATCTTGTAGAGTATACTGATGCGAACACTTTGATGTATTAAAATTACAGATCGCATGAATTGGGTCGTAACACTCCTCAAATATCTAAAATCCAACCAAAACGACAGAAAAATTTGAATTCTTAAAAAATGTGGGGACGTGACTAGGTCATTTTAGGTGACTAGAAATGTCTGGAGCCAAATTAAATCTTATGCAGGACACTGTTGCGAACAATTTTATGTATTAATGTTAAAGATCCCATGGTTGGGGTCAAAACTGTCCTCAATTTTTTCAAATACAATCAAAAAGACACAAAATTGATTTTTAAGAGGGGTTGATTAGGACATTTTAGGTGAGAAGAAAAATCTGGCACCAAACTGAATCTTTCAGAGGAGACTGTTGCGCACATTTTGACGTATTAATATTTAAGATACCATGGTTGGAGTCGCAACACTCTTCATTTTACTAAAATTTGACCGAAAAGATTTAAAAATTTGACTTTTTAAAGGAGGGGGGTTTATTATGAGACTTTAGTTACTAGAAATGTGTGGAACCAAACTGATTCTTTTAGAGGAGACTTTTATGAACATTTTGATATAGTAATATTTAAGATCCCATGGTTGGAGTCATAACATTCCTCAATTTTCTAAAATAAAAACAAAAACACACAAAATTCACTTTTATAGTGGGGGGTGATTAGGATATTTTAGGTTTCAAGAAATATCTGGAAGCCAACTGTGTTCTGAATAGGAGACTATTGCAAACATTTTAATGTATTAATATATATATTTAAGATCCCACGAAAAAAATCATAACACTCCACAATTTCCTAAAATACGATAAAAAAACATATGTTTAATACTTTATTGAGGGGGGGTTATGAGGATCTTTTAAAGGGCTAGAAATGTCAAATCAAACTGAATCTTGTAGAGGCGACTTTTTCGAACTTTTTCATACATTAATGTATAAGATCCTTTGGTTGGAGTAGAAGCTCTTCTGAATTTTCTAAAACCCGTCCAAAAAGACACAAAAATTTGAGTTCTTGAAAAAGAAAGGGTGCTGATTAGGACATTTTAGAACACTTGAGATGACAGGAACCAAATTGAATCTCTTAGAGGACATTGATGCGAACATTTTGATGTATTAATTTTAAAAAACCCATGGTTAAATTCGTAACACTCCTCAAATATCAAAAATTCAAACAAAAAGAACGAAAAATTTGAATTATTAAAAAAGTGGGCACGTGATTAGGTCATTTTAGGTGACTAGAAATGTCAGGCACCAAATTGAAACTTGTAGAGGAGACTGTTGCGCACATTTTGACGTATTAATATTTAAGATCCCATGGTTGGAGTCGCAACTCTCCTAATTTTTCTAAAATTTGACCGAAAAGATTTAAAAATTTGTCTTTTTAAAGGTGGGGGGGGGTTGATTATGAGACTTTTGGTGCTAGAAATGTGTGGAGTGAAATTGAATCTTTTAGAAGAGACTTTTATGAACATTTTGATGTAGTAATATTTAAGATCATATGGTTGGAGTTATAACACTCCTCACAATTTTCTAAAATACAATCAAAAAGACACAAAATTCACTTTTATAGAGGGGGATGAATAGGTTATTTTAGGTGTCAAGAAATGTCTGGAACAAAACTGAATTCTTAAGAAGAGACTATTGCAAACATATTTATGTATTAATATATATTTAAGATCCCATGGTTGAAATCATAATACTCCTCAATTTCCTAAAATACGATAAAAAAACATAAGTTTAATACTTTATAGAGGGGAGAGGTTATTAGGACATTTTAGATGCCTAGAAATGTCTTGAATCAAATTGAATCTTACAGCGGCGATTTTTTCGATCATTTTCATGTATTAATATTTAAGATCCTATTGTTGGAGTTGTATTTCTTCTCAATTTTCTAAAATCCGATCAAAGAGACGAAAAATTTGAATTCTTAAAAAAGGAAAGGGGGCTGATTAGGACATTTTAAAACACTATAGGTTTCTGGTACCAAATTGAATCTTGTAGAGGTACTGATGCGAACAATTTGATGTATTAAAATTAAAGATCGCATGGTTTGGGTCGTAACACTCCTCAAATATCTAAAATCCAACCAAAACGACAGAAAAATTTGAATTCTTAAAAAATGTGGGGACGTGACTAGTTGATTTTAGGTGACTAGAAATGTCTGGGTCCAAATTAAATCTTGTACTGGACACTGTTGCGAACACTTTTATGTATTAATATTAAAGATCCCATGGTTGGAGTCAAAACACTCCTCAATTCTTTAAAACACAATCAAAAATACACAAAATTGATTTTTAAGGGGGGTTGATTAGGACATTTTAGGTGAGAAGAAATGTCTGGCACCAAACTGAATCTTGCAGAGGAGACTGTTGCGCACATTTTGACGTATTAATATTTAAGATACCATGGTTGAGTCGCATACACTTTCATTTTCTAAAATTTGACCGAAAAGATTTAAAAATTTGACTTTTTAAAGGGGGGGTTGATTATGAGACTTTAGTTACTAGAAATGTGTGGAAAAAAACTGAATCTTTTAGAGGAGACTTTTATGAACATTTTGATGTAGTAATATTTAAGATCCCATGGTTGGAGTCATAACATTCCTCAATTTTCTAAAATACAAACAAAAACACACAAAATTCACTTTTATAACTGGGGTTGATTAGGACATTTTAGGTGTTAAGAAATGTCTGGAAACCAACTGATTTCTGAAGAGGAGACTATTGAAAACATTTTGATGTATTAATATTTAAGATCCCATGGTTCAAATCATAACACTCCTCAATTTCCTAAAATACGATAAAAAAACATAAGTTTAATAATTTATAGAGGGGGGATATTAGGACAATTTAAATGCCTAAAAATGTCTTGAGTCAAATTGAATCTTATAGCGGCGATTTTTTCGATCATTTTCATGTATTAATATTTAAGATCCTATGGTTGGAGTGTTAGCTCTTCTCAATTTTCTAAGATCTGAACAAAAAACACAAAAATTTTAAATCTTTAAAAAGAAAGGGGGCTGATTAGGACATTTTAGACGATAAGAGAAGTCTGGAACCAGATTGAATGTAGAAGAGTACACTGTTGCAAATATTTTGATGTATTAATATTTAAGATCGCATGGTTGGAGTCGATACACTCATCAATTTTATAAAATCCAAACAAAAAGACACAAAATTTGAAATCTTAAAAAAGAAAGGGGGCGTGATTAGGTCATTTTAGGTGCCTAGAAATGTCTGGAGCCAAACTGAATCTTGTAGAGGAGACTGTTGCGAACATTTTCATGTATTAATATTTAAGATCCTATGGTTGGAGTCGGTGCAATCATTAAATTTCTATAATCCGATCAAATAGACACAAAAATTTGAATTCTTTAAATAGGTGTGTAGGGGCTGATTAGGACATATTATAACATTAGATACGTCTAGAACCAAATTGTGAATTATAGAAGACACTGTTGCGAATATTTTGAGGTATTAAAAAGTAAGATCCCATGGTTAGAGGTGAATAACTTATCAATTACCTAAAATCCAACCAAAAGACCGAAGAATTTGGATTCTTTAAAAGGGGGTTGTATAGGAAATTTTAGGAGACTAGAGATGTCTGTGACCAAAATATTTCTGATAGAGGATACATTTGCGAACATATTGATGTATTAGTATTTAAGACCCCATGGTTGAAATGTTAACACTCCTCAATTTTTTCAAATACAATCAAAATTACACAAAATTTATTTTTATAAGGGGGAGATCAGGACATTTTAGGTGTCCAGAAATGTCAAGCACCAAGCCGAATCTTGTTTTGGAGACTGATGCGCACATTTTGACGTATTAATATTTAAGATACCATGGTTGGAGTCGCAACACTCCTCATTTTTCTTAAGTTTGACGAAATGATTTAAAAATTTGACTTTTTAAAGGGTGGGTTTGATTATGAGACTTAAGTTACTAGAAATGTCTGGAACCAAACTGAATCTTTTAGAGGAGACATTTATGAAAATTTTGATATACTAATATTTAAGATCCCATGGTTGGAGTCATAATACTCCTCAATTTTTTATAAAAACAATCAAAAAGTCACAAAATTCACTTTAATAGTGGGGGGTATTAGGACATTTTAGGTGCCAAGAAATATCTGGAATCAAACTGAATTCTTAAGAAGAGACTATTGCAAACATTTTGATGTAATAATATTTAAGATCCCATGGTTGAAATCTCATAATACTCTTCAATTTCCTAAAATACGATAAAAAAACGAAAGTTTAATACTTTATAAAGGGGTGGTATTATGACATTTTAGAGGACTAGAAATGTCTTGAATCAAACTGAATCTTATAGAGGCGACTTTATCGAACATTTTCATGCATTAATATTTAAGATCCTATGGTTGGAGTTGGAATTCTTCTCAACTTTTTAAAATCCGACCGAAAAGACAAAAAATTTGAATTCTTAAAAAAGGAAATGGGGCTCATTAGGACATTTTAAAACACTATAGATGTCTGGAACCAAATTGAATCTTGTAGAGGATACTGATGCGAACACTTTGAGGTATTAAAATGAAAGATCGCATGGTTTGGGTCGTATCACTCCTCAAATATCTAAAATCCAACCAACACGACAGAAAAATTTGAATTCTTAAAAAAGGTGTGACGTGACTAGGTGATTTTAGGTGACTAGAAATGTCTTGAGCCAGATTAAATCTTGTACCGGACACTGTTGCGAACACCTTTGTGTATTAATATTAAAGATCCCATGGTTGGAGTCAAAACACTCCTCAATTTTTTAAAATACAATCAAAAAGACACAAAATTGATTTTTAAGAGGGGTTGATTAGGACATTTTAGGTGAGAATAAAAATCTGGCACCAAACTGAATCTTTCAGAGGAGACTGTTGCGCACATTTTGGCGTATTAATATTTAAGATACCATGGTTGGAGTCGCAACACTCTTCATTTTACTAAAATTTGACCGAAAAGATTTAAAAATTTGAATTTTAAAGGAGGGGGGTTTATTATGAGACTTTAGTTACTAGAAATGTGTGGAACCAAACTGAATCTTTTAGAGGAGACTTTTATGAACATTTTGATATAGTAATATTTAAGATCCCATGGTTGGAGTCATAACATTCCTCAATTTTCTAAAATACAAACAAAAACACACAAAATTCACTTTTATAGTGGGGGGTGATTAGGATATTTCAGGTGTCAAGAAATGTCTGGAAGCCAACTGTGTTCTGAAGAGGAGACTATTGCAAACATTTTAATGTATTAATATATATATTTAAGATCCCATGAAAGAAATCATAACACTCCACAATTTCCTAAAATACGATAAAAACCATATGTTTAATACTTTATTGAGGGGGTGGTTATGAGGACATTTTAAAGGGCTAGAAATGTCAAATCAAACTGAATCTTGTAGAGGCGACTTTTTCGAACATTTTCATACATTAATGTATAAGATCCTTTGGTTGGAATAGAAGCTCTTCTGAATTTTCTAAAATCCGTCCAAAAAGACACAAAAATTTGAATTCTTAAAAAAGAAAGGGTGCTGATTAGGACATTTTAGAACACTAGAGATGACAGGAACCAAATTGAATCTCTTAGAGGACATTGATGCGAACATTTTGATGTATTAATTTTAAAGAACCCATGGTTAAATTCGTAACACTCCTCAAATATCAAAAATTCAAACAAAAAGAACGAAAAATTTGAATTATTAAAAAAGTGGGCACGTGATTAGGTCATTTTAGGTGACTAGAAATGTCAGGCACCAAATTGAAACTTGTAGAGGAGATTGTTGCGCACATTTTGACGTATTAATATTTAAGATCCCATGGTTGGAGTCGCAACTCTCCTAATTTTTCTAAAATTTGACCGAAAAGATTTAAAAATTTGTCTTTTTAAAGGTGGGGGGAGGGGGGGTTGATTATGAGACTTTTGGTGCTAGAAATGTGTGGAGTGAAATTGAATCTTTTAGAAGAGACTTTTATGAACATTTTGATGTAGTAATATTTAAGATCCCATGGTTGGTGTCATAACACTCCTCAATTTTCTAAAATACAAACAAAAACACACAAAATTCACTTTTATAGCTGGGAGTGATTAGGACATTTTAGGTGTCAAGAAATGTCTGGAACCAAACTGAATTCTGAAGAGGAGACTATTGCAAACATTTTGATGTATTAATATTTAATATCCCATGGTTGAAATCATAACACTCCTCAATTTCCTAAAATACGATAAAAAACTTAAGTTTAATAATTTATACAGGGTTTAGTGGGTTATTAGGACAATTTAGACGCTTAGAAATGTCTTGAATCAAATTGAATCTTATAGCGGCGACTTTTTCGATCATTTTCATGTATTAATATTTAAGATCCTATGGTTGGAGTTGTATTTTTTCTGAATTTTCTAAAATCTGAACAAGTAGACAAAAATTTGAATCCTAATAAAAGGGGAGAGGGGCTGATGAGGACATTTTAGAATCTAGAGATGTCTGGAAGAAAATTGAATCTTGTAGAGGACACTGATGCGAACATTTTGATGTATTAATATTAAAGATCGCATTGTTGGTGTCGTAACACTCCTCAAATATCTAAAATCCAAACAAAAAGACAGAAAATTTGAATTCTTAAAAAAGGGGCGTGATTATGTCATTTTAGGTGACTAGAAATGTCTGAAGCCAAATTAAATCTTGTAGAGGAGACTGTTGTGAATATTTTTATGTATTAATATTTAAGATCCCAAGGTTAGAGTCATAAAACTCCTCAATTTTTTAAAATGCAATCAAAAAGACGCGAAATTGATTTTTAAGGGGGTTGATTAGGACATTTTAGGTGAGAAGAAATGTCTGGCACCAAACTGAATCTTGCAGCGGAGACTGTTGCGCACATTTTGACTTATTAATATTTAAGATCCCATGGTTGGAGTCATAACACTCCTCAATTTTCTAAAATAGAAACAAAAACACACAAAATTCACTTTTATATTGGGGGTGATTAGGACATTTTAGGTGTCAAGAAATGTCTGGAACCAAACTGAATTCTGAAGAAGAGACTATTGCAAACATTTTGATGTATTAATATTTAAGATCCCATGGTTGAAATCATAACACTCCTCAATTTCCTAAAATACGATAAAAAACATAAGTTTAATACTTTATCGAGGAGGGGGTTTATTAGGACATTTTAGAGTTCTAGAAATGTCTTGAATCAAACTGAATCTTGTATAGGCGAGTTTTTCGAACATTTTCATGCATTAATATTTAAGATCCTATGGTTGGAGTTGTAGTTCTTCTCAATTTTTTAAAACCAACCAAAAAGACAAAAAATTTGAATTCTTTAAAAAAGAAAGTGGGCTGATTAGGACATTTTAGAACACTACAGATGTCTGGAACCAAATTGAATCTTGTAGAGGATACTGATGCGAAACTTTTTATGTATTAAAATTAAAGATCGCATGGTTGGGGTCGCAACACGCCTCAATTTTTTAAAATACAATCAAAAAGACACAAAATTGATTTTTAAGGGGGGTTGATTAAGACATTTTAGGTGGGAAGAAATGTCTGGCACCAAACTGAATCTTGCAGAGGAGACTGTTGCGCACATTTTGACGTATTAATATTTAAGATAGTTGGTTGGAGTCGCAACACTCCTCATTTTTCTAATATTTGACCGAAAAGATTTAAAAATTTGACTTTTTAAAGGGGGGGTTGATTATGAGACTTTAGTTACTAGAAATGTGTGGAACCAAACTGAATCTTTTAGAGGAGACTTTTATGAACATTTTGATGTAGTAATATTTAAGATCCCATGGTTGGAGTCATAACACTCCTCAATTTTCTAAAATACAAACAAAAACACACAAAATTCACTTTTATAGCTGGGGGTGATTAGGACAATTTAGGTGTCAAGAAATGTCTGGAAACCAACTGATTTCTGAAGAGGAGACTATTGCAAACATTTTGATGTATTAATATTTAAGATCCCATGGTTGAAATCATAACACTCCTCAATTTCCTAAAATACGATAAAAAACATAAGTTTAATAATTTATAGAGGGGGTAGGGGGTTATTAGGACAATTTAGATGCCTAGAAATGTCTTGAATCAAATTGAATCTTATAGCGGCGAATTTTTCGATCATTTTCATGTATTAATATTTAAGATCCTATGGTTGGAGTGTTAGCTCTTCTCAATTTTTTAAGATCTGAACAAAAACAACAAAAATTTGAAATCTTAAAAGAAAGGGGCTGATTATTACATTTTAGACGACAATAGATGTCTGGAACCAAATTGAATGTGGAAGAGGACACTGATGCGAACATTTTGATGTATTAATATTAAAGATCGCATTGTTGGTGTCGTAACACTCCTCAAATATCTAAAATCCAAACAAAAAGACCGAAAAATTTGAATTCTTAAAAAAGGGGGGGAGGTGATTAGGTCATTTTAGGTGACTAGAAATGTCTGGAGCCAAACTAAATCTTGCAGAGGAGACTGTTGCGAACACATTGATGTATTAATATTTAAGATCCTATGGTTGAAGTCGGGGCACTTCGATTTTTTAAAATCCGACCGAAAAGACATAATAATTTGAATATTTAAAAAATGTTTGGGGCTGATTAGTACATTTTAGAACACTTGAGATGAAAATCTGGAATCGAATTGAATCTCATAGAGGACACTGTTGCAAACATTAATTATGTATTATTATTTAAGACCCCATGGTTAGAGCTGTATCACTTTTCAAATATTTAAAATCCAACCAAAAACTCCGAAATTTTAATATCTTTAAAGGGGGGTTTATTATGAGACATTTCAGTTACTAGAAATGTCTGGGGCAAAACTGATTCTTGTATAGGACACTGTTGCAAATATTTTGATTTATTAATATTTAACATCCCATGGTTTAAGTTGTAGCATTCCTCAATTTTCAAAAATCTAACCAAAAAGACACAAAAATGCTTAAAAATGGGAGGGGGTGTGATTAGCCTATTTTAGGTACCTAGAAATGTCTGGAGCCAAACAGAATCTTGTAGTGGACACTGTAGCGAACATTTTCATGTATTAATATATATATTTAAGATCCTATGGTTGAAGTCGGTGCACTTCACAAATTTCTAAAATCCGATCAAAAAGACACAAAAATTAGAATTCTTAAAAGGTGTGTAGGGGCTGATTAGGACATTTTAGAACACTAGAAATGTCTAGAACCAAACTTGAATCATATAGAAGACACTGTTGCGAACATTTTGATGTATTAATATTTAAGATCCCATGGTTAGAGGAGCCTATACCTTATCAATTACCTAAAATCCTACCAAAAGACACAAGAATTTGGATTCTTAAAAAAGAAAGGGTGCTGATGTTAGGACATTTTTAGAACACTTGAGATGACAGGAACCAAATTGAATCTCTTAGGAGGACATTGATTCGAACATTTTGATGTATTAATTTTAAAGAACCCATGGTTAAATTCGTAACACTTCCCCCAATTTTTTCAAATACAATCAAAATTACACAAAATTTGAATTATTAAAATAGGGCACGTGATTAGGTCATTTTAGGTGTCCAGTAATGTTAAGCACCTATTTGAATCTTATTTTGTAGACTGATGCACACATTTTCACGTGTTAATATTTAAGATCCCATGGTTGGAGTCGCAACACTCCTCATTTTTCTAAAATTTGACGGAAAAGATTTAAAAATTTGACTTTTTAAGGAGTTGGGGGTTGATTATGAGACTTAAGTTCTAGAAATGTGTGGAACCAAATTGAATCTTTTAGAGGAGACATTTGTGAACATTTTGATATACTAATATTTAAGATCCCATGGTTGGAGTCATAACACTCATCAATTTTCTATAAAAACAATCAAAAGACACAAAATTCACTTTAAGAGCTGGGGGTGATTAGGACATTTTAGGTGTCAAGAAATATCTGGAACCAAACTGAATTCTTGAAGA